>JAAVTJ010000066.1:0-310324 GCA_011947355.1 Phytophthora boehmeriae
AGCCTTCTCCGGCTTCACGATCGCTATTCTAGCCACTGCAGCACACAAACACAGCAGACTCTTTTTGAGCACAGCAGTCCAATGGCTGCACACTGACGGTCTTCACGTACGGCGTTCACGAGCGTCAGGCAGCATCACCTGCTGCATCATGGACTGGCGCATCTGCTCCTGCTCCCTACACGTCAGTCACATGGCTTCAACTCAGCACAAGCAATGGATTCCCCTGGAGCGAAATGACTGGTCGCTCACTGCTGCTTCATTTGCTGCTGCTGCATCTGCTCCATGGACATTTGCTGCGGCGCTGGCTCCTGTATGGGGAACACACAGCACTCGTAGTGAGAGGAAGTGGCGGCTGTGATGTATGCAGCACAAGATGCACTAGAGACGCACGCTCATGATGCCGTCTGCTGCTGCGAGTGGATCAACGAGGCCAATGAGAGAATAGTATAAATGCGGGCGACTTATGTTGGTCAGTCATAGCATAAATCAACATACCAATAAGGCCTGATAGACCCGGGTCGGGTCTATCAGGCTTACCGGTTTCTGTTGGCTGGCCATCAATCGCCAAACAGTCAAAGGACACTTGCTCCAGCTCGCTCGTGGCACTTTGTGGCGCTCTTCTGACGTCTCTACGTCTCCCTATTCACTGCAACACCCTCCACCATAATCAACCGCGTCTCCTCTCTCTGTCTATCCAATTCTCACCTTAACCCAGTCACTATGGTCTTCAAAAAGGGCGGTGGCAAGAAAGTCTCCGCTCCTAAGAAACAGAAGCACGGCTTCGTGCGTGCCAGCAGCTCCAAAGGCGGCAATCCGTTCGACGTTCGCAGCAACTCCACCAAGCAAAAGCACGAGGTCATCGGGAGACGCGTCAAGGGCGCAGGACGCAATGTAGGCGCCGCTCGAGCCGAAGCAGAGCGCAAGCGACACAAAACGTTGGGCGCCGAGTTCAAGGCCCGCAACAGGAGCAACGTGTTCCGCGACAAGCGACTTGGAGAGCAGGACCCGACTCTGTCAATGGAGGACAAGATGATGGCTCGTTTCCAGACGGAGCGCAAGCGCAAACTGCGCAACGCTTCGGCATTTGCACTGCACGACTCGGACTCGGAGCAGGAGGACGACGACTCGCTCTTCCTGACGCACAAAGGTGCAAAGATCACTGACGATGACTATGATCGTCTCAATACGGACGCACCATTGGAAGATGAGGACGACTCGGAGGAAGGAAGACGCGTGGACAGAGATATCGTCGACAAACTGCATTTCGGAGGTGGCAAAGGAGACGCCGATGCTCCCGAAGAGGGTACAGATGGCAAGAGGAAGACACATAAGGAAGTGATGCAGGAGGTCATGATGAAGGCGAAGCTGTACAAGGCCGAACGTCAGAAAAACAAGAGCTCACAGGAAGATGCAACCGACAAGTTGGACGAGGGCTTTGCAGATCTGCGTGGACTGCTGGAATTCCGCCCTACGCGTGCCAATGGCAAGGAGATTCTTCCGAAGGAGCCCATGGATGACTTTGACAAGCTCACGCGTGAGTTTGCGTTTGAGGCAAAGGCTAAGGCCACGGAGCGTCGGATGTCGCCTGAGGAGGCTGCGAAGAGAGAGCACGACCGTCTGGCCGAGTTGGAGAAGAAGCGTGTGGCTCGTATGCACGGCGCTGACGATGATGACAGCGATAGCGACGATGGTGGCAAGCGCAAGGGCAAGAAGGGAAAGAAGAAAACAAAGAAGGAGAAGACCCCACAGCTAATTATGATGCCTCCTACAGATGATGACTTGATGGACAGCTATGAGGTTGATAAGCGGTTTGCTGCCGAGGCGGATGAGGAAAAGGAAGACGAAGATGATGATGGGGAGGATGAAGAGCAGGACGAGGCTAAGGAGGAGGAAGAAGACTCGGACGGAGACTCCGAAGACGACTCGGAAGCTGACTCGGATGATGAAGCCGATGAGAAGAAGGTAATGAAGGCGACTAAGAAGAAAGACGAAGATGACGAAGATGATGAGGAAGAAAGCGATGAGGAAGAAGATGAAAAGAAGAAGCGATTACAGGATGCTGAAGAAGCAGCTGCCGAGCTCCCATTCGTGTTTGAGTGCCCAGAGTCCCCAGAGGAGCTCGGAGCTCTGTTCAAGCAACATGCGCGCAACTCGCCTGAGAAGCGTTGCTTGATCGTTGAGCGTATTGTGACATACTACAACCCGCGTCTGAGTGTGGAGAACCAGAGCAAGATGAAGCGATTTTTTGCCGTGATGGTGCGGCAGTTCCTGATCTTTGCTGGACGCTATGCGGCTCACAAACAAGATGTACGTATTCTTGTGTCTGCCAACCATTCATTTCATTATTTCTAAGTGTTCTTTCGTGTGTGTTTACTGCAGTTGGACGCCCTGGCAAAGAGTATGTACACGTTGTCCCAGCAGATGGGGGACACCGCCGGTATTATATCGCGTGAGCTGCTTGCCCAGCTATTCAAGCGGTTACACAAGAGAGCTGCTACTTCAGCATGGCCGACACTGCCGGAGCTGCTTCTGTTCAAGGCGTTGACGTCTGTGTTCCCGACCTCCGACTTGCGACACAATGTAGTGTCGCCAATGGAGACATTGCTGGGTGAGTGCTTGGCTCGTGGTACCGTGGATACTCCGCAGGAGGCAACTCAAGCTCTTTTCGCGATCTCGTTGTCACTCGACATTACGCGTTCCAAGCAGCGTTTCATGCCCGAAGTGATCAATTGTCTTGCGCGTATTCTCCGCGCGTTCGTGACTTCTGCATCATCTACTGAAGACGCCCAGGACAGCAGCTCTAACAAGGCGCATTGGCTGCGTTCTGGTTTGCTGGAATGGGCGGCCGCTCAGCCGAAGGATCAGAAGGTTGCCGCACTGCCACGCCTCTCATTGGCAGGCAGCTCGTCTTGCAGTGGTGCTGAAGTGCTGAGCTCGTTGTTGGCGCTCCTTGACGTATCGTCGGAACAGTACGCGGCGCTCCCGTCATTCGACGAATTGTTCTATCCGCTGTATCTGCTGTTGCACGCAATGGCGCGTCAATTGGAAGGCTTAAAAATCGCTGAGGTGAATGCAACCATCTCGAAGCTCCACACTCGACTGGAGTCATGCTGGACAGCACGTCGTCCGTTGCGACTACAAGCGTTTGCGCCGACGTCATTGCCGACGTTCGCTCCTCAGTTCGACGAGAATTACACTGTGCGTAAGGACAAGACCGCGCCCAAGGACACTGCCCAACTCAAGCAATTGCAGCGCCAGGTCAAGCGTGCCCGCAAGGGTGCAGCCCGTGAATTGCGTCGCGATGCCGAGTTCATCCACCGCGAGAAGCAGAAGGAGGAGGAGGCGAGACTGCATGCCAAGGAGGAGAAGCAGAAGGAGATCCGACGATTTATGGAAGAGCAAAACGCAACCTTCAACCAGCAAGTGCGCAAGGGTGGACACATGCTCAAGGGCGGAGGCTCAGCTCGAGGACCTGCCCCACGCGCCCGTCAGCCTCGGAAGTAGAATTGCTGCAGTCGTCCACACAGGTGCAATAGGCTCCATTTTCCTCAATAGAAGTGCTTCTTATAGTCAAGTGCCGGGTCGTATCTGTCCATCCATGTTGCAAGATAGGTGATTCATGCTCTAAAATACGGATAGGGGACACCTGTTGACGTCGTTAAAATGGAGACTCGACGACCGCCGCAAGTGGCTTCTGCTGCTCTACTGTGCTTGGTCTACTTGTCCTCGCGGTCCTTCTTGGGCACGTTCTTCTTGGTGTATTGGCGCGTCGGCGGCATGGGGAGCACGTTGGCGAGGCCCAAGAGATGCGCCACGCGGTCGGACGGCTGGGCGCCCACCGACATCCAGTAGCGCACGCGCTGGCTGTTGACACGCAGCTCCTTGACGCCGTCGCTCGCTGCGATGGGGTTGAAAGTGCCCAACTGCAACAGAGAGAGAAACAACCATTTAGTTTGTGACACATTTAGTGACTGAAAACCAGTCGCGTACAATCTCCAGGTGCTTGCCATCACGTGGAGCACGAGCGTCCGCCGCTACGATGCGGTAGAACGGCAGGTCTTTCCGTCCCCATCGAGCCAGGCGCAGTCTCACAACCATCGCGTTCGTTCCAGGAGCTCTTCAGTCGCGGACTGCTGGTGATTGGTGGCCTCAGGATCAGGAAGGCTGGGGTACACCACGCCACACCAATTGGTACAGACTATAAAAAGAAAATAGGTCGATACCTATTTTGGAAAAGCAAATTGTGGCTCGGTGCGGTACTATTGCTGGGATTACGGTACGCGTGGCAGCGCTAAAGTCAACTTTGGGGTGGCGCGAAAGAAAGACTTGAGTGAAAATGAGTGGGTGGTGGATTTTTTGACATTTGTAATTCTCCTCCTCAGAATGGCTCTTGTCTGCTCTCTGGAGCAACTAAAACCTGTCGCCCGTCGCCTTTTCAGCTGCTGGACTCTGCTTCCTTCTCAATGAAAGCTTTGATCTTCTCCAGCAGGTCGTTCTTCACTCCTTCCGGCACAGAGGCTGCATAGTTAAAAAAAAAAGGTATTTTAAGTATCCAAACTGATCTTCAGAAATCAACGCCAGGCACCTCTTCCTCTCGGAGTGATCTCCTCGATCAAATCTTCCACTGTCACTTGGTCGATGCCCTTGCTCCGGATCACCTCTAGACAGCAGTCGTCTCTTCAGTAAAAGTGCAACACCTAACCGTTTTCCAGCCCTGTTGACCTTTGCAGTGCAACTTCATTTCATCGCGCCAGCCGCACTCCACCAGTTTGAGGCGCAGCAGCTCCTTCAGTCGCTCCTTCTCGCCGCTCTGCACGAGGCGCTCGCTGAGTCGAGCCTTCAGCTGCTCGTCCTGCCGCTGGCGGTCCTCGAACGTCCTTCAACCACAACAGGCGCAGGCGGCGAAAGCGATCGGAAAGAAAAAACGAAGCGGCAACCGCAAGGCAACAACGGCGTCAGTCACACGTGCGCACGACAGAGAGCAACAACAGCACCACAAGCGCTTACTCTTCCATCGCAGGTTAGCGGCGACTCTCGGATTGCCAGATCCTTTTCGTCCAATCAGCTGAATTGTGGTGCCTTCACACTTGATGTTTGTATGTGTGGGGGTAGGTATCAAGGGAGGACTTTGAGCTGGCTTCTTGCCCCTTTGACGTCGTGTCGTCTGTTTGTCAGCTGCTGCAGTTCAGTGTGGGAGTCGAGTGCGATCGGAGTGGAAGGCCCCCCTCCTCTTTCTCCCAAGACAGTCAGACTCGCTCGTCCGCTTGTTGCGCTCGACTTGCAGGCGAGAAGGCGCTTTACCTAACCGGTTTTAGAAGAGCAATTGCGCTTTCTGTGACTGGCGTGTGTTGCCTCAAGCGTCTTGTCGTCGTTGACAATCGAGTTCCGTTTCGTTGCGAGTTGCCAATTGAAGACGCTGCTGAAAAGTCTCTACCTAAACCGCAACATTTCATTCGAAGACAAGGAGGCAATGGAGCAAGCTCTGCAACTGCCACGACTGCATCTCGACACGTTCGTGGCGCAGCCAAAGTTCCTGGAGCCCATCGACCCGCCCACAGTGCCGTTCCCCCGCCGACATGGTGCGCTTTCGAGGGTTCTAACTGTCGGTTAGACACTTTTCTTTTCGGTAAAATGCCACTGACTTTATTTCTTGTTAGGTGTTTGCACAAGCCTCCGCGTGCGATTTCACTGCTGGATGTGTATAAAGACCACGTGCTGATTGCCACGGTGAGAGTTGCAGTTGTTGCCTTTTGGCGGTTGGAGAATGTGTGCTCACCCTTGTGACTCTTGTAGCACACTGTGGACCAAAAGTCTTTTTACCTCATCGGACGCAATGCTGCAGTTTGTGACATTGTGTTGAGCCACTGCTCGATCTCGAGGCTCCATGCGACAATTATGCACCACGAGAGAGGGGCAACTTATCTCGTGGACCTCGGCTCAGCCCATGGCACTTTTGTGGATGGGTTACGTCTAACTGCGTTGCAGCCGACGCTTGTGGCTCACGGCTCCGTGCTGAAATTCGGAGGTTCTTCTCGAAGTTACACTTTCAAGGTCATTTGATTTTATTTGTCAGAAGGTGTCGTTTTTTTCCAACTATTGACAGGTTTTGTCATTTTGCAGTCGTTCGACTCGAGGGAGCAAATTGCGGAAATTCTCCACACCAGAGTGGGCCTCCCAGATGACGAACGCAAACTGCAGCAGAACACGATGCTCAATTCCCAGATTTCGCACAGATTGGAGCTCTCTCCCAGCCGACGCAATATGCCGCCGATGTTCCCAATGGCGCCGGTGGGGCAAGCGCCAGAGTGCGATCGACGAGGCAGCGCGGATGGGATTCAGCTGCTGGGACTCACTGGGATTGGGCCAGTGCGCAAACGATCCCGTGGGGAGTCAGGGAACTCGCAGGCTTCGTCGGACCAGAGCGGCAGCACTGCGGACCTGAGTGTGTACATGGACGACCCAGCGGAGGAGCAACAGGGAGAGCCGAAGCGCGTTCATTTCTGTGGCCAACCGCCTGAGATCATCCCAGATGCGATGGAAGAGGAGGAGCCAACTGACATTGACTCGGATGCGGTACGGGTCCGTGAAGATCTTCAGCGCACAGATTTGGCCAACACGGATTGAAAAAAACAGTCAACAGGTTTTCCAGTCTGGAATAGAAAAGGGATATGAAGACTGCGAGACCCCCATTTGCAACGCAGTGCAACTGCCCAAGGATTCTAGTCGATGGAGGCGTCAGAGCGATAAACATTGTCCAAGTGGCGAGAACTGTACAGGGTTCCTGCTAACAGAGTTCAGGCAGCAACACGAGCTGCGTTGGCGGCTGCGTGAAGGCAGCGACTTGAATCAAAAAGGTGTTGTCGCTGCTAGGAGAGCCCAGGTTCACCAGAAGGAAGTGAAAAGGGTTCAGGAGACGCCGTTCAGCTCAAGGGCATCCAAGGCAAGATGCCCTCGGCATTCTTGAAGTGCCAGACCTGAAGAAGAGTCGACTCCCATATTTGAGGGAAACGTTTGCTGTTATAGTTTGTAAAGCAGTTTGTAAATGTGTGCGGCAGTTTGATGCATCACACAGACTTCGAGAGATGAAGGAGCCTCGTGGGTGTGGGCGACGCCGTAATCAAATAATAAAAGGGAAGTGTTATGAACAACATGCTTGTTCATTGAAGTCGTTCGTTCGCGTGTCAAGATAAACGCGTTCGCTTATCGTCCAGCTGAATCGCTGAACATGATCGTAGCAAGCACAGTTGACCGTGGATGTAGTAGGAAAATTATTCGTTGGTATTGCCAAGTCAAACAAAAGTATGCAAGTGCGCAAGATGCAATGTCAAACAAGACGCTAACTAGCCTATGGTCGCCAGCGTGTCCTACTCGCATAGAGTACAATCCTCCATCTTGCTAAGCCTACCACTGTCGCGCACCATTCATCTATGGCGCGCTGCCAGCGGGTGACTCGTACATCTGGTAGTTCGAGTGAGACTTCGCGCGAGAGCGGCTGAAGTTTCTTGAACGCGCACTGCCCGGCGTGCGAGCGCTGCGCCGAGACGCGCGGATGCGGCGTATACGTGCCCGCTCTGCCTCCATCTCGCCCTTCGTGCACACCATACCGTTCTTCAGTGTGCCCACGGCGACCAGTAGCACCATCGCCACAAGACAACAGCCAGACAAAGCGAACATGTACAAGTATTCGTCACCGCTCATCGAAGAGCTGGAGCGAATGAATGTGGCACACACCGGCATCAGGAAGAACACCATAAAGTAGACAGTCACATAAACCGCACGCTGCTTGGTGTTGAAGAGACCAACGCATGACACCCAAGGGACCGACGTGATGCCTAGACCAGCGAAGAAGTAGAGCAGCAGACCCACGATCTGCAGCATTAGGTACTCGTCGTCACCAGTCACGAACTCCGACTTCTCATTCAGTCCCAGAATGAACACCAAAATGGCCATCGGCAGCAGTGTGCAGAACAGGATGCGCTTGTGGTCCACTCGGTCCATGAAAAAGAACGAGAACAATGCACCCAGGAACTGCAGACCTGTACAGTTCACGAACATGTATGTGGCATCCTCAATGCCGCGGAAGGTGTCCGAGAGGTACATGTTCACGCAGCCCAGGAAAATACCCGACACCAACATGAGGAGAAGACCCATCACGAACTTGAGGAACGACGTACTGCCGTTAGCGCTTGAGTCGTCGCTACCAGCCTCCTCATCGCGGATCATGCGCAGTTCCTCTGACACACCTTCCTTGCGACGCAACACCGCCAGGCATCGCTCAGACGACTCCAGTCCCTCGCGCATGTACACCCAGTAGGGACTCTCAGGGAAGATGTAGACTGCAGGAGTCATGATAGATAGGATAATGGTCGCAATGAACACCTGCCATACCCAGCCAACTTCGTTCGACGACGACGAGAACCATGCGGCAAATAAGATGCCGAGAATGAAACCACTGCCCAGCAGCAGCAGCGCCTTGCCGCGCATATCGCGCGTCGAGATCTCGTAAATGTACATTGCCAGCGTAGGCAGAAGCACACCCACGGAAGCGCCCAGTAGGGCAACACCAGGCTTTAGGAAGCCTTCGCCACCCGACTGAACAGCACTTACGCCAAGCATGCCGACGACAGTCAGAAGACCGCCGAATACAATCGTCAGTCGGCGACCAATGAAGTAGCTCAAGAATCCAGCCACAAGCGTGCCGACAAGACAGGCAAAGTAGAAAGTGTACGTGACTGATCCATCACCAACACTACCGTCAAGTAGATCGTAAGTTGTCACATAGCTCAAGAAGCCAGCAGTGCTCTCAAGAATCGTGAACAAATGGAATAGCCAACCGCAGCCGATTCCACCAAGCACACCCATGAAAGCGGCAAGCGAGAACGCGTACTGCGACGATGCAGACACAACCTCAGAGAAACCCTTGTTGTACATCATACGCGTCTGAATAATATTCAGGAACGGGATAGCAGACATTACCAACAGTGGGGCGATCATAGTCACCGAGAAGAGGAAGTCGAAGAAGAACGCCAGTTGCTGGAACATGCCAACAGACGCGATGGACGAGTTGGCGAAGCTCCACATGCGAACCATCTCATTAATACCGTACAGAGCCGCCATGTAGCCGTAGAATAGAGACATTGTCCGCGTGAAACTCGTGTCGGAAACCACAATCGAGCCCACAAAGAATACCACAAGTGCCACGAGCAGGACGAGCACATACATCATCGCGCGAATTGATGAGTTGACATTGCGGAAGGAGCTGCCGATCATGCCAAAGAAACCCATCGCCAACACTGTGACCACAGCAGCGGCAAACACCAAGCCCACGGAGAGAATATCCCACTCGAGCGCCACCACGTACCACATAAGTAGGAAGTGACGAGCTTCACGAAGGAGAACCGTAACTCGAGCAATAGGCTTCGTGTTGTGGTAGAGGCTCAATTCACCCTTCCACCAGCCGATCCATCCGCCAACCATCACCGTGTCCTTGTCCTTGTAGTCTTCACTAGCGTACATCCACTTGGCCCACGCGGTCACATCAGCCTTTGTCTTCTCCCAGTCAAGACCGTCCGTGTTGAAGATGTACGGTGACAGCAGCCACACCACAGCAATGACCCAAATGGCAAACGTTTGCACGCCAAAAGACTGCGAGGTATCACAGTATTCGAAGGCAAATGAGTTCTCTTCACCAGCAACGGAAGTGTCACAAATGTCAAACTTGCCAAAGGTCAAGTACACCAAACACAAACCGATAAGCTCCATGGCCTTACGGTAGTGACTTGGTGCGTACGCCTTGTACAGTAGTACAAACGTCTCACGCGTAATCTTGAATCCACGTCCCGTAGCCTTGTACTGAGCTTCACCATGCAGCAAGTTGTTGTCGAAGAAGTGCATCGTCGTACCTAGCTGGAAAATGAAGAATGCCGGACCAGCGGTGAACACCATCTCCAGGAACTGAACGAGGCCGCGACGGAGACCCATTTCAGCAAAGTACACACAAATCAGCGGCAGCGATAGAAACAGACCAGCCTGGATGTAGTACTGCGTGTTGTACACCGAGTCCATGTCGTGGTAAACGCGGTCGTCAAAGCCATATTCCAATGAGTTCTCCATGATGATCTCGGTCGTGTTCATATTGTACACAATTTGTGTCTGCACACCCGACAGCGCGATGTAAACTTTGCAGTACATGTAAACGAACGTTGTCACAATCGTCATCCACGTCGCGTAGTAGAAACCAGTGTGCGAGTAGTACATGGAGTTTAATCGGAAGAAGTCCATGAACTGACCCATGCGGTGGGCCTCACGAGCCAAAGAAGTTTCACCGGCACCGTTGGCCAGCTTACCTTCGAACATCGAGATCTGAGATAGAGCCACATCACGGCCCTTACCACACTGCATGAATTCCACGTGCGTTACAACACCGCCACGCAGCGTACAGTTGAAACCAGCGAACACATCTTCGGACAAATTGATGCCCTTACTAGCCTTTGACACACCACCACGCGTGATAGCCAACACCTTGTCGAACACATCAGGATGACCGTAGTGCATACGCACGTACAGAGGGTCAGCGAGAACACGCTGCGACAGCGTCACAAACACCAATTCCTGCCACGTCTTGAACTTGGCAAGAGAACTAGCGTTACCTGTGAAAATATGCTCACGCATACCGATAATCGACACGGGCTTCTTGGACGGGTGCAGGTCAGCCGTGCACAGCAACTGCGGCATCTTCAGACACTCCTCGAAGTAGTGCTGCTGGTTCATATCAATCGTCTGCACGAACTCACCGCGTGTGAATGGGATCGCATTGTTCTGGTTCTCAGGTTTACCTTCACCCAAGATTGGGTCGCCAGGCAGTTGGTAGCGGTACACCTCGACAATATCGTCATGCTCGCTCTTGATCAGCACTGAATCAAACGATTTTTCACCGCCCTCATGCTCCACTGTGTCCACATAGGCCACACGCAGGTTCGGATACTCACGCAATAGGTAATCGATGTCAGCAGCTTGCTGCTTGCCCTCCAGACGGTGTTTGCCGTACACCTGACAAGCACAAATGTACGAGAATTTCAGACGTACCATATCCTGCAGTTGCGCCTGCTTCTGCTCGGCCGATTTGCCGGGGCTCGAGCCAATTTCCAACCAATGCAGGATCTTAATGGCGTCTTCGTACATCATCATGCCCTGCACGGTACGCGCCAGAGTCTGACCACGGTATGATGCCCAAAGACGAATCTCTTCTGGGTGGTTCTTCTGAGCTTCCTCAGCCGAACTCACATCTACACGCTCCAAAAAGTTGTCCCATTCTTCTTGGTGGATCTTAGTCAAGTATTTCAGAATCGTCAGATTCTTCCCATCCTCTTCAACTTGTTGGAAGATCGGGTGATTCACCAGCGGGTTGTTCAGGTCTTCAAGCGAGAACAACACCGTCTCAGCATAGAACGGCGTCACCACCGAAAAGCTACGCATTTCCTTGATAGAGCGCAGCTGAGGGATGTCCATAACCAGCGACTTCATGAAGAAACCAAGACGACGTTGGGCCTCCATGGTGCGGGGCATAGCCTCCGATCGGTCAAGAGAGAGCAGCAGACACGCACGGGTAGCGGCACCCATGGCAGTGTCACTACAGAAGAGGTTAACAAGACCGCGCGAAGCGAACATGTAGCCGTTTGCACTAGAGCAAAACTTCGAGTTGCCGAACTTGCGCTGCAAAGCCGGGTCCACACAGAACGACTGCACACCATTGAGAAAAGCTTCCATCTTGGACACAAAGTTGCGGATCACACCCATCGAGTGCACACGAGCATTCGGGATGTGTTGCGACTGAGCATCTGGGTCAGGTAGGTCCAGAATTTCCTCCAACAGATCCACAGCAGCCACACGCAAACTAGCCAGCTCCCGCACGTTGAACGACTTGAGGAATCCGCCGCTAGCAGCAATTTCCTCAATCATGCGGAATCCGTCCACGACGTCCGCGTCGTCATTGCCAAACAATGCACTGATGACGTACATGCTGGCGGTGAAAAATGAGCGGATAGCGGACAGACAGTCGTTCTCCACAAGAGTAACGCGTAGCTGGCTTTCGCCCTTGCCGTCCTTGGCAGTTTTGATAGCTAATCCCATCGCTTCCGTTAACTTGCCAGCAGACAAGAACACAGGCTCAAACACTTCGCCAGTGCTGCGAATGTCATACTGCAAGATAGCCGCCTCCTTGTCGTCCAGCAAATCTCCTTCACGGAAAGAGTTGACGATTTCGTTCCACACTACCACGAAGCGCAGCATCATCTGCGACTCGTAAGCAGCAGCCAACGCGCTGGCGCGAGTCGAGTCCGTGCCACTGGCCGTTGCATCACTGGATCGCGCCAGGCTTGTGACCACTTTCTGGTCAAAAAGTTGCGGCGCCACACGGAAAGCTTTCGTCATCTCCTTCGCACCGCGAATCTCGCCCGTTTTCATGAGAATTCCCTGGAATCCGCCCAAAAGCGCCTCAAAAATCGTGAAGTAGATCTGAGTCGCGTAGTTAAAGATAAATACAATGGGCAACCAAAGCGCAATGATGACGCCCACATTGTGGAACGAAACCAACGAGTTTTGGTAATCCAATGTCATCGCGTAAATGCTCAATGATGGCAGCATCAGCGGCCGAACCAGCACAAAGTACGACACAATTGCCTCCACGATCCATAGAAGCACCCAGAACGTAATGTACTTGATCTGGTACGAGAACGGAGGCGTCATATCGTGTCCGACATAGCAACTCGCTCCTTCACGCACAAACTTTGCCGCGAAAGTGCCGTTGATCACTTGTGGGGAAAACGCCTGCGTAAGCAGGATCAGTAAACCCGGCAGAATGTAAGCACCGCATAGTGGGTACAAGTTATCCAGCAGTGTCGTGTCCTTGTCTTGGTTCAGCGGCACATAAATCATGACACCGAACAAAATGGCAAACCCGCCATTCCAAATGATACGAGTGGTTAATGCTGCCCCGTACGAGAAGGACCGCGAACTGGTCGCTGAAGACTCCTTTGAGGTTAGGAGGTGCCATCCGTGGCAAACTTCCAGCACACATTTCAGGAAACTCATGAGACTGAGCGAAAACGGGATGGACACAATTGCCACCCGCAAGTCGCGAGTCGTGAATGGCTCCACCACGTCGCCAATGCGACCGAACTGAGACCAGCCACTTTTGCCTCCATCGGGAGAAATGGTGACGGCAAATGCCAAGACCGTGAGCAGCACCATAAACATCATGTTAAACTGGAAGATCCGGTAGTAGTTCAGCACCAACGTCAACAGACTTCGGTGTTCGTAAAACGTCTTGCCGTGGTTTTGGGTCAGCTCCGAGCCCACGTTTTCCACGGGGATGCTGAGACAATGTTGTTTCCAAAAGTATTCGTTAATGTCGTCGTAATTGCGAATTTTCACGTGTTCCAAAGGTTTCCCCAGCGCGTTGCGTCGCTTCATGTTGCTCGCCTCTCTCCAGATGGGCTGGATCACTTGGTTTAGGTACCAGCCTTCGGGCTGTCGCTCGTGGCCCTGAGGGTCCGAGTTGACCATCGTCATCATCTGATGGTACAAGTAGCATACACATTCTGGCATATGACGGACGTTGGCCGCTTCTCCCCATATGAGGAAGTACAGCATAACGTCCATGTGCAGCTGCCCCGACATGTTGTTGGCCGCCCCTGTGGCGGTGGGGATGGCGGAACCCGTGTACGAGACCGGTTGGATCTGCAGAAACTTGCACCACGAGTGGTAGTTGCTGAAGAGCTTCTGGGCCAGCAGCAGCAGGTGCTGGTCGGCCGCGTCGCTCGGGAGACACCGCGCCTTGCCGTTTGCCAAGAGCAGCAGCACGTGCTCGCGCTGGTTGCTGGCCGAGCCCTCCTGGAAGCCGAACTTGGCCTTGAGGAACTCGCAGCAGTAGTCAATGGCCGTCTCATCGTCCTGCGCCGCGCCCTTGACGCCTCCGGACGTCACGTCCATCGTGTTGAGGCGGTGGCTGAAGCGCTCCGAGCGCTCCGATTTGTTCCGCCGACGGTCGGCGTCCAGTTCGAAGTAGTTGGAGCTGGCGCGGCGACGGCGATCCATCTCGCCATGCGCTGACGGTCCGCGCTGCGCCATTTGTCGTCTTTTGCTACGGGTTCTGGCACTCGAAGCCCCTTCCGGTAGGTGTTTCTAACCACGTTGTACCTAACGCCAAGTGTAGTCGCTTCCCTTCGGAGTTTCCCGTTGTGGCCGACTGTCGCTGGAGCCGGTCGCTCGTTGCGTGCGAGAGGGAGAGAAGCGGAAACCGCCCGAGCCAAATATTCAGCACCAGAGAGACGTTTATGCTCTCCCCTGACCCTAATAGTATCTTTTCGACCAATGAGAGGTCGCGAGCGCCAATGGAGTGTCAAAAATGGACGAGACATGAGCACGGCGCCATCACCAGCTGGAGCCTGCCAGTGCTTTTGGCATCACATACAAATGCTATGATACAAATCATGGCGCTGGCTAAACTCAGACTGAAAGTCTGGGAGTCCATGGCATCGGAGCCTTTTGTTGTGGATTTCCCTCGGTGTCCGCTTGGAGCTTGCCCCATCGTATGCACGGCGGAAGATGATTTCCTTTGCGGCGATACATTCACCAAGTGAAAAAAATCGATCATACTGTTGTTAAGTCCCAAAAGTCGTTTATGCCAGGCATACAGTTTCCAAGTGTCAGCTGAAATAGGTCAATTCATGGCTTCGAAAATTCAACGGATTCTCTTTGAGAAAAAAAAGCTGGCTGCAAAACAGTATCCTGGCGATGGCTACATTTTATTATCATTGCCGGAAGTACACCATTGGATGATAGCCACGACTACCTCGACGATAAATGGTAATCTTAGCCATGTAGAGCAATATACCAACAAGGCACGTTGATGCTAAAGTAAAACGAGATCAAGCTGAATCTGCGGCATGATTCATGCTGAGAATTTACCTATTCAAGCCTCGCTCAGCTGCAATATCCATTCTGATTTGTTTGCACTAAAGAGTGTGTCAAAAACAGGAATGCTGTCTGGTGGACCAACGAGGACATTGTCAACCGTACCAGCTATCACTTTTATGGTTAGCGTGCAAACGCCCCCACAGTCGCACAGGACGGGCCACGCACGCGCTGGATAACGGATCTCGCTGGGCGTCCCGACTCATTTGTGCGACTTTCGGTGGGTCAAAACCGATAACGATTGCTGCGATGAAGCTACTGCCTTTTGTTACTGCTCGGACGGATTAGTGGACGCAAGATGTCCCGACAATTGTTCATTTCTGAAGCAAAACAGACGGCCGTGTCTTTTGGACGCTCGCGGTTGATAGGCTTTGCTTTTGGATAAATGAAAAGGTTTAATTCGATTGAGTAAGACAACCCTCGGTGTTCTTGTCTGCATGAAAAAGGGCTTGCAGCGCCCTCAGCACATTCTGCTTACATTATGAAGTGCGCTGATGGCGAGATTGATTATGTAGGTAGCTTGCTGACACGGTGCGTCGGATGGGCGCGTGTTGTACTTATGAGTCCTGACAAAACGTCACAACTTGTAGGGGACCCAGCACATATACTTGTGAGTCACAACTATATGTGCTGGGTCCCCTTCTCGCAAACGTCGACTTTGTCAGTGATCGGCACTAAGACGATCGTCCACTGACAGATTGTAAAGCATACATCCACCTCCGTATACCGGCTCGTTGTTGTCATAATGTCGGCTGAATCCCCTCTCGCCATGCAACCTTTACACCACGATGAATAGTCTGGTGTACTTGAGCGAGCGCTTTTCTTGTTGTAAGCAGTTTGAGAATCGCAAAAAAATCCTCGTTGAACTCCTTGAGCTCGCTGTCGCCCACGAGAGACTCTCTACCTTTAAAGTAGACACGAGGACGACGTCGAATACTGCAGAGATCCGTCTCTGGTGGTCGGGCTAGCAGTCCAGGAAACCAGAACTGAAATATCGGACCGGCCAACATCGTCGCACACCAGTGCTATCGACATTGCCCGTAATGTACAACAGGAAATCCTTGGTGCTCGCTCGAAATCCGAGACTCTGTTCAGTTGCTTCCGGCCACGCAATGATCTGCTTGCGCACGTCATGAAGCGCTTGTACAGCGTTTTTTCGTGTGTTTCTCGTACCCAAAAACTCGATCAAAGTCGCTTCAGGTGCGTAACACTAACTTCGTAACGCCATTAGTAGTTGGCAACAAAGCTGCTTCGTTTGCAAAGACTTTCACTATTTTAGCGAAAAACGAATGCTGTAAACTTTCGTGTATCCTCACCATCAGGTTGGAGTGAAACAATGTAATACTCAGTGAGTGACATCAACTTCCGAGTGTGCTCCATAAGTGAACCAACTCTGACCGATAGAGCTATAAAAAGCTGTAGGACATCATGCACATCGCTAAGATTTGGTGGACAGCAACAACTTCCCATGATCAAGTCATAATGCCGAAAGTACCCCCTTTTGTCTAGATACATGCACTTGCTCACTCAATGTGCTGATCGAAACGGATATGCGTTTGTCGATGAGTGCGTGGCGTTGCATTCCTTCGCTATCCTAGCGAACGATCTGGTCAACGTCCCGTTCTCCGGCAGCGCGGCCACCGTAGTTTGCTGCACTACTTCGAAGCACCTCCCAAACAAAGCCAGCGGTTCATCAACCACCTCATTCTTCGTTTTGAGCGATACCTCTCACATCGCAACAGCTAACTAGACAGCCAACCGCGCCAATCAAACAACCTAGCCAAGGCCCCGTCACGATGGTCAAGCTAGTCTCATTTACAGCCGCGATGATTGCAGCTGCAGCTCTCTCCAATACCGATTCCTCAGTTGCTGGGTCATTGTCATCCCATCATGGGGGTGATTTTCGTGACGACAGCTCGGCAGGCAGTGATGAGAGATTCGACTTCAGTCGTGATCGTGACTGGGAACCCCATCACAGCGGACACCATGGACACCTTGGGCACCACCATCGCCCAACAGGTTCAGCCAGCTTCGATGGACCCCCTCCGCCGGACGCAGGTAATGGTAGCTCGACGGGATTGCCTCATGGGGATCCTGGTCGTGGTCCGAAGCACGGCGAGAATCAAAAAGTTTTCGAAGACCACCACCACTCATCGCGCAACAACAGCCGTGGTGACGATGGGAAGCCCCACGGAGGACACCATGCGCACTCCCATCATCCAACTGGTTCAGGTAGCCTCGACACATCATTCAGTGGCAGCGGCAAGAACGTTGGTCTGCCCCAAGGCAAACCAAATCACGGACCAAAGCACGATGCAGACTCTAACAATACCCGGCTGCTGGCTGAGAATGAAGAAGTCTTGTTGTAAACCGCAACAAATCCCCACGACAAAACAACTTTCCGATTCTTGCTTGGCGGGAATTAACGACTCGGCCACGATACCACACGACAACGATATCAACAGAGGACAAGTAGTTGGTTATCTTTTGTATCGCTTTCTATTTGACTACATTCTCGCTTTTCCAAAATTCTCCTTCAATAGCAACGGTTAATCACTTCATTATAGTTTTTTACATACTACAAGTGAAACCATGTCACAAAGCAGCAACATCAATACTTGCCAAATCCCCAGTTGCGATCCAAGCCGACTACTCTTGAAATCGTGGACATGAAACGATTTTGTTGCAACTGGGGGCCCTACTCTCTCTTTTGGCTGTTGAATCGCCAATCACCTCCAGACCCCCACCGGGAAATATGTCTGTCTGGATGAATCCTCTCAGCCAGGGAGTTTGATTTCTCCGGGTACTCACCAGAGGTGCAGTATGACCTGGCGCGACAAGCCATGGACCCCAAACTCCAAGCTGCCTATTCCATCATAAATAGGGACAACTCAGCCAAATTAGAGCAGCTCTACCTTGGTCCCGAGAGCGTCAGCTGCTGTAGCGAAGTCCCAAAGTAAGAACTGGTGTAATCCTTTAGCTCTTGAGCTCTGTTCAGAAGATTTGATTGTGAGCTCTACGGCGGCCTGTTATAAGGTCTATGCTGTATTCGGCGCCCATTTTCGGTCTCTTCTCCGTTCGTCGGGACATCCCGTCCGTTCCCAATTGCATGATTGCCTCCACTGTTTTCCTCTTTCAACTCGACTCGGGCGATTTATTCGGGCCAACCCTCGCTTATTCACTGTCAGAAATCCAGCCCTATTTGTCAACTCGTCCGGCCGCTTACGAGCGCCACCAACCTTCTTCACCCCCAAGTATAAGCGGGGTGCACAGTACAACGCTTATTAAGAAGTTTCGATAGCTTAAACACGGTTAATCCCCCCTTGTGAGCTCAGTCAATCCATTTTGAGTTTGGTTCCAATGCACTCGCAGCATCAAATGTCACGCTGGACCTGACACCTGCCAAATCTCGGGACTAACAAACTTGGAGTAATGCATCCATCCAGTGAATCGTACCGCCAACAGAGCTGCCACCTTGCGAGTCTTTGTTTTTTTCTTAATCGTGCTTCGCAAATCTGACGGATCGATTATCGTTTTCATACTTGTCCTGATACTCGTCGTACTCGTGACAGGTGTTGTCGTCTAATGGGAGTCTCAACCAGAGACTGTGTTCATGGTATTTCCACCCCCGCTGTAGCTATATACATAAGCTACGTACGATCCATCTCATTCCTCTGCTCGAAGTCCCATACACGGTTCACCAGCTGGTTGTTGTGCTGGGCGTGATAGCTCAATGCTGGTCTAACATTCCAAGTCTCCGGCGAGCAAGATTATGATCCTTGTCCGCAGTCTTGGAAATGTTTTATTGCTGGCACCTACCATTGGCGCTGAGACGGCTTGGCTCGTTGGTGAAAATGCAAATCGATGCTGTTCTCATAGTACGTGTTTTATATTGCTCCCTCCTTATGTTGCGCTAGATGAGCTCTTCGCTAGCCATCTCTCCTTATGGGCTGGGCAGAGGGGCTTAGTAAAATTATCCAGAATATCTGCCAGAACTCTAGATCACATCACCTTGTGCATCGCACATGTGCTCACCTCCTACCTTTGGCGCTTACATTTGAATTGAGCACTATACGATTCAGTGCATCGACAAAACACGAGTCGAGTGTTTCATGAAGACCCGTTTGCGGTGTTACTGTGATGGTGACGCTGCCATGCTCCTTGACGACTCCGTGCCACGGAGTCCGTGGCCGCCTTGAGTTCAATACTGTACCAGCTGATTATCCGTACGATCTGCGGAGGAGTATGTAGTTTGATCGTGCCAAAGGTTAGGTTGGCCCTGGTCATGCCTGCGGACTCATCAAAATATGTTGTTGTACAGTACGACTCCTCTGCACGCAAAAGCTGGAATGCCAATAGGTACACTTCCACCGACTGAGATCAGCGAAGTGCATTATGTAATGGCGGAGGAATTTCCATAATACAGTACATATGTACTGTATTTTCCCACAGGATATAAAAATTACTCGAAGTGAACCTGAATCCAGTACATCATGATTAGGTTCGTTTTGAAACATAGGACGTACTTAACTCTATTTTGACCATCAACCAACTGCGTTTCTATTCAGTTTAGAGTTTGGTGCCATACAGACGCAAGCTGCAAATACTAAAAATAGAGATAAGTACACTTTTCGAGCAGCTATTTGATTGCCTCCACATCCTTCGATTCCTCACTCCCAATATGGCGGAAGCTTCGTCGTCGAGTTTTGGCGGCGCTCGCTTTGTAGTGGATGCTTCAGATCTACATCTAGCTCGTGAGTTCGGCTTGCTTCGCGAAGGCATCAATGTCTGTGATGACTTCTCAAGTGCAGATTTCGGAATAGCGTACGACAGGCAAAACAATATTGGAGACAACGAATTTGCCTCTCAGAAATCGGCACGAAATGTATGCAAAGACTTTGCTAAGAAGTGCGGCTTTCAAATTTTTGTGAAACAGACGAGTGTGAAATCCAACAATTCGGGCAATGCGAAATTCGGGTGCAAGAAGCTGAATGGCACTCAGTATTTTGATCGGGATACCCCAAGTGAAAAGTTGGAATGCCCGTTCTACATAAATGTTTTTGGCAAAGACGGGAAATGGAAGTTGACCAAGGCAAACTTTGCGCACAATCACATCAAAAATGTTGGATCGACAAAGACGCCCTGCGTTGAAGGCAGTGTGGCTCGCCCAACACGCTCTAAACGGAATACCACTGAGCGAATGGAAAGCCTAACACAGCTTGTTGCGACGGAGATGCTTCCGTTGCACGGCGGGTCAACTACAACCTTAACTGGAGAGGCGATCAAGACATTTTTGTTGGCAAACGGAGCCGAGGTCAGCGGAAGTCAAATTTCCCGGATGAAACAAGATATTGATGACAAGCTTCATGGGGATTTGGTGGAGTCGTATCGAAAGCTGCAGGGTTATTTTGAATTAATGGCGGACAAAAATCCAGGATCAGTGTGGCGAGTAGAAAAATTTGAAGACAGTCACACGTTTCGTCGAGCGATTTTTGTTCCTAATGTTGGAATCCACATTGCAAGAATGTCCAAAAACTTATTGGGTTTGATGGAGCTCATCTAAAAGGAGAGATGAACAAGCGAGGGGTCTTTCTCGTGGCAACAGCAAAGGATTACAACAATCACGTTGTCCCTTTTGCGCTGGGGTTGGTTTCAGTGGAAGACTACGAAAATTGGAAATGGTTTGTTTCTGTTGTCAAAATGGCAACTCGGATGGAACAATTCACAGTAGTGTCCGACCGCCAAAAGGGACTACTTCCTGCTATTGCTGAAGTACTTCCGCGAGCTGGGCATCGGTTCTGCATTCGACATATAATGGACAACATCAATCGCAAAGTTTCCAAACTTTCGAACGACGACAGGCTCAAAATTTGTCAATTAGCCCGCAGTGATTGCGAAAATGACTACAAATTATTTCGCTCCGAGTTGGCACAGGACAAACCAAAAATTGCTGAGTATCTGGACGGCATTGACAAAAAACACTGGGTGAAGTATCAATATCTCGAGAGTTACAAACTTCCAACCTACAACGAGATTACATCCAACTTGTCTGAACAAGCAAACAACTGGATGGGTACAGAACTAAGAAGCGCAAAGCCTTTAGATGCATTCAGCCTCTACTTTCGAAAAATTAGCGAATTGACGTCAGAAAAGAGACAAATGGCGGCGAATTGGGCTGGTGCTCGGGGCGTATCGGCATTGGTGCCCAAGCTCTTAAAACAGCGTTCTGATCGCACTGCGGCAGCAAAAATGTGTGCGTCAACTCCGCTTATGGATGGGGCGTACAGTGTACAGCATCTTGGTCCAGAGTCTGCTCAAGGTCACATACACACTTGGCGATTAGTAAATCTTCCTGACGCAGAATGCACCTGCGGAAACTGGCAAGATCAAGAATTTCCCTGCATTCACTCCATCTGCGCAGCCATTAAAGACGGCAAACGAATTGAAGATTTATACGACTCCCAGCGGATGTCGATCGAGCATTTTCAAGCTACTTACACTTTTGCATTTCTTCCGTGGCCTACAAATGTTACGCTGAATACTGATCACTCAATTGGAATTCCTCAACTTGAAGCCGAAGAGGAACGCATTGGCAAGCGAGGATTAAAACCAGGCCCCAAGCCAAAGCACAAAAGGAAGAAAGCAAAAAATGCACTGTGAGACAGCTTTATTTTTTACATATTTTAAACAAATATTAGGCCTTGAAATACGTTTTTAAATTTATTTTGCAAATACTATCGATTTTTTTATCTTTATCGTAATATTTCAATGATTTCGTGACATTTTGTTAAACTTATTAGCGACCGACACACGGTGGTGCGAAGAAATTCCACCGATAGTTCTCTTCCTGTATGGCTCACAGTCAATATCCCCAAGCGTCCGCTTCTCTACATCAAAAACCAAATACTAGATAGATCTCTACGTTTAGCTATAAAGGACTACTGCGATATTTTTGCGATATTTTTGAGTTTGGCAAATACCATCTTAAAATATCATGACAAAAATAGTACCAAAGAGAACTTGCCAGATTTAAACACGGAGTGGTCGATTGCAAGCGTAAAGATAGCTAATTTTACGCTAATAGAAACCCGAACTCCTTGTAGACCAAAGCACTCCACAACTTGCCATGCCGCCGCGAAATCGACGTCAGATTCACGCACGCAACTTCAGGCGTCAACTAGATGGATCGTTCTGGCAGCTAAGAATCAACCCAAATATCCAAATACCTACAAACCAAAGCCGTCAAGAGCCTGCTAGACGAGGAGGCGGACTGTTTGGCTCCTCCGGACGGCGCGAGCGTGATCAAAGGGAATTCGACGTAGAGCGAATCTACGCCAAGCGTTGGGTGAATGAAAGAGAGTTCTACTTGGTCCAGTGGGTTGGCTACCACGAACTAACGTGGGAGCCATCTCAAAACTTGCCGTGGCAGCTGAGAGTAGAGTTTGAGCGTGAAACAATCGATTTTGTGTGGATGTATCAATCCACACGAGGAAGGCGCCATCGGCCAAGAGCTCCCAGTAGAAGTAGTGCGCGTTTGGTAGCGCAAGTAGATTAGAATTGATTTCGTATTCCAGCTAACGACTACAAACGAACTTACTATCAGCACACCCGTATTCCAGCTAACGACGACAAACGAACTTACTATCAGCACATACAGTACATGTCTCTTTTTCTCTCTCCGACAAAATACAGTACATATGTACTGTATTATGGAAATTCCTCTGTAATGGCGCGATGATTTGCTGGGCTGGGCAGAGGGGCTTAGTAAAATTATCCAGAATATCTGCCATACTCTAAATCACATCACCTTGTACATCGCACATGTACTCACTTCCTACCTTTGGCGCTGCTCGGTATGAGGCGTATTTAGGTTACGTAGCTGATAATAGTTACTGTTTCTATGTGCGATAGCAATAATAGTTTGTCATTCTTACTACATGTAATTAAATTCGTAGTTCACATTATGTCACTGAACACTGATCTTCGCCCCATCTAAGGATAAGCATATGTCATAAATGATTGAAAACAGTGTTGATGGGAACGGGCATACAGTAATGTAGCTAATCGACAAACGATGAACCTAGCAATACAGTATCCTAAGGTAAAGAAGTTGGCATTTGGACCGTGTTGGCGGTGTTAACGCATCCTATATCGCAATCGCCATCGAAAATCGTGGGCGGTACTTGCAGACTGTACTTGTCATACCAGCTATTAGTCGCACCAAACGTGTGGTATATGCTCTTTTCGCATGACTCTGCCAAGAGCAAGATTACAAATTGATCGGTTAGAGCTGTCTCTTGCTTCCGTCGTTGCTCTGGTACATGTACTAGGACGGACGACATGCTCACAACTCCACTTTCTCCGTCGGTCAAACATCGCTTGCCTCTCCCAGCTCTCACGATGAAGCTCTGCGGACTTCTATTGCTTGCTCTCGGAGTATTCGTTGTTGTACAAGCCCAAGAACCCACTCCTAAACCGACCCAGAACTCTATCGACTTTTCAAAACTTAAATCGACTCCCACCCCAAACGTAGTTGATCGAAACAAAACGCAGTCCGATCCGACGCATCAGCAGACGCCATCGGCACAGGAGCAATGGCCAACACCAACACCGACTCCAGAATTACCACAAGAGCAATTGCCTACTGATCCGGAAACTCCTGAACCGGCTGAACCAGAGACCCCAGCACCGACGGAACCAGAGACGCCAGCACCAACGCCAGCACCAACTGAACCGGAGACGCCAGCACCGACCCCAGCACCGACGGAACCAGAGACGCCAGCACCAACGCCAGCACCGACGGAACCAGAGACGCCAGCACCGACCCCAGCACCGACGGAACCAGAGACGCCAGCACCAACGCCAGCACCGACGGAACCAGAGACCCCAGCACCAACGCCAGCACCAACGGAACCAGAGACCACAGCACCGACCCCAGCACCGACGGAACCAGAGACCCCAGCACCGACGCCAGCACCGACGCCAGCACCGACTCCAGCACCGGGACCGTGGGTTACTGTGACTATCAGCCACAGTGAAGTGAAGCCATTCGCACAGCCTGAGCCCGTTACGATCTCTGAAAAGGCCGCTGTCAAGTTTAAACCGCAACTTCACATTTCTAACGGGTGTCACGCGTATCCTGCAGTCAACGAAGCCGGTGAAACTAGTGGCGGACTAAAGCCAACCGGCGGATCAAGTTCAAAGTGTAAGGGGCATGGCTATGGGTCCCAAGTTTACGGGCGGTCTGGTTGGTACAGTGACGTCTGGGCCATCATGTACTCGTGGTACTTCCCCAAGGACTCACCGTCACCGGGTCTAGGTCATCGTCATGATTGGGAGCACGTTATCGTGTGGATCAACAATCCCGATATTGAAAATCCGAAGATTCTCGCGGTCACACCGTCGGCGCATAGCGGATACTCAAAGCACGCTCCCCTCCCGATAACACGATCGACGGGGTGGCTGCCAAGATCAACTACGAAAGCCACTGGCCGATAAACCACGCTTTAGGAATGACGAAGGAGGGCGGGGACTTTCAGGACTTGATCATGTGGGAACAAATGACTGACAATGCTCGTAGGGCGTTGAACGAAGTGAGCTGGGGGCAGCCAATGTGCCCATGAACGATTGGAACTTTAAGAAGAAGCTGGAGAACGCATGGCCGTTCTAGGTTGGAGGTGTAGTAGGCGTCCGGTTGACCATCTCATCACCGAGGATCCACCTTCAGGACGACGTAACTCCCTGGCAAGGGCACTAGAAGTTGTCAGCGATAATTGATGGCAATTGGAACGGCTACTAGATATTGATGCGTATACCATGAGTAAACTCAATACGGTAAACAATAAAAAGTAGTTTTCGAGTGCATACTTGACAGAATAAAATATGATATACGAATTTTTGGGATACCTAGAAGCAATATCTAGTTGCGAGCGATGAAAGCAACGAGAGAGGTGCCGACGCAATCGCGCTTCAGCCCCACCGACTAGTAGTCGCCATCATCTTCATCGAATTCGTCGTCGTATTCGTCCGCATACCAGTAGTGCTCAGTGGTTCGGAAGTACACTTGTCGAAGAAGCTGGGGAGCCGCAAATTCGAAGATGTGCGAGACCAGGCGTTGGTTCAGATCACCTAGCAAATTTCGCCGTGGTAACGTCTCACGAGCCCTCTTATCTTGATCTGTCCGTCCTTGATGGCTTGGTGACACCACGCTGAGGAACGCGAGCTTGACTTCTCGACACAATTTAGCCGGGCGATTTATCGGCTTCACGTTCTGCTTCTTGAAAGCATTGCGATATTTGCGGTGTGTAGACAGCACTAGCACATCGACATACGCCAGATGTCGATTCACGGTCAGCATATGAAGAATTGCCTGCATGTCATCTGCAAAGCTGGGAGAATTGTAGCCTCCAGGTTTTCTTTTCCAACCGTCACAGCGATCATTTAAACGAAAGTGCAGTCGCTGCACACACTTGGAGAGTGGGTTAGTAGTGTCGCTCAAATCTGCTGTGAGATCTTGGACATTATGCCAGTGGCAATTCAGTGTAGGTACGGGTTGACTTGAAAACCGATAATCGCTAAAGTCGAGCTGGACGTCCACTATACCTCCACACAGAGACAACTTTTCAAGGTTCGGGCAGCTTCGGACAATTACGTTCTCGTCCAGCTCCATTCTTGGACCGTCCAGAGTCAAACATTTTAGCGTTGACCCAATCACCGAGAGAAACGAGGAAGTCCACTTGAATCCACATATGTATGCTCTTCGTCGTTGAACCCAATTGTAAGTGACTGCAAGGCACCCGATCGACCTTCAATGCGGCTAGTTTCGCTAAAGAAAAGGTTTTCGCGTTAAACTTGGCATCTGCCCAGACCAGGAATCATAACGTTAACCCACTCGCTTTCTCCATCATCACTGAAGGCTCTGACAGAATAAATAGCGGACTTGACCACCATATCTTTGGCCTTCTGAACAGGTTGTCCACGAGAGAATTTCCATCGAATTGGAGAATCACTCTTCAAAGTCGCATCCCTTTCATCGACAAGTCCACGAGTGGTGCCACAGAGCACTTCTTCGGGGTGATCGGATGCCAGCACAGCTGAAATGGCCTCCACATCGCTTTCGCCCAAGCAGTCAACTTGATTGAGTGCGAACGATTCCAGCAAGGAGTTTGCTCGAGCTCGTTTGGAGAAGAGTCCGTACGCCAACCACTTCCATTTACTATCCGTGGAGTTCCTGCCGTGAGAAATGGTTCTTTTTTCGGCCCGTATCGAGACTTCCTTGGTCGTCTGGCTAAGCATCAGTGCAGACATGATAGCCTGAAGTTGCGGAACTTCCAGTCCTGTAAAACTTTCAAAATCAACTGCATTCACTTGCAGAGGACACAAATCCTGAATGTACGCCCGCCGATCGGTATAGAAGTGCTCATTTGTATGATCTGGACTACGACGAGTACTGTCGAAAACCGCTCTCATCAGCTGCCCAAAATCTCTGACTGTGCCACATTCATCGCCAGAAAGAACCATACCGGTATCCCCAGAAAGTGAGACTTGTGAAAACCAAGCACTGTCGCTCACTGCAGTCTCCATCATCGGTGCCGCTTCATAATAACCCATGGAATCCGTCATTGCAGCAACCATCGGCGCCAGCTCAAAAGTGCACCGCAACGATCCGTTAGCCACAGCTTGATTCTGTGAACTCTGTTCGTACGTCGCCCACTCCCGCCGAATCGCTTTTGCTGCTCTCATTGTGCTTCTGAATTCCTGACGGAAGTCAGGCCCGAACCTGTCAGAGAAGCGAACTTGCACCGGGATTTTTACGTCAACCCCGGGTTTATCTCTCTTCAACTTTGGATCTAGAGCTGCAATTTGTCGTAGAGCAGTCAAAAACTCTTGTGTGGAGTGTCTGCGTTGGTGGACGCCACAGAACCTGATGAGGTCCGTGTTGGTCGTTGTGTCGTCCTCGGAACTTGTCCACGTTGGGTACGCCCCCGCCAAATGGTCCATCACCAGCACAAATCTGGCAGGAATGTCCTTTTCAGCCTCCTCACTTCCTTTTGCCCCCAATTTCAATCCCCATATTTTCCCCAATACAAACTTCCAGTCTTCTTGGCTGATGTGAGCGACAGCTGCCACTACAGCTAGCGCTTCACGAGCGTCTTGCAGTTCGTACAGAAACTCTTCTTGAGTCAGCCCCCTGCAGTTGTTGGCTCTGCGCGGAGGCAGAGACACTTCCAAGACGCGCTTCTCCGAGTCCCACTTGTCCTCCTGACGAGCCACTTGCTTGTACTTGATGCGGTTCCTCAGCACTTCGAGCCACGGGGACAGGAAATCCCAGCAGTCTAGCCGCAACTGAAGGCATCTTTCCCTTTGCATTCACTAAGACATATTATTACATCTGGGAGACTATTCTATCAAGTACTGTAACATCGTTTCAGTTGCCGATTTCGGTGTGTCCATCTTCCTCTTTAAACTTTGAAGGCGTTAGTGTTGTCGTCGCAGCGACGAATAAAGAGCTTTCAAGCTAGGGAAACTCTTCTCTTTAGGCAATATACAAGAATTGGTGCGAAGCTGAACGCACTCCGCAAGAAAAGCTCAAGCCGTTGAAATGAGCAACAAGGTGTACTCCCTCTGAATTGGGAGTTGTATAAGACCTGCGCAAGGCACTACGCAAGCCAATCGTCCATGAAGACGATCAAAAGTGGTTTGCAGCTATCGAACTAACGTTATTAACCTGTCGACTGGTGATTGAATGCAGCGGTAGTAATCATGCGTGGAACGAGAGAAGCCTCAATCGCTGGTTAAGTTATACTCTTAGGCGGACAAAAACCACTATGTGAGCTAGTTTTGCTTCAATCCACTTGACCCATGTATTGTAAAAGCCAATCTGGCCATGCACTGGTTTCATGGTTGCGCTCACTAAGCTAGTAGCTGACCAAGTTCGCTGCTCCAATCAATTCCGTTGTTGTCCACACGGAAGTATACCTGTCGGAGAACTGGAATTGCCGCGAACGCAAAAATAGTCCTGATCGCCTCCTGGTTCAGCGCACATAATGGGCCCTGGGGACGCGATGTCAGATGTGCCTTCTTCTTGCTCGGTTCGACTAGATTTCTTCGAGAGGAAAAAACGCTCAGGAACGCAATCTTCCTCGCGGATGATAGCGGTTCAAGTGCTCGTGGGATTGGCTTCAGATGGTATTTGCGGAAGTCGCTGATGTATTTCACGTACTCGCTGCGCTGTGGCACAACAACCTCAAAGTATTCCAGACTTTGGTTTGTCTCAAGTATAGTGAGAAGTGGCTCCAAATCTGCTTCAAAGCCACGAGGGATATAGCCTCCTGGGAACCGAGCCCAACCATCCCACCTTTCTGTGAGCTGAATTCGCAGACGGCGCACAGCTTTTGCGAACGTCGTTGTTGTGTCACTTAGCCCTGCCGAGACGGATTCAAGATCATGCCAATTAATTGGACTTACCGCAGGAAGCGGCTGGCCAGGCGTCCTCAACTCTTTGAAGTTAAACTGCACTGTACTCAATCCCCCACAAAGTGACAACTCCTCCAGATCGGGACAACTGAGAAAGATATCGTTTTCATCCATGTCCATTCTAGGCCCCAAAAGTGTCAAGGATTTCAGTGAAGATCCAACCGTCTCTAAAAACTGAGGCAAGCCGTCTGTATGTGGTCGTGTCCACCCAGGAAATGCTACCATGAGTGACGTCAACCCACCTGAGTGTTGCTTTACATCGCCACCTTCATAGAATGTCAAATCAATGCGACGCACTTGGCATCTGCCATAACCAGAGATTATTGCATCTACCCACTCACTCTTTCCATCGTCACTGAAGGTCCGAACGGTGCTGATTGGAGAAGGTAGAGTAATGACACCAGAGGCAATGGCGGTCTGTCTACTGTCGTCGATCTCCGATCGAATTGGTGCCCCAGCCCTCAAAATCGCACTCTTTTCTTCGACCTTGCCGCGGGGCCGGTTACACAACTCTTCTTCTGGATGGCTAGACGCCAACACAGCCGACAAGGCTTCAATGTCCGCACTAGTCATTCGGCCGATCAATAGTCGAAGCGATGTTAATGCCGAGCACGCATGTGCTCGTTTCGAAAACAGCGCGTACGCCATCCACTTCCACCAGAATGCGCTTTCTACTGGATCTTCTGGAGACTCATCGAAGCTCAACAAAAGCTGCCTGGTCATCTGGTTCACGACTAAAGCTGAGCACATGGCGGCAAACTCGCCTTGCAGTGTCAAGTTGTCAGCACAATACACTTCCAGCATACCGACCTGAAGTGGGTCAGGATCTTGGCCGGTGTTCTCAAAACGATACGTCGTGTTCGCAAAGCCAGCTGGTCGGCACGTACTATCAAAAATGCGCATTAACAGGAGACCTATTGCTTTCTTCCACCTGCATTCCTCGTCCTCCTCGAGTTCGTCGTCTCTCGTTATGGCCAGTGAAGAAATTTGTGAAAACCGAACATTGTCAAGCACCAGCCGCTCCATCGTATCCGCCATCTCTTCCACAGACGAGCACCAATTGTCATGTTCCAGGAAACTAATATCCATCGGTTCCAGTACGAAAGTGCACCTCAGTGACCCTGGCTCCACATCTTGCTTCTTGCAGGCGTACTTTTCCCACTGGTTTTTGATCACACGCTCAGCCTTCCCAACATCCAAGAGATTCTTCAACGGCCTTGCAATATTTGCTAGCGGCCCTGGAAAATGAACTTTCACGGGGATCTCAATGTCCACTCCTGGTTCGTTTTTGTCAACGAGTTGTCCAGCGTTGCAATTTGTCTCAATGCCTTGGCATATTCTGGACTTGGGTGTTCACGTTGGTGGACACCACAAAAATGGACAAGGTCAAAATGGACCTTCTTTTGATCCTTTTGATTTGTGATGCCTTCCAGATCCATAGTCAGTAGGAATCGAACGGGGACTTTTTCATATTTCTCTTCGCCTTCTCGTCCCATGTCCACTTTGCAATACGTGGTCAAAAGATGTTTCCACGCGTCCTCATCCACATGCTCCACTGCCGCCAGTAACGCCAGCGCTTCCCTCACTTTTGAAACGCAATGAGGAATTCTTTCTCTTCCGAATCGGACGCTTTTCCTTCGTCAGAGCCACTGGAATTGTCCAAATGGCTTCGTCTTGCTTTGAGTTCTCGCCTTGGCAACGCCACTTCCAGATACTCACAAGCATCCCAGACATCCGTCATGCCATGCACGTCGCTGTAGCGGATTAATGGCTTTAAAACTGCGCACCACGGAGCCAAGAAGCCCCAGCGCCGCTTGTTCCACGACCGCGTCTGCATCATTTATTTTCTAAAAACTGTTTTTAATTTTATTTCTTTAGCGCACTGGCAATAGTCTGTGTCTGGACCATGACCTTGCAGCAATCTCCGCGGTAGGCTGCCTCGCATAAAGAATTTGAACTATACTGTATGTGCCCTGTTTTACTTCGAAGTACGTGGGACTGCGCCTTTCAACAATTGCCATTTTCGCTTGCTCTTCAAGTGCAGCATCGGCTTGGGACTGCACCGTGCAGGGTCCCAAGCAGACTGCACGGAATCGGCTCATTTCTCACTTTGCAAGATGGCGACGCTGCGATTTCTACTGCTGCTTGTTCTCCATTTCCTGACCACGACGTCGACGTTGTCTGAGGCCTCCACACTGCCGGTTGCGAACAGCGGCTACATCGAGACGGTATCGATGAATATTGACCGGACCCTGACGGTTGCAGCGTCGAATGTCTCCGTCGACAAGAAAGATCTGCCAATCTTCTTCTTCCATGGCCTCACGAGCAGCAGTGCTGATGGCGCCAATTTCGCTGCGAACATCACTGCGGAGGGCCGTGCATTCGTTGCGCTGTCTTTTTGCGAGAACGAGTGCTCGATTCAAGCGCTAAACCGCCAGGTGCCAATGGCTATCGCAGCGGTTCGTGATGTCGCGGCTTCCGACGAGCGGTTTGACAACGGATATATCTTCATGGGTCATTCAATGGGAGGAATTCTTGCTCGTGCCGTGATCGAGGAGATGGACGACCATCAAGTGCACACGTTTGTGAGCCTTGCCGGTGCCTTAAGTGGCATTTTCTACGGACCACAAGACGCTGACCAAATCCCACTGCAGTTTCTTGCCCAAGGTTCTGCTTCAACCGCAATTCCGCCTACAGTCTTCGACTTTTCGAACTACAGTACGGACGGATACCGTGGGAAGATGCAGGACGACTGGGCTCGTAAATTAACCGATCCAGAAGTACAAGCGACCTACTCGTTTGCAAACGTGGCGCGCTTTCCCGTACGTGACGTCTGGTCGAACACGAACGAGTTTGTGCCTGTGTACAACAATGTGAATCCGTGTGCATCGAATGATACCAACTGTCAAGAAGAAAAATATCGACGGAAAGGAAACTTCCTGAAGGTGAAGGAAGCGCATTTGTTTGCATCACCCGAAGACGGAGTTGGTGCGCCGTGGCAAATGGGTCATTTCGGATACTACAGCGAGGTGGAAACACTAGGAGAAATCGAGACCAAGTTTGAAAATCTGTCGATCGTTGAGATGCACGATACGGTGGAATACAAGGGAGACACGTTTGGGTTGCGTACGCTAGACGAGCGTGGAGGTCTCTTCCTGCACACGGTTCGGAACGTTTCCCACCCTTGTTGGCTGTACGATTATTCGTATCTTCACACCGAAGGCACGTGTGCATTCAAACCGGTATACGACGAGTACGTTTACAAGGTGATTTCTTAGTGCTACACTGCACTGGGAAGAAAGATACCAGCGCTTCTACCCCGGTGGTCGGTAATGATTGATTCCGTAGGCAAATTTGATGTCGTTTTAACTAAGATAAAAACAAAAGAAAAGTATGCGAAACAAGCTTCATCAAATTTGTTCACATCTACCGTTCAAACCTGTCATAGAACATGTTTGTCCCGCTTGACGAGATTTTACTTACGATTGATTGACTAAATGCGGTGGACATGATACTTACTTGCACTCACTTACGTTGATAGACAAAAATGTGCGCAAAAGCTGGCAGTTAAGCCCGGATCAAGTTGAGCTTCAAAACCGTTGTAGCAGGTCGGGATTGAGAAACTTACTGAGGTGATTGCAGACCGCCTTGGGTATAAAAACGTTCCATTGAAATGCATGCTTTACAAGGTGTTGGTGTATGCTGAAGGAGGTCATTTTACGAAGCATAAAGATACAGAGAAAGAGGACGGCATGATCGGGACGCTGGTGGCCCAACCACCAAGCCTACATGAAGGAGGTGATTTGGCTGTATATCAAGACTCAACAACTGAACAGCGTCATGATTTTGGTAAAAGGATGGCACGGCAGCGTATGCTGCACACTATGCTGTACACTACGCTGACGCCGAGCATGCTTTGGAAGTGGTGACAAAAGGATACCGCCTGGCACTAGTGTACTCAATTTGATTGCCATCAACGATGTCTGATTTTCAGAAAGATGACAAGTACGAACCACGCATCGGAGACTTGGCGACTGCCATAAGCAACATGGGGCCTGGAGACGACACATTTGCATTGCTGTTCGCTCACCAGTACACTGCAAAAAGCATTGAAGCGTTGGGTTCTGGGGCATTGAAAGGTGTCGATCGTGCAAGATTTCAGGAACTTGAGGTGGCAAACAATGCCGTACCTATTGGCAAGAAGCTGTACTTCTTTATTGTGGAGTTAGCTCACACGCTCAGCTTTACAAACCGGTTTGGAGGGAATCATTGGGATGAGAAGGATGGGTGTGGGTCTATCACCTGGTATTCTACGAGCGGTAAAAAGCTCGGACGAGATACATCTGATGTGAAGCTTAATCTTCTCAACCCCGGACTGGAAACGCTTTCTCATCTGTGGAGACCTTACGGTACCAGCACATTAGAAGGAAGTCTCGGAAACGAAGCGCTGACGAGGGCAACAACGTATTCAAGATATGCCGTTCTTGCTTTGCCAACAACAAAAGATTGGCAAAGCGCTCTAAAGATTATTAGCGAGGACGCTGCGCTGCTGTTTCTACCACCAAAGCCTATTGAAGCAACGGTGCTGAGCGCATTTATGGATGTTGTAAGCGCAAAGACGATGAAAAAGTCGCTGGGGATACTATAAAACGAAGGTCAAGAAATCTTCCGTTGGGTTTTGCTGTAGTCTGTGCGAGCTACTGGTGGGGACTGGCGACGAATCTCTTGTTATGCGATTCTTTAGCGAGTTTTGGGGTCGCCTTGACAAGAAGGCCGACAAAGAAGAATTGGCACCTGGATTGTTTACAATAGTCAGCACCTTCGACTGGAATGAAATCAAAGGAGCGTTCTTGAGCGTGCTAGGCAAAAAGTCAGACGGATCAGCGATTGCGATGGTGCTACAAATAGTTGATTAGTAGACAGAGATGGGAATGTCTTTGTGACGATCTCAAAAACGCGAGATTGTTTTGACGAGCGTCAAAAGAAGCTGCTGCAATATAAGACTGAAGTCAGCATGCTGATGGAGCGTTTCTGTGGAGAGTGATCGGAAGAAAGCTCAGCAGTGAAGTCTACCCCACAAATGGCACCGTACCGCCGAAAGAAGCGCAAGTTCGTATCGAATATTCTTGTTCTAATCTGCTATTTGATTCTAAGGAAAGTCGACAGTGGGGTTAACAGATATGTTTTTTTCTCGGGCTTTCAATGATGGAGTTTATAATATTATTTTCTGCTGTCAATGACGACATGATTATTTTGATTGCGTCGAAAAGTGTCATTTCCCAGGAGTATCAACTCGATCTCAATCGCAGTTCTTATCAATATCAGGCTCGGATTTATCTATTCATCAGACAAGTTTCATAGTGGATATGAATCATATCATATGATTATTTTTGATGTTATCATGGGATAGGAAGACGATTACCATCCACTCACTGACCCATAGTTGGGCTCATTATAAGTGGCTTTTGTGCTGACAACTTACGAGTTGAATGGCCAACTCAATCACTTACAGTTTAACTTGGTAGTATTCCTTCACAGGCACGTGCTTGGCCCCTCCGTAAAAGTCCAGCAGCACGATGTTTTCGATCTCGAGGACGTATGGCAAGAAACCATGTTTCTCCGGCCAGTGCTCCATTTGGGGGTGTCTACATATACAACAATTCAAAACAATGCATCAAGAATCAGCACCATTTCACGATAAAGCACAAAAACACTGCAGCTCTTACTTAGAAAAGAGCACTTTTTCAGCGTAGTGGCGTTGATCAACGGCGACAGGCACCACTTTCCCACTCAAATTGATTTTCCAGCAGGTTGGGTCTTCTGCATCCATTTTGCAACCTTGTTGCGCCATCGTGATGGCCACAGAAGCGCTCGAATTTACACTCAAGTCCACTCCTAAAACATAAAAAAATCAGCACAAATCATTTTTCCAAGCACAATTTGGAGTCCTACAGTACCAGCAGCATCCATTGGAGTGATGTAGAAGAAAAGCTTGCCAGTCGAGTCTTCTTTTGCGTATCCAACTCCATCTTCAACAGCAGTAAACGCGCACAAGGTTAAATCTCGTTTAACTAACATACGGAAAAACTAAATTAGTTGTCACCATACCGCTGTAGGACACAGTATTGCCGTATGGAATCCCATTGAACTGCACCGATAGCGTCGACAGCGTGGCCCACACATTCTCATGCACCAATTGACGCGCATGTTGCGCTGGACTGGCACTCCAGTATCTGCCATAAAACACCCAAAATAACGTTATTTTAGCCCTTCTTTCCTAGTTATTTTAGTGATTTCTTCCGCATACAAATTCGTGTCCTCTGCCAGTCGGAACGTGTCGGCCCTGAACACTCGCGCAGCTCGACGTGCCTCAATCCCGCAGCTCAACACCAGGAAGAGCACGAATACAGTCGCGAAAGGGCTAAACTTCGCCATCCTCAGGCACAAAATAGCGTTCTTTTAGTCACCTGCGTTCAACTTGTCACGTTCAATTATGACTGACCCACAGCTTGATGAGCTCATTGAAGAAATCATTCCAGCCAATCACATCGCTGGAAAGTCGATTTGGATTTTCCGAGCCACTGTTTTCCGCCAATCACAGACGAAAATGACTGGCATTGGCGCAAGGCGCGAGGTGTTGGCGCTGTACCGAGCCGTGCTGCGCGTGGCGAGGGACTTCCCGGATCGTCCGATGGCTCGCAAGCTCCAGTTCAACGCGAGGGAATTGATCCAACTGCGACGAGGAGAGCGCAGCGACACGCGCGTGCAGCAACATTTGACCGACGGGTGGGACGCTCTGCAAGTGTATCAAGAGCTCCAGAAGGACCAAAATCTGCTCACGGCCATCACCAGGAAGAAAAGAATGCACTGAAGTGAACTAAAATAGGATAGGAAATTAGCTCTGGTTTACGTCGGCATCATAGTATTTTGTTCTTCTTGACTGAAGTTCTTTAGTGTTTTATCACGAGAAACCTTTAGATTGGCTTTTATGTTGAACCCCACATGATGGCAATTTGAGGAGAAACGAGCACGTTTCCTACGCCGAGAATACCGAGATTGTCTGCTGCAACGTGTAGGTCTCACCAGCACCAAGCTTCTGCTTCTCACTGATGCGACCAGGCTCAACTGCGACCATGTTGATGTACTCCTCTGGACCAAAGTCCTTCATGGTTTTCGACTTCTCAATCCATGGGTTCCACACCACAGCATCCGTCTCTAAAGCAGTCTGGTGCGCTCCGTTGCTAATAAACCCAGTTTTGTCGACTGTTAACCAGCGGTCCATGGTGTTGACACCCTTAATCGTAACAGTAATCGGCGACGGTGCGTTGCGATAGGTATTGGCAATCTGCGAATCGAAGTTGATGTATTCGCGCGTCTCCGTTTTGTTCACCTTAGCGAACTGGTCGAAGTACTCAACTCCATTGAGACCCTCCACCGTGACGCTTTTGTTGCGTACATCGTCCACCGAAAAATAGTTGTGGAACAAAGCTTGGAACTCAATCTCGGATGTGAACGTGTTGTGCACGTGCAATGCTGTCTCCAACTGGTTAGCGGATAGTTTCACCTCATACTCTAGCTCGAACTCGACAGGCCACATCTCCCGGGTGGAGTTACTGGCCGACATCGTAAAGGTGGCGACGGTAGCATCTTTGGTTTCCTTTGCTTCCGTCACTCCTGCCAGTGTCCAATTGGTGATGCGTGCGAATCCGTGATTCGGGAAGCCCGTTGCGCCACCGAAGTTGGGGAACACAACCGGGATACCTCCGCGGATGGGGTTCACACCGTCCAAAAGGAGTGGTTCGACATGAAAATAATGTCGAGGTCCGGGTCCATCGCGGCGTGGAAAGACTTGACGTGAGCTCCGAACAGGAACACCTCGGCGCTCGAACCCATGGGGTGCGACAGTTTGACAGTCTCCAGCTCTGCATTGGCGGTGGTTGCAAGCCCAGCAAAAGAGCTGAGGCCACTGCAGTGGTCTTGAGCACGAACTGACGAACCATGATCGGAGCGGTGGAGTCTAAGTTTGAAGCGGAGTTTGCTCTGCTGGAGACTAATTGCCGAATGGCGCGGATTAAAATGAGCGTAGCTCCGTGTATTGGCAGCTGTGGAAACTTTCGACTGAACAATGCTTGCGAGCCCACAGGGGAAAGCGTAAACGCAGATCTCGGGATACACCATCAGGAACATTTTGTGGGGTTGTCACTTGTCCAACTTCCGGCTTCTTCGTCCCAACGGCGTGGTCAGCGGTTTAAGTTAGGGTTCCGAAGAAGATGTGAGAGGAGTTAAACGTGCTCGAAAGGTAATTAGGTGGCTCCAATACCTACGGTTACGGCAAATTGCGAGCCATCGGTAGTGGTAATCAACTGAAGCGAAATATCTAACGTGACTGAGTGTTGTATAGTTGCAGAAAAATATTCTTCATCGGGCAAATGAAGACAAAACGAGTGTGTTGAGTCAACTACGATTCGTAGTCTACGAATCGTATGCAACGCCCGGAGTCACGTGCACCATCTACCGGTAATACGCGCCAGGTTGGTAGTAGCCGCAATTGCGGAATAACATTCCCTCGCCTCTGCATACTCGCTGACAGGTTGATTCGGACGAATGCCACCAAGTCGACAAGACGTTGATTGAGCAGTCTCCCATCACTACTCAGGCGCGGTTGCACTAGATCCAGACTCCTCCAGTGTGTTTGTGGAAACCATGTTCGTGACTGTGAAGACTGCCTTGAGCATTTTTTCTGAGGGGATTGAGCAGGACGGAGACCGCACAAAATAAAAAAGGGAATATTGACGGCTTGGACGGCCCAAACACTGCGTTTCACCAGAGAGGCTAGCAAGATCTTCACGGATAATTCAAATTCACTGAGTCTATATTGACAGCGCAAAACTTTCATTCTCTGGATCTGGTTTTGTAGCCTTGCAATATCGATCTCTTTGTCCTTGACACGCAGCAAGCATGTCTTATCACATCAAATTTGTTCAGGTTTCTTCGTCGTGTTATCCTCTCACCCAGATATGCGTACGGGGTAATATTTTTGTGTCCGCTCTTGACTTAGGTGTGCACCATTTACGAGATCGCCTTGTAAACATACTCGTCGTACACCGGTTTGAACTCACACGTGCCTTCCGTGTAGAAATATGTGTAATCCTGCAGCCAGCAAGGGTGAGAAACGTTCGGGGCCGTGTAAAGAAACAAGCCCCACGATTCTCCAGTGTCCGCAATCCGAACGTGTCCTCCTTGAACTCCATCGTATCGTGTACTTTTAAGATTGACAAGTCTTCAAACTTGGACTCGATCTCTTCAAGAGTTTCCACCTCGTCGTACTGCCCAAAATGACCAATTTGCCACGGCGTCGCCACCCCATCTTGGGGTGACGCGAACAAATGCGCTTCCGTGATCTTCAGGAAATTCCTCTTTCGTCGACTCTTTTCCGCTTCGCAATCAGAATCAGTAGACGCACACTTGTTCACGTTGTTGAACAACGGAATAAACTGGTTGGTGTCCACCCACACTTCATGTACAGGGAACCGCGCCAAGTTTGCCCACGAGTACGCCGCTTGTACCTCAGGGTCGGTCAGTTTACGAGCCCAGTCGTACTGCATTTTCCCTCGATACTCATCAACGCTGTAGTCGGAGAAGTTGAATACGGTTGGCGGAAGAGCTGCCGCACCGGAACCTTGTGCAAGGAGTTGAACAGGGACACGATCGGCGTCTTGTGGTCCGTAGTAGATGCCGTTCAGGGCGCCGGCGAGGCTCACAAACGTGTGTACTTTATGATCGTCCATGGTTTCGATAACGGCACGAGCAAGCAGAGCCCCCATGGAATGGCCCATGAAGATATAACCATCCTTGAACCGATCATCAGTGGTCACGACATCGCGTACCGCTGCAATAGCCGCGGGAAGCTGAAAGTTTAGACTCTTAAGAGAGCACTCTTTCTCACAGAAGGATAACGCAGCGAATGCACGGCCCTCTGCGGTAATGTTTGCAGCAATATTGTCACCATCAGCACTGCTGCCCGTGAGGCCGTGGAAGAAGATGATCGGCAGGTCTTTCTTGTCGACGCAGCCGTCCGATTCTGACCTTACGGTGTCTTGAGCGTAATTCGCCTTCACTGCCGGGAGTGTTGGTTCGATCTTGAAAAAGTCGTTGTTGGCGACTGCAGACGACATTGTGACCGCGAACGGCAGTAGTGCATTTAAAAGAAGTTGAAGTGCCATCATGATTGCAAATTGGGGAATGCGGAACTGGAGTATACCCTGCCCGGCATGGCATACTTGGCAGAGGACAGAACCCAAGATCATAATGACGACATGTAGTGTACTTCAACAAGCTACAGCATGACAGGAAAACAGTACATTTTGCAACCCATGCCTTCAACAAAGACATACCTTCACGCTCATAACCAGCGAAGGCTTCTTTATTCTCCTGAGCTGTCATCATTGGGAACAACTTTGATCTCAGACACCAGCAATATCGTAAATGCAAAACCCAGAGAACTGTTGAACTTCCTTCGAAGTGCGGATAGTCAGCATTATCTCATACTATACGATATCAGTCGGATATCAGCGGCATGACGGCTTAGCTCAACAAACTCTGTTTCGACATACGCATCACAAACAGATTAGAAAAATCTTGTGCGCTCAACAGCAGAGTGCTAATGAATACTTTGGGTAGCCACTCGTAAAAATCCCTTAGCAGCTGTGCTGTGCAATTGCTGACCGGGCACTACTGAATGCACGGATTTCATGTAAGGTGCCATTCACCTTACCGTCAATTACGTCAAAGTTCTTCGCTTAAATAGTTTGGTTGGGGGTCTTCTCAGCTTGGAGCATGAAGGCAGCGATCATTGAAGCGTGCAAGCACGACTCTTGCGCTGCAAAGCAAGCTTTTCTTCCTCAAGAATTCGTAGCCGACGCTGGAGCTCTTCACGCTCCTTGGCGTCGCTTGCTGCGCGCTGCTTTAGAAGCTATAGATTGATATCACCGTTAAGTGGCACACTAATAAACAACAAGCCCCACACTGAGTTCGACTTACCTCTAGAGCCTGGTCTGTGGAGGTGATATTGATCTGAAAACGCTGAGCGTTCTCGTTGGAAAATCGTAATTGATCTTCCAGTTGCTTGTGCGTTTCTTTCAGCGCTTGGTTTTGTTGCTCCTGTGTCGCTAACTCCTTCTCCAGCAAAGCTTTCGCGTGAACTTGTTCGCTTCGCGACAACTCGAGTTCTTGAGCTCGTTTGGCATCAGCTTTTGCTTGAAGTTGCGCCTCCAAACGCTCGAGATCTTTTGCTTGAGCCACAGCCTTTGCCTCTAGGAGTTCTTCTTCAGCTCTCTTCCTCCGTCGTCCCTCCTCAGCCACAGCAGCTTCGCTTGTAGCTAATGCAGCTAGAGCAGCGTCACTGCAGACAGTACTTGACACAGGCACCGGCTTGACTTCAGGCTCAACAGGTTCGACAGGTTTGACAGGTTGCAGCTCCAAGCGTTCAGCAGTAACTAGCGATATGGACAAGAAGTTAAATTGCAGCACTTTCGTGTCTACTTGATCGATAAACTCGTCCGATACCAGCAGCTTGACAACCTACAAGCATGCGACACCGTCAGCGTAAGCTGCGCCCCGGTAATCAAACGAACACTTACGTTGGTGTGGTCAATCGGAAGACAGTAGCTCTCACTTGTTGATGAGAGCTGGTACTGCACTCGTAGCGCCATCTTTCCATCTGCCAAGTCGGTTGTGAAGAGTGGAGTTGGCACAGCTTTGTCCCTCGCCAACGGCTGAAGACGAACGAGAATCCATATGAAAGTGCCTCGTAGGGAACTCAACATCCTCTCACCTTCTTGATCCTCATCACTAGGGTCATCTTTATTGTCTGCCGAGTCCATCTTACAGTCATTTAAAGACGAATGATCAAGTTTGGGCACCGCACAGCTGTGAATGAGCGTATCAGCACGCAGAAATCCATTCAAGAGTTGATCGCGCTCCATCAATGGCGGTTTTGTTGCTGCTCGCAGATGTACGTGCACGGCGTCAAATGGCAATATAGGCTTGGCATCGTCCTCAATCATCACTTCAACATCCGTCTCGACATCAAACATGAAACGCAACGGCCGTAAGAAGACGGTGGCGGTGCCTACAACCCGAGCGGCTTCGTCTTGTTTCATCCTCCGCTACCTGAGCAGCTCCTGGGTCCAATTCCACCAAGAATAACCTGCATAGCTTGAGCCTTGGAGCTGAAATAGGGTCTTGAGCGCACTACGTGCGGGTCCTTTCAAAGTGCTTGATTTTTCTGTTTAATGGTGTACAAACTCAATCACCTACCATAGTTCTTGCGCTGATTTGTGTGGCTTGGTTGCTCCTGCCTATACTACGTACTGCACGTAAGCGTCTCATCCCATTCTTTTCTTCAACGTTCTTGGCGTTGTGGATCTCGGTGAGCGCGAAAGTGAACGGATAAATTTTGGTTCTCAAATTGACTTTGGTCGCCTTGTCTCTTCATGTGTTTGCCGAAGACTCGTTTGAAAACGAGAACGACAGCGATTGTGCGAACGAATTGAATGTTTTTGAATGAGCGCGACGTTTTTCTGGCGAATCCAGCGCTCCTCGGAAATACGGAGGTGGCAGGACTGGCGTAGGTTTCACGAGAGGCACCGAATCCTGTCCTGGGGACACCTGGAAGTTCCCTCTCAACATGTTCATCTTAGGCACTGTGGTCTTGGCGCCACCTCCTGCCATCTTCTCCAACTCATCAGCTGGGGATAGAGACCGAACCATCACCGGCGCTTCCGTTTGCATTGTCGACCTAGACATCGTCGATAAAGGAGTCGCCATCATGTTCTCCAGAGACACAAAACTTGTCGTACTCAACGGACTCGACACAGACACCTCGTGGCATCTCTGTGGGGTGCTGAATACCTTTTCATCCATAGCAGATAGCAGCACTCGCTCTGGTGTTGACGGGATCTCTTTCTTCACCTCACAGGGCAGAGTGACCTGTTGTAAAATCTGTTGAGTAGCCTCCTGTCCTTCCGGTTCCTGTTTCACTGCTACAGTTTCCCCAGAAACAACAGTAGGAGCTGGTGTAACCCTGCCTCGTCCACTCATCTCTACATCTTCCTGTGGACTGCAATTAGCGGCTCCTTCTCCGAATCCAAAGCCCTGCAACCTCCTCCCAGAGCCAAAAGTGTGGCGTAGAACCTTCTTCTGGTCTGTAGCAGCAACGGCTTTTCCTGGTTCCTGAGTCTGCACCCGATTCGCCTGGATAGCGAAATTCCGACACTGACAGCCTTGTCCTGGCGCTGTATCATGCTGGTGATTGGTCTGAAGTCCTTCCTCCGCCCCGCACAGCAGCATCTGCTCGATATCTTCCTCTGCATCACCCAGGTCTGCTAGGTATACTCAACAGAGTGCCATTAGTGACAGAAGTGTAACCTCAAGTGTACCCCAGTGTAACCTCTACCTGGTTGGAAGCTGGAGCCGAAGAGTTCTTCGTCGTCGTCGTCCAACATGGCGCTGGGTCTGAAAACGTCCACATCGATGTCCATCTCCACGTCCATCGCGTTGTCTCCTTCGAGCGGCAGCAGCAGAGCGCGTCGCACGTGTTCGGTGGCTCTAGTCGAGCTGTTGACGGGCGAGAGCGTCTCTGCGTCGTCCAACGCGCTCACGAGTTGCATCCCGACGGGAAGCGAAGCGTTCGAGGCCGTCGCCATGCGCCGTTTCAGCGTCCAACGCGAGTGATGGCTGCAGTGGGAAGGCAGTTAGTTGCCGCCCAGCAGCACAGTGTGACTGGCGAAGATAAAAGCAAACCGCATGACTACGAGTTTGTATGGCCTTCAGCAAGTTTTTATTGCCTGACTATACATACAGAACTGTAGCCATCTTCAGCACATAAAACCCTACCCAAATATACAGTATCGTACGCGTAAATCTTGCTTGTACACGACAGAGGTAGCTCCATGGCCTGCAGCAGACCCGTTAACATCCTTTAGTTTCGTAGGCATTTTGCTACTGTTTAATTGAAAAAGCGTTAAGTAAACTCATGTGCATTTGGTCGTAGCTTTAGCGCGTATTTTGCAAAACTAGTAGATGCTAGGACAACAGTTAAATGTATCTTCGTCGTAGTAGGCCATCAACTCGAGAGTCTTTACAAGCTGAAGACCGAGATGGACTGCTGGAGCGTGTACGTCTTGCCAGCAGGCAGCTTCTGCTTCTCGCTCACGCGGCCGGGCTCAACAGCCACCATGTTCTTGTACTCCTCGTCGCCAAAGTCCTCCATCGTCTTGGCACGGTCAGCCCACGGGTTCCACACAACGGCGTCGGTCTCGAGCTCGGCCACGGCCTCCGCCACCTTCTGCGACTGAGTCGCGTCGCTGCCAATGAAGCCGGTCTTGCTGATCTCCAGCCAGCGGTCCATATTGTTCACGCCACGGATGTTCACGGTCAACGGCGACGGAGCGTTGCTGTACACGTTGTCGGTCTGGTTGGCGAAGCTGATGAACTCACGGGTCTCGGTCAGGTTGGCCTTGGCGACCTTGTCGTAGTAGTCGACACCCTTCAGGCCCTTCACCGTCACGCCCTCGTCACGCGCATCGTCCACCCACAGGTAGTTGTGCAGCAGAGCGTGGAACTCAATCTCAGACGTGAACGTGTTGTGCACACGGAGAGCAGTTTGCAGCTGGTTGGGGTAGAGGCTCACCTCGTACTCCAACTCGAAGTCGACGGGCCACATCTCGCGGGTCGATTCGCTAGACGCCATCGTGAACTTAGCAACAGTGGCCTCATTGTCGTTGGTAGCCTCAGTCACTCCGTCCAGGGTCCAGTTGGTGATACGGGCGAAACCGTGGCTGGGGAATCCCTTGGCGCTGCCGAAGTTCGGGAACACAACAGGGATACCGCCACGGATGGGGTTCACGCCATCCATGAAAGATTCGTTCGACATGAAGAGAATGTCGAGGTTCTTGTCCATGGCAGCACGGAAGGACTTGACGTGGGCACCGAAGAGGTATACCTCGGCGGTCGAGCCGATCGGGTGCGAGAGCTTGACGGTCTCAAGCTCCGCGTTGGCGGTGGCGCCGAGAGAAGCGAGAAGAGCGGAGGCCAAGGCCACGGTCTTGAGCATGAATTGAACCATGATGAATGCGGGGAGATTTACTTGTGCACCACAAGACTAATTGCCGAATGAAGGCAATTAATCCTTCCGATGCGAGATTGGCGACATCCTCGAGGAAGGCAGTGCGTGCCAAGACTTAATGACGAGAAGCCGTAAACGCAGATCCCTAGGATATCCATCGGGAACATGTGTCAGCACGACCAATTGTCCAATCGCCGAGGCGTTTATCGGCGACATTCTATCGGGTGGCTTTGCTACGCTGAGTTTTGCATATCCTGCACCTGTTGTTTGCAAGACAGCTGTGGAAAGTCGTGGCGAGCAACGCCGTTGGAAACTTGCCTGGCAGCCTGTCGCGAACAATGGCGAGGATCTACCATGCAGAACACAGGGAAAGTAGTTGCAAATCGACAGCCACACGCCTGCTTGGTTTGTTTCACGCCATCCTATGTTGCGTCAATCTGTCCGCACCACAGTGTTGAAGCCTAATTAATCCACTACCTGCTGTTATTAATCAGTACGGCCACCGAAGGGTGTGCCAACGTCCAATTCAACCGCATGGCACCGCAGAACTTTGCGCTCAATCATGGGAGTCTCCCAGGGAGAATCCTACCGGTACCGAAGTCTTAATCAAGTGTGAGTAATTTAGTATGTCGACACTACTACCGGTACGTACACTATATAAACACAGTGATACCACTGGTACAAAAACAAAGTGATACCAACACTTAGCATATTAGACGATTTCCTCCAACAACAAGCTACCAACCCTATACAAGACGACCTCACCCGACAGAGAACTCATAACTAAACCCAACACAGTTAACGTTTCTCGCTTCAAGACGACCGCGTATATGACATACTTAGCGCGAAGCAGGAAACTCTGGACTTCTGCACAGCACAAACTGTAGTTATTTTGCTGTTGTAGGTACAATGTTACTACTGGTAGCATTCCATCAGGTTATCGTCACCACAAAGATATGAGCAAACATCGCTCTTATCGACGACACAATCCTATCTCTCTATCGTCTCACATCGCTCTACATACCGAAGGAGACGTGCCGTGTATCGATGAGGAGGCAGGAAAGGGAGCCGCATATACCAGCTTCGTTGTAATCGATAACAAACACATTTCCACTCAAATTTCCCAGGTATAACGTCATCAAGTGCGAAGAAATCCCTCGCTTGTTCTGCTCCGTCATCATACCGCCTGAGTTGCTGGCCGCAGCAGGATTGGCACCTGTATGCTGAACGATGTGATCACATATTTTGGGGTATAAATATCGTATGTTGCCATTATGCTTATCGGTGCACTGGCAACCGATGTCCTCAATGTTTCTTGCGCGATCTTCTCTCTTCTAATGTATTCCACGCCATGATGGCGTCGCCATCTACATGTACATCATGGGGCTCGATATACCGTGGCTACCACATTGCGTTCAAGAGCAAACGGCAGATTGTTTATGATCAGTTACATCATGGAGTTGTAGAATTTGAACTACCATCCACAGTAGATAGTATCTACTGTGGATACAGGCAGAGTGAATTCAACTCTGTTTTCATCCACGTGGTGGGTGGGTGGGCTCGACGAATATCAATAGCAACAAGCGGTGTGGACATCAGTCGCAGTAAGTTTGATCAGTATGCCTGGCAAAATGGTGATGCAGACTTCGATACCCATGGATCAAGCAATAAATAAATAAGCTATTGGGAATAGCGCATCGGCACAACACAAAACTTCATGTTTTTGCGTCACGAAAGAGACAAGCACATGCCATATATGGTGACTATTGCTTGAAGGGCAACATTAAAAGCATGTTTGGCAACATGCTGGTTCGCAATCCAGCGGTTTGGCACGTAACCCACGCCCAGTGAACCTACGAAGAACCCTGAATTACACATCAGCTTATGCATACAAAATGTTTGACGCAATGTACCCCGTCTCCAATGCGGATCAACTACACTACTATACTTGTTCGTCATCATCCCGACTCGGGTAATAGAAGCATCGCCTCACATTTCAATTTGACTTTTGACGAGCAAGTACCTTCCAACCTCAAACCAGCACCATCAACCATGGCTCCAGCCGCAAACAACTCGACCGCGACAACGACTAAGCTCTTCTCTGCTGTGGCTCTTGGTGGCACCAAAATCCCGTCCAGCTTAAGCACCGGGTCGCCATGGCACCGCTCACCCGCGTGCGTACCGGCGATTCCAGTGTATCCATCGTGGACGGTTGGAAGCCCGTGACCAGGCCGTGCATGACAAGAGCGGCAAGATTTTCGTGTAATTCTTGCATACGGGTCGCGTGGGCCACCACCCTCAACCAGCCTAACGGACAACTGCCCGTATCTTCGAGCACGACCATCATGGATTGGCGTCAGGAGTCATGCCGTGCTGAGCGAAGGTCGCAAATGTGTATGGCTTAACTTTCCCAGTACTCGTCAAAAGTACTTTGAGAACTTTGCCCTCGGAATTGTCATTGGCGTCTTGTATCTTCGACCGGCCTAACGGCGGCAGGACGAGAGCATCATGACACGTCGTGCCTGTGCCACTCCCTGCCATCTGCTCCATCGGAACGAACAACATCCCGGCCTGCCCTGGTGCTGAGACTAACATGCGAGGCAACGACATGGGCCTCTGCGCGCGATGGTGAAGCTGTTCCTGCCCACAAATTCCCTGACATCGTGCGTCGAGATTGTGCCCCAGTGCCAAGATTCTACCGGTAGGCACTGGGGCCCGAGACGCACGACGCATTCGAGTCCACAGTTGTGAACTTCAGCTTGGCTTTCACCACAAGGCAGGAAAGACAACCTCGCAGGGCGATTGTCGCTGCTGGAGTGACATTTACCGGATGTTCTTCTCGTGATTTGCGCTCTCGATTGCACTGACTCAGGAGTGTGCTCCACGCTCATAAAGGAATCTAGCCGTCAGGCGACACATTGCTGCTTTAAAGCGTGCTGTGCAGTTCTACCTTCATGGCGTTATTCAAGTCACGCGTCGTGATTGCCCTCGCATGCTTGATTGCATCCTACAGCGTCGTCAACGCCGAGTTGGAGACCGTCAAACTCTCGCACCCGTCAGGCTCGAATGCCGAGGTGTTCCTATTCGGTGCCCACGTCAAGTCCTTCCATGCGGCGGATGACCCGTCACGTGACGTCATTTTCCTGTCGAACCACTCGTATTTGGACGGCGTGAACCCGATCATGGGCGGCATCCCCATCGTATTCCCGAACTTCGGCAGTGCCAAGGGGTTCCCTGGCCACGGCTTCGCGCGTGTCACCAACTGGACCTTGGCTGGAGTGGCCGAGGCTTCTGACGCAGCTGGTGCTACTGTCGCTACGTTCACGATGGCCGCAAGTGACTCGACGCGCAAGATGTGGCCTGTTGAGTTCGAGCTCGAGTACGAGGTCAAGTTGCTCGCTAACACGCTGGAGACGGCTCTTCGCGTGCACAACACGTTCACGTCGGCGATCGACTTCCACGCTCTGCTACACAACTACGTGTGGGTCGATGACATCCGCAACCAAGGCGTGAATGTCACCGGCCTCGTTGGTCTGGAGTACTACGACAAGGTCGCCAAGGAGAACAAGACTGAGTCGCGAGAGATTCTGACTTTTGATGCCGAGACCGATAGTGTCTACAACAATGCTCCCTCTACGCTGACGGTGAGTATTAGAGGCGCCAACAACGCCCGCGGCCGTCTCGTGACGGTCGAGAAGTCTGCTTTCATTGGCAACGGAGCGCACCAGACCGCTCAGCCGAGCGACGCAGTGATTTGGAACCCGTGGGTGGAGCGCTCCAAGCAGTTCAAGGATTTCGGTGCAGACGAGTACATTAACATGCTCGCAGTTGAGCCTGGTCGTGTGAGCGAGAAACAGTCCCTCCCTGCTGGTCAAACCTACACTTTGCACCAAAGCATTGCCGTCAAACTAGTCTAACTTCGACTTGAAGTTTTAGCCCGTGCCGTTAACCAATCACAAACCGACGATTGATGCTTTTGAATGAATTTGTCCTCACTTTTTATATTGACGTTGGAAGAATTTATGTATTCGTATTTCGCTTCCCTGGTGGTGATTCTGCTGGTTTTATCGACGGAAGTGGGTGGGAGCGACGTCTACAGCGCCTCCACAGTCTCCCTAGCAGGCGGAAATGAGGAGGGGGACCTATTGCGATGATGCATGCCAGACATGCGCGTCTACTCGTGCACGAGAACGTGTGGGGAGTTATGGCCACCATTTCTGTCCCCTTCAAAGGCTCAGCGTTCGCCAATATCGTCTCCTACAGCGGTGAGAAGCTGCAGTCAAGTTTACACTGCGGGAGATAAAAGATCTCATGTATAGAACGATCTTTTGTTCTTTGAACCCCAGATGGCATTGGCTACTCGAGGGAGAATGCGACTGGAACCATGTACTTCTACTTGTCCATTACGGACACAACCAGTATGTAACTTTTTGTATTGATGCATCCTTTAACTTGTATAGCAACTTAAAAATGTTTTGTGCAGCGGTGGATTTAAAAGCTAATCCGAACGCGACGGTGGCGCTGTCGAAGGCTCAAGGGGAGAGAAGGCGTGCTATATGGATGCAGAGGACCCAACTTGCTGGAGACTTTCCCTCACTGGAAAAGTTGAGCCAGTCAAAGACGAAGACCGCGACTACGCCGAACGAGTTCTGTTTTCGAAGTAAGTACCCTTTTGTTTTGTAGCGGTGGTGGATATTGAGTTACATGTCTTTTGTACGTGTGTAGACACCCTCAGATGAAGCATTGGCCAAAGAAGCACGGCTTCGTCCCGTACGTGTTGGCGATCGAGCATCTTATTTTCTTGGACTTCTACGGAAGCGCCAAGCATATTGCTGTGAACGATTATTACAAAGTTAAGCTCTAGACCATTGGTCTTATGACTTCAGGATTGGGCATTTACCCAAGGACAAGAGCATTAGTTCTCGAGTACTTACATGTACTAGCGTAAGTCATATTTTCCCAATGAAATATCGCTTGCTGTAAAAGAAATGGAGTTGGGTAACTAGCTATATGGATTTCTCGTCGGAAGGCTAGATTCGATGAGCTGCCTATAACGCAGAAAGTTGTCCAAATGCAATGTCTGGGGTGAAGAAATTAGTGAGAAATCATAAGAACGCTTTGACGAACTGCTTCTGTAGGCCTCATACTCGTACACCGGTCACTTTGGGGAAGTTGCAGTGTAGTGTAATTACACTGTAGTGATTTACGATACCTGACAAACAATTATTATAATAACTTCTTCAACGCTAGCAGGAGCTAGCCTGTTATTACATGTTTTGGAACCCTAGCTTGCACATCAACCCACAGCATGGAGCTGTGCATTGATTCCGCGCTTACGCACAACATTCTTGCTTGGGACTTTTTGCATGTTGTCACAAACTTGCTAAAACTCGCTGTCTGTCAAAAGTCCTCTTGTTTGCTTAACACCTTTGTTCCCAATTAAATTTCATCGCTTGAATGAAGTCAACCGGCACCTTCAACACTGGTAAATATTTTCCTTCGTAGCAATGCAGAGTAGACGGATGGCTATCGTGTAGCGACTTAGAGTATGTTTGGGCATCTCAACCCAGTCAGGTAGCAATGGCGCTGTCAACGCTGCTATACATACTGGCCAAGAATTGAGAGTCTTTTTCTTGAGGAACAAAATGCTATTGACGCTTCAACTACGCTTGTGTGGCACTGCCCTGATGCAGGACGATCTTGGTGACCGGACAAAGTGTGGCTTGGTTCACAACCAAATACACAGTACGCTGACTCATTGCCGGCTCGTGGTCTGTACTGAGTCAGGACTCCTGACCATAGGTTACGCAGACGAGGAATAATCTCAATTTGCTCGATGCGTCGTATAGAGATAGTACGGATATTTAGCTTGGCCTAGCTAAACTACGGTGTACACGTATGAGTAGCTGAGTCTAGCTTCGATGTCAAGTTACCACGCATCGTCATTTTACAATTCTTCAGAAGTAGATAACGATACTGGATGCTGAAGCTCTTGGCAGGTGCATACTTAGTACATGGCACGTTTACGGAATAGTGCAGATGTTGTCGCGTAGTTAACAACAAGGCAACAGGTTAAAAAAATGGTATCGCAATGAATCACTTCCATTAAGCTGCGCTTACATTATGGACCTTCCCGATATGCTGTGCTTTCAAACCATCTGTACAATGCCGAATGGGTCATTACCGTCTATCGTAACCATCTGCGGGCTTGTAAATTACAAGTTGTAATCCCTAGTACAAGCCGCTGAATTCGCCGCATTTGCTCGTTGGCCTTTTGTTTTTAAACTGACACTGTATTCGCTGTTGCGTGGATTGCTGGATCACAGTCTGCGGTTGCAACGCAGCTAGCATGGCATCCACACGATCGATCCGGTGTTGACGGTATTCATCTCTGTCGGTAGATGAACCGACAATGCAGCACTTCAAACATCCATACGTTTTTAGTATGAGACCCATCTGAAAATGCGTGCAAGTAAAGGAGGCGCGCACTTGATAAAGCATTGTTGCACACTCTTTATCTCGTTTAGTCCGTCGCCTCGATGCGAATCACTACTCAAATTCTGTGAAAAACACGTTGGGACAGCCATTGCCATTCTTGCTACGAATGGTGCTGTATCGACTCCCTCGTGTATCTGCAGTCCTGCTTGCAGCCACCTTGGTGGGTACGCCTTCTGCCGTTGATTTCAGCGGCGAAAACGATGTTACGCAGACTGCAGCAACGGTAGCTCCTGACAAAGGAATGGGCAGTTCCGACCTTACTCCCGGTGTCAACGGTTTCGGCACCGAAGATTCCCCAACGCAATGGACGCAGACAGCTTCGTCCTCGAACAACGTGCCTACGATGGCCCCCGCCACCCCGATCTTCGGAGACCAAGGATGGCCCCAACAGACACAACCGACAACGAGTACGTCGTTCTCAGGATGGGTCCCCTCTAGTGCCAATTCCGGTGGTTATGGCGACCAAGGTTGGCCATCGTCGACACCGTCAACTGCATCTTCATCTGCGTGGACACCATCAAGTGGACAATCTAGTGGTAATGGTGACCAGAGTGGATCTCAGCCGGCAGCGTCGACTGCATCGTCTTCTGCATGGACGAATCCTTCGAGTGAAGAGTCCAGTGGTAATCAAGGGTGGGCCCCGGAGATGGCATGGACGTCGACTGCAGTGGTTCGAACGAGGTTGGTGTTGGTATGGACGTCGACTGCAGTGGTTCGAACGAGGGTGGTTTTTCCCCGGAAACCGCCTACAGCCTTGAATGCAGTGGTTCTGAAGAAGCGTCGACACCGTTCGGCGAAATTAGTCTGGAGTGCAGTGGCTCAGAGGATGCGGGAGGTTCACAGGAGACGAGTGAAACATCGACGGAGGCGTCTGGTAGCGCAACGCCGGCGTCGACTCCTTCGACCCCTTTGACCCCGTCAACCCCTCGACGCCTTCAACGTCTTCGGGCAGCACCCAAGACCAAGACCAAGGGTCTTCCCAAACCACGCAACCTCCTTCGACGGGGTCCTCCTCCAACACCGCGTTGTCGACGGCATCCAGTGGAAATATCGACCAGGGCTCATCCCCATCTGCGCCGACTCCGTCCGCAGGATCCTCTTCCGCCACTACCTCAACATCGACTTCAAGCGGAACTGGTGAGCAAGAAGGCTCCAATACAAAACAAACAGCCAGCACTGGCGAGCACGCTGCCTTCGGAGACATCACTTCCGGTTCTGATAAATGTGTCGTCGGAAATCCAGACAAGTACATTAGCGCAGCAGATGTGGACTGGATTTGGGAGCACCGCATGGGCGAAAATGTGACCAATAACAAGAACTGGATCATGGATCACATCGTCGCCAACAAAGGCACTCTCAACTACTGCGTCCGCTGGGATAGTGATGGAAAACTCTCGAAGACGGTGGCGTCCAAGTTCAAGGCCATGTTGGAGCGTCAGTACCAGCAATGGAACCATTGGCTTATTGGTTACAACTGCTGGCCGTACACAGAGATCAAGGTCAACATGGTGGGTTTTGCCGTGAAGGACGCCTCTCTATTGGATTGGACGGATGACTCTCTTGGCAAGATCTACGCTGGCGATTTAGACCCCGAGGGAATTCCGCAGTGTCCGAAGACGTGCTATCGCTTCTTTGACAACGCTCCAACCGTTAGTGATTGGACAGATACCAGTTCTTGTGAAGGTGAGCCCTTCGACTTGTCACTGTGGCCGAAGCAGGGTCTACAAGGAGGATTTGGCTATGACTGGGGACAAGAAGTGAACCTCGAAAACATGATCGAGAACATCGATCAAGAATCACTCCACATTGTTGCACACGAAATGGGACATGGATTCGGACTACCAGATTTTTACGAGCCACAGGACCAACCTAATGAGGATTTTCCGGCGGCTATCATGAAGGCTGGTAGTTCTATGACGGTCACCGACAGCGATGGTTGGATGATTCGCCGAGTTCTAGAGCATCTGAAGTCGCGTTATGACTTCTGAGATGGTTCTTTGTAGTTGTCTTCTTCGTCTGCTGCTACCCTTCTCGCATGTGGCTCGACATTAGATGGTTGTTTAGTTTGCCTAACAATAACGTACTTCCTTTCAGCTGCAGCTTCGTTCTGCGTATTTTCTGTTGTCACTACTGAGAAGAACGACTACATTGGTGCCGCAGCTCACTTATTTACTCAAACCGCAGAGATGACGGATTTCCCGACGTAGTTTACAACGGACCAAATGAGAGTGAGGACGAGGGTAGTGGCGAAGGTGAGTCATTCTACGGATGCGATGTAGAACTTTGGTCCAGCGAGGATGAGGAAACCACTGAACGCATCTATGGTCGATCACAGCCTCGACTCCTAGTGTTCTCATGTTTATTCCTGCTTAGGATGCACCCTTCTCATACGTGTTGTAATGAAATATCGTGCGTGTCGATGTATCTCATCCCTCGTTTAACATTTAAGTTGGTGCGAACATGACGCTGGCACAGCAACTTCATGCCGTTGTTGTGAACCTAATACACCGGGCATTTCCTTCGCTTGCATTGTCGCGCATTTTCTTCTTGAGGCCCAGGATGAACTCTCAGCAGGTCACTTCGCGAAACGTCGGTATGAAAAGCTGGATTACGGGGTGGTAGTGTTGGTTTTGCCGCGGCAAAAAAGTTTAGCGTGTCAATTTATATGATGAAATCGTTAGCAACAGAGTAAAAAGGGATGGCAGATGTTCATGTTGAGGCTTTGTTCTCCATCGAGTAGAACTTACTATCCACAACAGTTAAAAATTGTAGCGAGATCTAACGTGGTCAAGCACACGACGCAACATCCATCCGTCGCTGGGCGTAATAGTAATTGAGCTAAACGCCATCATGATAGAGCTGGGGAAATCCCTGGACGGCTTGTCCTTGTCGACGTAAAAGTCTGGCAGTCCTAAGCCATGACCAATCTCGTGGCCGATGAACATGACGTTCTTGTTGTTGATGTTCTCCATCGTGTTCTTCAAACTTACCTCCTGACCCCAGTCAAAACCAAAACCGTATGGAATGTTTTGATTGAGCCTCAGATAAAGGTCATACGGCTCGCCCTGGCATCCACTCGTGTCCGACCACACGTTGTTAACATTGTCGTAGAAACGATGACACTCGGGTGGGCATTGCGGCACACCTTCCATAGGGTCGACAAATGCGTCGTAGATCTTGCCGATCGAGTCGTCGGTCCAGTCCAGCAGAGACGTATCATTCGTGGCAAAGCCCACCATGTTGATCTTGATGCTCTCAAACGGCCAGCAGTTGTAGCCCGTCAACCACTTGTTCCACTCGTTGTAGTGGCGAGTCAACATGCCTTGGAACTTGGACGCCACACTCTTCGATATTTTCTCGGTGCTATCCCAACGCACGCAGTAGTTCATGGAGCCATTATTGGCCACGAGGTGGTCCATGATAAAGTTCTTGTTGGCCATCACGTTCCAGTTGGCCTCGTCCGACGTGTCCGCATTCGGCCCGATGCGGTGCTCCCAGACCCAGTCCAATTCTTCGTTCGTAATGTACTCGGTTGGGTCCGCGATGACACACTCACCGGGTTTCGAAGTAATCTTGCCAAAAGTGACTGGGCTGCTGGTGCGGTTTGATCCCGTGTCCGCGAGCACGCGTTGCCCGGCTTCAGCATAATACTTGACAGTATCAGTACCCGACTGCTGCGCGAACGTGATGTTAGTATTCTCTCCACTTTCATCAGCAGACGTCGACGTGGCCATCAGGGCGGCTGCGAGAAGCGTAGTAAGGAATTGGGTTGCTACCATTTTGGGAGAAAGTGATAATGAAGAGGGACGCAGTGACTTTCGGTAAAGCTTAAGCCATCCAGCATGGCTCCTTGCACCACCCGGTTCTCAATCAATCCGACGATAGAGCCGCTAGCTGTGTTCACAACAGACTTTCCATCAGCCATCCCCTCCGTAAATCCAGATTCGTGGCGTCCCGCTGTTTCAACGCCATATTGTGCTTTGACAATGTCGTGCCTTAGTTCGCCTACACCAGCAGGACGAATGAGGTGCCTCTTGCAGACAACAACCTTCTTGAAGCAGCTCACAGAGCAAGGACACAATATCCAAGAACCTGACTAAAACATCACACAACCTCGTGTTCACGTGTCGAGTCGATACGTCCATATGTTGATACAGCTGAAAATACTACGTATTAGAGTTTTATTGGCTCATCATGAGATGGTCACGAGGGAAATGATTGCCAGGATCTATACATATACAGCTGTAACATTAATACGGCATGTTGCTTTAATTCGGTACTGAATGGCGTTTAGCTTGATATTTGAACGTACCGGTACGTGGTGAATACTAACGATACCACAAAAGCTTGTGCGGCCGAGTTGTGCAATAGCCTACTGTAGCATTGGACGGGCAATTGGAAGGCCCCACGAATTGGCGCGCATCCGTACAATATGCTGGTTGTAAGATTGTGTCGCCGGCTATTTCGACAGATGGATTGTTCATCGTAACCTGCTGTTGCCGGCCACAAATTCATCTTGCTCACGATGACTGCGGATGGTACTGGTACTGCGCGCCCATAAGTAAAACTAAATCCCCGAAGCCCGTAGACGAAAAACAACAACTTCCTACCGCTATATTCTGGACCCCCTGAGCTCTTTCACAGTGTACTAGCACAGCTTACCGACAAGTCCATTTAATTTAATCAACGGTATCTCTTCTTCTGTATAAAAACTAAGCTTATTATTTTATCACCTTCGGTTAGATGTCATCATTCTTTGCATTGGTTTGTTGAATGAGCCCGCGTATTGTGTGGATGCACCAGCGACCGATGTAGTCACAATTTTAAGACGAACAGAAGAAGTATCAATCCGAGTATCAACTTTAAACCAATGACACATGCCACCAAAGAGCTTTATTGTCTACAGAGCTCGCAACGCGTACCCGAACATACGTTACCCGTCCATACAAACCCATTTACCGGTATGTGTTCCACGGGTGGGTACGGGTATGCGATCAATACTCAGCTCAGGTCTTATTAGGTCTTACGGGCTGTTGCAGGTAGCCGATCAGAACTCGACAAGACAATAGTAGTATTCCAATGTAATTCTTCGAATGGATCCGGGTACCAATCTCCAGTTCTCTTGGAGATATGGATGCATCTACCCGGATAGTGCTTGACCCCAGAGACGGCGGGACGGGTTGCAAACGTGTCTGCCAGCTCTGAACCGGATAGGTGTTAAGATTCTCGGGGTCCATTGAATCATTATTCTACTCTAAAACACATATTTTATTGATGGTGATTAGCTACCGAAGAAGCGCACCACCTGCAAGGAGGAGCCAGACTTGCCCTTCGACAGGTAGGCCACACTGCCGTCCGGGAAGCTCTTCAGTGCCTGGTAACGGTTGCCCACCACCGACTTGTCCACCGTAATCTTCTCACTGATGGCCTTGCCCGAAGTCGAGTCCAGCACCTGGGCGTAGATCGTACGGTCTCCGCCTTCCATCAAGTCGCCGCCCGAGGAGCTGCCCTCCCACATCGCCAGCATGCCGCCTTCACCAATGGAAGCAAGATGAGGCGCACGCTCGTTGGCGTCAGTGCCTCCCAGCTTGATGTCCTCAGTGGCCTTGCCGTCAAGACCGAAGTGGATGAGGTGCACGGCAGCGTTGTCGCCCTGGCCGTTGCTGACCGTGGCCCAGTACTTCTTGCTCGAGGCATCGCCGTCCTGCACGATGTCGCCCAGGTTCGAGGCGGCCAGGTCCACAGGGTAGATGGTGGCGTCCCAGTTGTTGGGCGGCATGATGCGGTTGTTGTTGTCCGTCTTGCAGATCGCCGCGAAGCTCTTTGTGCGGGTGTCGTACGTGATACGCTCGTAGCCGGAGTGCGAGCAGCCCCAGTCGAACGAGTCCTTGTCGGATGTGATGGCGCCGGACGGGTCCACGACCTTCATGCGGTCGCCCTGGTGGATGTTGATGCAGCCCCCCGTCGGACATGTTGCTAGTCGCGAGCAGCGCGACGGCAGATCCAGAAAGACACGATGCAATCGCATTGTGAAATTGGATCTTGCTTGGATTCCGGCGGTTGTGGCATTTTCGAGCCCATTGCAGAATGAAAAAAACGATGAATTCCAGTTTTAATATTTTCACTTCACGAGACAACGCACATGACCTCTTTCGTTCGAGGCATCGTTCGAGGCAATGGTTCATGAGCTCCCGCTGAGATAGCGATAATGGCTCCACGCAAAACTTCGTGCCTCTGGTCTTGACGTGCTTCCTCCGTGCAGTTCCTTAACGTGCTACACGTGCCGTCCTTATTGAGGTCATGCGAAGTGATCTACAATTTTCCAACGTCTTACACTTGAAATTAAACGTTACATGTGGTGACGACGATGACCTGCCGCTCCAGTCACCCGTTGGTGGTTGATGCTGTATCGAAGCATCTTCAGCCGGAGTGAATAAGTACTATCATTGACGCGATTACGTGCAATGACCTACCGCCAAGTCTCAAGTGGGAACTACACTACTTAACCTGAAATATCGCAGGACTCATTCGGTAGATTCTCTTCAGCGAATAGCGTTGTAGGTCCTACAACGCCCAGCTGTTGTGACTTGGGAAATACATTAGGTTCTTCAGCCACAGCAGATTGCAAAGTTCAACCGATGTGCACCACCAACCGAAAAGTTATCTTATTTAAGGGGCTCCACGCTGCCGAGTGTGTAGTTGGCTTCTAGATGATGCACACAGTGTATGTGACGCCATTATTGATGTACCAAGGGCATAATAGCCGTGCCATTCTCAACACTTCAATGGCGCGGGAACAACTAACTGCGAGATGGCGGAGTGCGGCAGTCCGACTGAAGTAAAACAGCTGTCTATGAATGTAAGTTCTTTTACATCCAGCTAACGTCAACAAACGTGAGCGGGAAAGAGTGAGCAGGTGGTGATTGCCAGACCTTCCAGCTGGAGTCGCAAATTGAGTCAATTATTTATTTAACTGGTGCTTGATTGGGCATCTCAATAGACTCCGTTTTGTGCTGGGTCGACTCGGCACAACACAAAAGCACGAGGCGAACCTTACAATCAGGCATCACTTCTCGAACGAAGTCAACTTTTAAGGTACAAGTGCTCTTGCTCTGTCAGCAGCTTCAAGAAGTTGTCCGAAAGAGGCACCTCATCATCCTGCTGGCGTAGGCGAACGAAGGCACGACATTGTCAAAGCACAATATGGCGTTGAAACAGCATGACGCCACAAAATCTGTTTGCTGTTCGCGATGGTCTTGATGGAAAGGCTGTGCATGCATCGTGGCCGAGCAACAAGTTAGGTATACAGTGTACGCCATCGGGACTATCGACGTATGGTCTCGAGATCACACTGGATGGATCAATACCGAGATCAAATAGGCAGACGGATAATACTGCCCATCCGCGAACCTGCCATTATCACTTTTTCCAAGATGGTATCATCTCAATTCTTCACTACACTTCTTGCGGCTACCCTGGCGGCCACTTCATCAGCCGCAGATACTATTGTGTACACTAATACACAGGGTACTGATGTCATTGATGGTATTGCTGAAGCCGGACAACGTATCGTGAGGGACTCGTCTTCAAACCGCACCAGCAGCCCAATCACTTTTGGCAAGATTACTTCGAAACCCGGTGAGTGTGTCATCGCGGACCCAACCGAGTACATTACGAACGAAGAATTGGACTGGGTCTGGGAGCACCGCATCGGGCCGAACGCAGACACTTCCGACAAGGCCAACTGGAACGTGATGGCCAACAAGAACTTTATCATGGACCACCTCGTGGCCAATAATGGCTCCATCAACTACTGCGTTCGCTGGGACAGCACCCAAAAAGTCTCGAAGAGTGTGGCGTCCAAATTTCAAGGCATCTTAGAACGTCACTACAACGAGTGGAACAAGTGGCTGAAGGGTTACAACTGCTGGCCGTTTGAGAGCATCAAGGTCAACATGGCTGGCTTTGCCACAAAGGACGCCTCGTTGCTGGACTGGGCGGACGACTCGGTTGGTAAAATCTACGTCGGCGATCTTGACGCCGCGGAAGGTGTGCCGCAGTGTCCTGACGAGTGCTACCGTTTCTACGACAATGTTAACAACGTGTGGTCGGACACGAGTGGATGCCAGGGCGAGCCGTATGATGTCTATCTGAGACTCAACGACAAGATCGAGTACGGTTTTGGTTTTGACTGGGGTCAGGAGGTAAGTCTGAAGAACATGCTGGAGAACATCAACGACAAGAACCTTTTGTTCATGGGCCACGAGATTGGTCATGGCTTAGGACTACCGGACTTTTACGTCGAGAAGGACAAACCGTCGAGGGATTTTCCCAGTTGCGTCATGATGGCGTTCAGCTCCATTACCCTCACGCCCGGCGACGGATGGATGGTGCGTCGTGTGCTCGACCATGTTCGGTCTCGCTTCAAGTTTTAGCTTTTCGAGACGAGAAAAGTTGTTGCTGCTGAGCATCGCACATCTGAGTGATTTGTGTGTACGACCCGTTTGTCCGTCGGCACATTTTGTTGTAATTGCATTGATTTGATATTGTGAAAAGAAAAGCTGCCATCATCGAGTAAGATAAGTTGGATGTGAAGCTGCAAACCCAAGTCGATAACCACAATAGAGGTCTGTTTGCCACCTCCCGGGGTTTGCAAAGACTTCTACCGGTACTTCCTCCTCATCAAGAAGAATGACTAAAAAGTACGAACTCTTTGCTTCTCTTTTGTGATCAGACGACTCTCTTTCTCTTTCTCTCTACGGCAAGGACTGGAAGAGCTGCAAATCCCATTTTCGCATTTTTTCATAAACTAGAGGTCCACTAATTTGTGGAAAGGGGCTGCCCAAAACGGTGCAATGCACTGCTAAGGACTCGCCCCTATGCTTCGTTGACGGTTTTCGCGGTAACAATGAACAAAAGTTAGCAAAGTAGGAAAAGTGTTTTGTGTTGTGAAGCAGAACAACCAGTCAGAGAGATGACGTCCGCGGCATGCATCTACAATACTAGCTTCGCTTAACGTTAACCCCAACATCCTCGATTCTCGGGGCAAAGAAAGGATCAATCTGTAACGACTCAGCTTCACACCTGTAGATGTCAAAACGTTGTTGCATGGGTGCAGTTGACTTATTGGCAAGCTTGTTGAGCCACTTCATAGTTTTATGAAAAGTATTGGCAGAATCGACGTCTCGCAGAGTAACCCGGTGCAAGAGTTCGCCCTAAGGCGATTCGTGCTGAGCAGTCACTAGTTGCTACCGCGCACGTAAAGCAATGACTAGCAAGATCAGTATTTAGTATATATATTCGCCAGTGTCTGCCACGCGAGGAATATAGCCGATGTACAGCGTGCCAAGATGCGCGATGCGCTCGCCGCGGCGGCACGAAGATGATCACGAGAGCAATACCTCGCAGTGGCTTAAATTTTGAAAATAACAAAGCAAAAGCAACGTTAGACTGGATATAAGTTGCCGTTCTGTGCTACGGCAACACTACAGTCGAGCTAGCTCTAAATATTGTTCCTATCTCATATTGGGTGGTGTTTAGTGATATTTTGCACGAAGAACAACAGCAGTAAATCAAGTTAACATCTTACATGCAGATGTCACTAAAGTCATAGGCAAGAGGGACACCACCACGGATCGCAGGTCCCAAGTCCTCGATTTAGTGACACTAAATCTATCCAAACCTCAGTCAGGTCTCTAAGGAAACAAAACCTGGCTACGTGATTACATTTAGAGCCTTTTCCGTAAAGTGAGGTGAGCCGAATTCACCTCATGCAAGCCCACCGTATTGGGGCTACGCCCAAAAACATTTTATTCCTCAAGATGGCGGTTAATTTCCTCAAGATGGCGGTTAGATAGTGTTGACGATCTCACGCTGTCCGTGCAACCTGCTGCGGTCCTAGAACCCAGCCGTTGTCTGACGACCACAAACAGACGTCCACAAACACTAACGGGGCGATATAGACGTGTCCACTTGACTCATCGTCTGTTTCTGTTGTCGCTTCGTATGGCATTTCCACGGTCTCTGCGACTTTCGACACTCGGTCCGACACCTCGCGTTTGGCTCTTTGTGCTGTACCAGGCTGAAACGGAGATCGCACGTCGGCCTAGAGAGTGATGGCTCGTTGTCAAGGCGCGCACTATTCTCTCTCTTTTAAGCCCACGCGAGTCGAGAATGTCATCTGTTGTGTCCGTAACAAGGGCACATGCTGAGAAGGAACAGCTTCGACTTGGCAGCACCACAAACGACTGACCTGTGGCGTTTGAGTACGGCCACAATGTCACTCCAGCTGGAATCAATGAATCGTCTGAAGCACGTAACACGCTCCGAAAGGAGGCACAAAGGATCTGTACCGACGTGGTGACCCTTTCAGAGGATTGCTACTGCTGTTCGAATGAACTCCATTGACGGCGATCATCTTCTTCATTCTGCAATTGGCCTTCAACCGCCTCAACCTCCACAACCCAAGCAAGAATAACAAGCACCCATGCGTCTGTATCACATCCTACTGGCGTCCGCAGTCGCTCTGCTCGCGAGCAGCAATGATATCGTGAACGCCGCCGACTGTGAGGTGATCTCCTACCCGCCGGAGCCGGCCACCGGCTCGTCCTACGCCGGATCTGCTTCGCAGACCTCCACGACTGGATCGAACGTTGATGCCAGCGCTTCCTCCGCGTCTACCTCCGCGTCCGCCTCGACGACGGGCTCGTACGACAACACCTCTATCCAGGGATCGAACGTTGACGCCAGTGCTGCCTCTGCTTCTAACTCAGCCTCCACCTCGTCCGACATGGGACCGGGACAAGTTGACCCCTCCCCGGTTCAGCAGGACTCTGACGCTGGATCGAAGGTTGAGGGTAGTGCCGCTTCCAACCCAGGCGACAATGATTCTCCCATCCAGCAGGGCTCTGCGCCCGGAGCGGCTGGATCAAGCGTCGATGCTAGTGCCGGATCCAACCCCGACGATGAGAACGACAAGTGGGGCAAGGATGATGCTTCGCCTATCCGTCGGGACTCCGATGCCGCTTCGAACCCGGGCGACAATGAATCTCCCGTACAGCAGGGCTCTGCACCCGGATCGGCTGGATCGAACGTCGACGCCAGCGCCGACTTTTACTCAGACGACGAGAACAACAAGTGGGGCTCCGACGACGCCTCCCTATTCAACAGGATTCCGCGCCGGGATCATACGTTGATGCATCGCACCCCGACGATGTAGCCTCTGCTTCGACTTGGACTGGTGTCGAGCCCGACAGTGACCCTACCCAAAAGATTGGTTTGGATTCGACGCCGGCACCGGTTACGAGCACCAGCCGCTCCAGCTCTGGGTCCGCCCCAACTGACGTTGATGCTGCGCACGATACCGCACAGTCGACGGCTGCCGATGCTGACAGCAACCCCACCTTCCAGATCACGGATGCCCCGACGGCCACGACTGCAGCGCCTATCGCCGCCAGCAGCGGATCCAGTTCTGCTGCTGCCCCCACCCCAGCTTCCAACAACTCCACCTCGACGGCTTCCAACGGGAAATTGTGCGCTAAGCCCCGCGTTCGTATCACAGAGATCGATGTCGGCGCCGCCATCGAGAACAACGAGGACGAGGTCGGCCTCAAGGTCGTGGCCATCGCGTCGCTCCCGTCGGGCGGTTCTCGCATCGCCTTCCAGAGTGGTGACAGTGTCATTGTGCGTGAACTTGACGCCAACGACAAGCTTGTGAGCAGCTCTCCCGCCGTGAAGGTGCCGCTCCACGACTTCGGTGACCTCCACGCCGACAAGGACGGCTTCGTGCTGCTCGGAACGAGAGACGCCGAGGGCGGCGGCACCGCGAACTGCGGTAACCCCAGCAACCTGTGTGGCGCTGCTCCCAGTTCGGAGAACGCCTGCTACGACATGTACATGGTGCGCTACGACGGCTCGAAGGAGTCGTGGGCCACGAAGCTCACGTCGTCCAGCTCTTCACTACCGCCGTATTCGACCGGCAAGACCGGTGAGGACGTGTACATGATCTGGTGGTACGCTCACCACGGCCGTCTCGCATACAACGGCAAGGACTGGGCCGCGTACTTCGGTGCCGCCATCTCGACTTCCGAGGGCGGGTGCATCAACATCCACCAGGGCGACCGCATGAAGGTCGTGGACCCGTCCGGCGCCATCACATCCGACAAGGACTCGTTCGACTGGGGCTGCTCGCACTCCGGCTACGAGCGTATCACGTACGACACCCGCACAAAGAGCTTCGCGGCGATCTGCAAGACGGACAACAACAACCGCATCATGCCGCCCAACAACTGGGACGCCACCATCTACCCTGTGGACCTGGCCGCCTCGAACCTGGGCGACATCGTGCAGGACGGCGATGCCTCGAGCAAGAAGTACTGGGCCACGGTCAGCAACGGCCAGGGCGACAACGCTGCCGTGCACCTCATCCACTTCGGTCTTGACGGCAAGGCCACTGAGGACATCAAGCTGGGAGGCACTGACGCCAACGAGCGTGCGCCTCATCTTGCTTCCATTGGTGAAGGCGGCATGCTGGCGATGTGGGAGGGCAGCTCCTCGGGCGGCGACTTGATGGAAGGCGGAGACCGTACGATCTACGCCCAGGTGCTGGACTCGACTTCGGGCAAGGCCATCAGTGAGAAGATTACGGTGGACAAGTCGGTGGTGGGCAACCGTTACCAGGCACTGAAGAGCTTCCCGGACGGCAGTGTGGCCTACCTGTCGAAGGGCAAGTCTGGCTCCTCCTTGCAGGTGGTGCGCTTCTTCGGCTGCTAAGTTCTTAGAGTTATACCGAGAGAGCATCGGATAAATCGTTTTAGACTGTAACTGTGGACTCGGTATTTCCGAGTAGATTGATGTCCGCTTACAAATTGATAGGCGAAAGATTGTTTACTGCGTGTGATATCTTATTCTGTTGCGAGCATTTGTATGAATCTAGTGGCGAGTAGATGTTCCTTCCTCAATATGATAAATATTGAGCAAAAGTCACAGTCTCCACACGATCTACTACTATATTCGAGTCGTCGTGTTTGAGTTAGGAACAAAAAGACCTATGGTTATTATGGCTGGGTGTACTCATTCACAACTCGCCTGGCGATTTACAGTATTAATACTTTCCAATAGGCATGAAGTTGATGACACCGTGGTGCCGTCCTCTCTTAAGTTGACGAATTACGATAGCTTCTTACCTATACCCAGTGGGCAGACTTGCTGCGTGACCAAAACGATGCCAGCGACACCATAACGAAACACTCAAGCAGCATCGCCTGATGCATATATTCGTGATTACTTTCTTTCCTTGGATCATCTTGGTTTCCTCGGTCACGCTCATCCCGTCGGCCTCGACAGCCTCCTCTATGAGTTTGTAAGCTCTGTAGCTACGAAGCCCCTATAATTGGTGCTGACTCAGCACTGCTGCAATGTTGCGAAGCCTTTCGACGTGGGCTTTACTGTCAATGTTATGCATTGAGTTTCGCGGTAAAATCGTCGGTGGCTTTGTGTCTGGAACGAGCTTAAATAATTCGCCCAAAAACTGATCGAAACAACCGATTCACAACGATGGTGCGTAAAGGAACGACTTGGGGAAAAATGATCTTACGGAGAGAAAGAAAGAGTCACTGCAAGTTAAAGCGCAAGTAAACCGTGGATACGACGCTGTATATCGGAGCGATAGGCCTCAAACAAGCGCCTCGTCAACCACTCCTTCGTGCATGTTAGTTTTCTCATACGTACCTGCAGTTCGCGAGGAGAATTGTAGATGGGGAGATGGCGGAGTTTTTGCCGAAGACAACCAATTAACCTTGTGAGAGATATAGATTACTCGAGCGACGATGGTGATTAAAGGAACGACCTGGGAAAAAATGATCCGACGCAGACTTTATGTGGATTCTTGTTGAAGCAAGTGCATGTTGCATGGCACTTGTACCAACCTTAGAATACTTGCTCAACAGGGTTGCAAGTCCTGGGCTTGTGGCGATGAGAGGTGGCCACTTCTCTGTTGGGTATGCTGTGGCTTGTTACAGCATTGAAACGTGAACACTCATGTGAGTCGTTCCAGTACAAGGGCGAAAGAAGCACCGAGGGATTGGTGTCGTGGTGTTGCTGCTTGAATGGTGGGCCACGCAAGTGGGATGCACGACTGGTGAAACAGCTGTGCTGATACACGCACCTAGCACCTGGTATCTTGAATATCGTATGCAGCACGAGGACTTCACTTGAGTCACTTGGACGTTGGTCAGTGCTTGTGCAGCTGTACATGGAGAACGATGACCACGAGAGACTCCCCATTGTTTTTCGGCATTGGATACCTGGGCATCGACAATCCCAGGCTGAGATTGTCGATGCCATCGCGACTCGATGGTGAGATGGTCGATGCTACAATGAGTCAGATTTCTGTGGGTGCAGTAGAGCGAAACCCACAACCACTGTGTGCCTGCGCCTACCCTACTCTACAGTGCACGGCTCATTTTCTTCTTTATCGTTGTCCTGTTGCTCACCACTCTGGGCGAATTGCACCGATTTTTGTGCGAGATAGGCGCTTAGCACGTCCTGATGGTATCCCAGAACACGGTACAGCAATGACTCGAAAGTTATCAGCAGCTACCCTTTGTCTAAAGAATCAGTTTTGGCTTCTTCTAGCTTTTATTCATATTTACTTGTGAAAGCGTTAATCCTCTATCGCACAATGCTGGCAGTAGCTTCAAGGAAAAAAATTACGTTGAGCCCAAGCTACTGGTAGGAATTCACTACGACTGTGTCTGCTATTTAAACAGCGGGAATCATTCCCATCACAAAAGATTGTTGGTAAAGGTGCACTCACTGAAAAGGCTGTGCAGGTTACGACGCACTGTATGCCTTCGACCAGCACGCACACTAACGTTAGCAGGCTGCGCATTTTTTATCACGAGGGCGGACAGCGCGATTTTAGCCCGAATCGCACGCTGGATTTAGAAGCGGATCACTGTGACTGACAATCCTCGAAAATACCACAATACTTCTCATTGTCGTTTTGTCCAAGATGGCACCGAGTCGATTCCCGCGCACGTCCGCAGTGCTTCTTGCAGCCACGTTGGCTGTCACGTCGTCCGCTTTCGATTTCAGCGGTGAGAACGATGTTTCGCAGACTGCAGGAACGGTGGCACCCCTCCAAGAAACAACCAACACGAATTCTGGTACCGGCGCAAACGGATTCGCAACAAATGACTCGCCTCAGCAGTGGTCACAGACGGCGTCTTCCTCGAACAACGTGCCTACTATGACCCCTAGCACTCCTTCTACGGTTACCGGAGACCAGACGTGGCCTCAGCAGATCGGATCGACAGCGTCGTCCACAGCGTGGACACCGCCAAATGAGACAGGCAACCAAGGATGGTCGCCATCGACTGCGTCGTCCTCGCCCTCAAGCGGAACTGGCGACCAATGGTCTCAACCAACACAGTCAACCGCGTCGTCATCTGCTTGGGCGCCAGCAAGCGGTGGTGGCGATCAGACGTGGACCCAACCCGGACAGTCGACGGCATCATCTTCTGCTTGGACTCCGTCGAGTGGAGGGTCTAGCGGTAACCAGGGGTGGACCCCGGGTGGTGGTATGGACGTCGACTGCAGTGGCTCGGGCGAGGGCGCATTGACTCCGGACACCGGCTACAGTCTTGAGTGCAGTGGTTCCGAAGAAGCCACGACGCCGTATGGCGAAATTAGTCTGGAGTGCAGCGGTTCGGATGATACGGAGGGCTCGTCCGCGCCTTCGACTCCGTCGACTCCCTCAACCCCTCAACCCCGTCGACGCCTTCTACTTCGTCAACAACTTCCAGTGGCACTCAAGACCTGGGATCCTCACAGGCTGCGCAAACCCCACCGACGTCGTCCTCGTCTAACGCTGCACCCTCTACAGAATCGAGTACGCTTGCGGATCCGGACCCTGCATCTTCCTCCAACACTGCGCCCTCGACGGCTTCCAGTGATCAGGGGTCGTCCCAAACTACCGACCAAAGCTCATCCCAGACTGCACAGGCCCCCTCTACAGCGTCCTCCTCCAACACTCCGTCCTCGACGACCTCAAGTGGAACAGGCCAGCAGGACGGTTCAGATACATCTCAAACGTCTACCAACAGCACCAGCAGCGGTGACCACGCTACGTTTGGCGACATCACTTCCGGTTCTGACAAGTGTGTCGTCGGTAACCCGAATGCCTACGTCAGCGCGAAATACATTGATTGGGTATGGGGTAACCGTATTGGCCCCAATGCGGACACGTCAAACGATGCTAACTGGAACGTCATGGAGAACAAAAACTTCATCATGGACCACATCGTGCAGAATAAGGGAACTCTCAACTATTGCGTCCGCTGGGACAGCACTGAGAAGCTCTCAAAACCGTGGCGTCCAAGTTCCAGGCCATGCTGGAGCGTCAGTACGCGGCGTGGAACCACTGGCTGGTCGGCTACGACTGCTGGCCGTACGATGAGATTAAGATCAACATGGTCGGGTTTGCCGTCAAGGACGCGTCACTCCTTGACTGGACGGATGACTCTCTCGGTACGATCTATGAAGGCGACCTTGACCAGGACGGAGTGCCGCAATGCTCTCAAAGTTGCTACCGATTTTACGACAACGGTCCTGGATCGTGGTCCGACACCAGCGCGTGTAAGGGCGAGCCGTTCGACCTTTCGCTGTGGCCCAAGCAAGGCCTCGAGGGTGGTTTTGGTTACGACTGGGGTCAGGAAGTGAACCTCGAGAACATGTTGCAGACCATCGACGACGAGCAGTTGGTGATCGTTGCCCACGAAATCGGCCACGGTTTCGGTCTGCCGGACTTCTACGAGGTTAAGGACAAACCTGCCGAGGACTGGCCCAACTGCATCATGATGGCCGGAAGCGCCATGGAGGTCACTCCGAGTGACGGATGGATGTTGCGTCGCGTACTGGAACATGTCAAGGAGCGCTACAATTTTTAAAACCAAGTTGTTCTCCGTGTAAGTAGCGATCTCGTCAAGCGTAGTCGTGCCGTGGATAGAAGAGCTCGCGTTCGTAACGAGCAGAACAAAATGTCGTAGAAAACCAATTCATGTCAAAACGTGTCGACCCAAAATTAAAGTTGGTTTTCAACCCTGACGTGCGTATATCTGTAATAACAGCTTTCTATGTCAACCAATCCCAGGCGATTACTTTTCTTTCAGCAAATCATCGGCTCTGAATGGAACGTGTCGCATGTGTAATTCTGAATAGTTGACAGCCCACTGTTGAGTCGACATTTTGTTGCTGAGCATGCGAGTGCCGAGTGTTCGGCGGCTGGTTACGGCGCTCTGCGTGTTGGTTCTCGCTGGCAAAGGCGCTCGGGGGCTTCGTCTCTTCTTGGGATCCATTTTGGTGCGTTTGCGCGCTCTCCCAGCCGCTGGTTCGCCCACTTCGTCGCCCTGGAGACTCTTCAGCTCCTTTTGGGCGATTTACGGGACAAACGCGTCGGAAAAGTGCTGCTAGCGGGCGACCACTGCATCGTACAGGCTAAAGATGGTGTGGAGAAGTACAAGTACGTAGATACAAACCGATTCTAGGTGGCCTGGCGTTTTGTAGAACTCTAGAAGTCGAGATATCATTGAGGGTTAATGTTTTGGCTATGATTTTTCTTATAGAGTGCTGGTGCCGCCACGGACCGAGAATACCTATATTTTGGACGCCCTGGTGCGTTCTGGAGTGGAATTCGGCTCTGTCTCACCGTCGGCTTCTAGTCGCTTGATGCCAGTGGCGTTGGCGTTGCTGCCGTTTTTGTACTTAGGACTCACGTACAAAATGCTGCGAAACATGTACGGCACGGACACTGGAGCAGTGGGCAAGGACGGCACCAAGAAGGTCAGGAAGCAGCAGCAGACTCAACACATTTCTTTTGACGATGTGGCTGGTATTGATGGCGCTCGCAAAGAATTGGAGGAAGTTGTGGACTTTTGAGAAACCCTGTCAGATATCAAGCGATCGGGGCGAAAGTACCCAAAGGAGTGATGCTCTGTGGACCGTCAGGTACAGGAAAGACACTACTGGCCAGAGCTGTGGCATCGGAAGCTGGTGTTGCTTTCCTTTTCTGCTCAGCATCGGATTTTGTGGAGATGTTGGTGGGACGAGGTGCCGCTAGGGTGAGAGACCTCTTCACCCAGGCCTCGCAATACCCGCAATGTATTATTTTTATTGACGAAATTGACGCGCTCGCTAAAGCGCGTGGTGGGTTTAATTCGAACGATGAACGAGAACAAACGTTGAACCAGTTGCTGACGGAAATGGACGGCTTCGAGGGGAATGCCAATGGAGTGATCGTGATTGCTGCCACGAACCGACCAGAGGTATTGGACCCGGCGCTTTGTCGACCAGGCCGCTTCGATCGCCATGTGTATGTTGGACTGCCTGATGCTAAGGGACGAGAAGCCATTTTGGAGGTACACTGCCGTAACGTGCGGCTCGACGAAGATGTTGACCTCGCGGTTGTTGCCGAGGAATGTGGCCAGATGGGCCAGCGCTCTGGCGCACAGCTGGCAAGCCTCGTGAACGAAGCGGCTTTGCTGGCTGTGCGGCATGGTGACATCACTGTCAAACACGCACACCTAGAGCTTGCGATGAATCGTGCTTTCGAGTCACAGACACGCAGCATTGCCGGCTCGTCATTCGAGTTTGCGATGGACGAGTCGTAGTCGGCGCAATGGCTTCAAGTTGCTTTGGCGAGCTACTCCGTGTTTATTGCCGTGTGGTGGGTGCAATTTGCAACGCAACAATATTAATACAAGAATTCGTTAAGAACATTTTACCATGAGCTTGTGCATCAGTTCGTACAGCTGCTGGTATCGAACGAAAACCCCACTACTTCTGGTTTTTGAGGTCCAGTCGTCATTGGATATGAGCCAGTGTATTTGGCAGTTACTTCGAAGTACTGGATATGATCTTGATGAACTCCGAAACGATATGTTGGGAGTCACCTCGCAACCTGCTGGAGTTCAAGAACACAACATCAATTGCAAAGGCACAAAACCATACTACGTAGTAGTACACTGCGATGAATAAATTGATCGTTTAGAATACCATTCGTGTAACATGTTCGGTGTTAGAATCACGGCATCTGCCTTCCAAACAGAGCGGTGCAATTCTCATCTTATCTCGACGTAAAAGAGTTCTCCTGAAAGATAGATTTTGCATCACGAGGCGACAAGCTTTTAGCAGGAATGCAGACTGCCCTGGATCACATGAGCTGACAGACCAGCATTTTTCATTTTCGTATTTCCAAGATGACATCAAGTCGACTCCCGCGCACCTCCGCAGTTCTCCTTGCGGCTACTGCTCTAGCCGCTACGTCGACTGCCTTCGACTTCGAGGGGCGGGACGATTTCTCGCAGAATGCAGGCACCGTATCGCCTCATGGTGAACAGAGCTCAAACCAAGGGTTTGGCCACGTCGAGTCTCCTCTGCAATGGACGTCGACAGCGTCGTCGTCGGCGTGGGCGTCCTTTAGTGGCGAATCCAGTGATAGCGGAGGTTGGAATCCGACCCTCGAGTGCAGTGGTTCAGCCGACATGGAGGGGTCAAACCCGGTCGTCACGATCTCAACGACGGGTGTATCGAATACTACACCGACCACCTCGTCATCGAGCGCTGCAACCGCAACGGCTTCCAGCACCACTCAAGATCTCGGAGCATCACAATCCAACCAAGCCACATCGGCCCCAACCACGCCAACTCCGGCGACGGACTCGAGTGCCTCTAGTGATGCCGATGCGCTGTTGTCAGCTACCTCGTCCACCATTGACACGTCGGAGCAATCATCGACATCGTCGTCGACTACCTCCACCACTATCCAAACCTCAAGCGAGAGCGGTAGTAACAGTGGCCATGCGACGTTCGGGGACGTCACATCAGCTTCCGGCGAGTGTGTCGTTGGCAATCCGAACGCGTACATCAGTACAGCTTACGTGGACTGGATCTGGGAGAACCGCATTGGACCGAATGCCGATTTGACGGACGACTCGAACTGGAACGTGATGACGAGCAAGAACTGGATCATGGACCACATCGTGCACAACAATGGTTCGCTCAACTACTGCATCCGATGGGATAGCAACACGACGCTTTCGAAAACAGTAGCGTCCAAATTTCAAGACGTGCTGACTCGGCAGTTTCAGGCGTGGAATCACTGGCTGATCGGCTATGATTGCTGGCCGTACGATGAAATCACTGTCGATGTTGCCGGCTTCGCTGTCAAGGAGGCATCACTGTTGGATTGGACGGACGACTCCATTGGCACAATTTATACAGGAAACCTTGACTCCGATGGCGTGGCACAATGCTCCACAGATTGCTACCGTTTCTACGACAACGCTGCAGGATCCTGGTCCGACACGAGTGCGTGCACGGGTGACGTCTTCGATCTGTCACTGTGGCCCAAGCAAGGTCTCGAGGGCGGCTACGGCTGGGATTGGGGCGAGGAAGTCAACCTCGAGAACATGCTGGAGAACATCGACGAGGACCAACTCCAGATCATTGCCCACGAAATTGGCCATGGTTTTGGTCTCCCAGATTTCTACGAGACCAAGGACATGCCCGGAACCGACTTCCCTGCGTGCATAATGGAAGCAGGCAGCTCGATGATCATCACGCCCGGTGACGGGTGGATGTTGCGTCGCGTGCTCGAGAACCTCAAGTCTCGCTACGATTTCTAGAATCTCGTTCTTCTTTGAGTGTGTGTTCGTGTTGCAAGCACTGGTACAGCGTTGTGTGTAGTACTGTTTGATGAAAAAGTTTTCACTGAAGCCATTCTTGCTGTTGATAGATTGACGAGCATCTCCCTCACGCTCAACATAATTGTTTGCGTCATTCTCCTCCACCGTGCCGCAATAGCTCAAAGTGACAACACTCTTGTTGAAGCCGAAGTACATATTTTCAAGTGGGACATAGGCATTTGACTGGTTTGTGAATGATAATACCACCAGGTTAGTCGAATTTTGGAATTCCGAATGAAAACCTAGCGGAATTCATTTAGTGATATTGTTTTGTATTTATCCGACGTTCACTTCGTTTTTCGCTATCCAAGTAGCCATCGTTGAAATCGTTATCATCACTGTTGTAATCGCTCCAACTGAGACTATCCCACTCGATGCGGAAATATACTTGTTAGATAGCTGAGGATGCTGCCAGCGCAACAACCTTCGACAACACCGCGCTGATCAGCTCATAATGCCGACGTTGTGATTGTGATGCCCCATGTATTTTCTTCTTGTTGGGCGATTCTGCTGTCGCTCTTCGCGATCTAAACACACTTAAGAACGCGACCTTGCACTCTGTAGCCAAAGGTTTGAGCGTTCGAGGGATTGGTTTCCCAAGGTACTGCCGGAAGTCTTGCAAATGACTTTCGTATCCACTACTCAACCGCACGGCCAGGCCAAAATACTCCAGGTTTAAATTCCTATCAAGAATCGCCAGAAGGGGCTCCAAGTCGGCTTTGAAGCCCTGACGATCATATCCTTGAGGAACTTTCGCCCAGCCACTCCACTGGTTGTTAGCCGAATGCGCAACAGACGTGCACACTTCGCAACCGGGTTGGTTAGATCACTCAAAGCTGCAGATAGTGCTGAGATTTCATGTCAGTTTATAGGATCGAGTTCAGGCAACGGCTGGCTTTTTGCACGGTAGTCTGCATAGCTTAGTTGCACATCGATCAACCCCCACAAAGCGACAGCTCCTCCAATTGGGGGCAGTATCGCAATATTAAATCATCATCCAACAACTCTCTCGGCCCCTTTAGCGTTAAACACTTTAATGTAGACCCAATGGCCGAAAGGAGCTGGGGTACACCATTAGAAGCCGTCTGTTCCCACCCAGCAAACCCGAGTGTGAGGGAGATCAGTTTACTTAATGTTGTTTCCAGCGTGGTAGCATCGTAGAATGTCAAATTGACACGTTGGACTTGGCATCTGCCAAACCCAGGAATCATCGCGTTAACCCATTGACTTTTTCCGTCATCGCTAAAAATCCGAACGGAGCGGATTAAGGGGATATTTAGGCTCCGAGATTTGGGGTAAGGCTGTCCGTTCTCGTCAAAATCCCATCGAATTGGAGCTCCGCTGCGCAACATCGCATCTCTTTCATGCACCTGACCGCGGAAGCAGCCACACAACTCTTCTTCAGGGTGCTCGGACGATAGTACCGTAGAAAATGCCATGATGTCTGCAGCATCCATGCCGCCGACCAATAGATCAAGAGTTTTTTAATGTTGGGCACGCTCGTGCTCGTTTCGAGAACAGGGCGTATGCCAGCCACTTCCACCAAAAACGCCTTGTTAGTGGGTCCATCGGTATCTGATCTAGCGACAACGATGGATTCTTAATCGTTCGGTTCTGCACAATTGCCGAACACATCGCTTCAAAGTCACGAAGGGATGTCAAGTCATCAGTACAATAGACTTCTACTATCGACCCCAGCGATGAGTTGCCGTCTTGACAGCCTGCTCCTTCGGCATCAGAATCGTAGTTAGTGTCCACACGACCAAATGAACAGTAGGTACACTGAAAAACATTCGTCAAGAGCTGACCGAGTGCCGACTTGGAAGTGGCCGAGCCCTCGATTTCGTAATTCCTCGCTACAGGAAGTGCTAATATCTGTGAGAACTGGACATTTTCCCGCATCAAATGCCCCATCAGCTCTGCCATCTCGGTGCTAACCTTTATAAAGAAGAGAAAATCTGCCACCATGAGCTTCAGATCAAAGTACATTTTAGTGACCCCACTGCCACCTCTTGTTTCTCCGCTACTTTCCACTGTTTTTGTAATCCCCGCTCAGCTCGCCCAACATCCATTAGCTTCATGAAAGGCTCCATGTCTCCTGGATCTTGGCCCAGAAAATAAATCCGTACAGGGATCTCAACGTCTACTCCAGGAGCTCCAGCTTGTAATTTATAGTCGAAACATGCAATCTTCTCCAAAGCATCCAAATACTCGACACTGGAGTGTTCACGTTGGTGAACACCACAAAACTGTACCAAAGTCATAGTGAACCATTGCAGGATCGCCATCGGTAATTTTTCCTCCCAGATCCATCGTGAGTTGAAACTCTGCAGTCGCATTTTCGAATTTCTCGTCTCCTTCGCTGCCAATGTCCACCCCACAGTGCTCGGTCAAGAGATATTTCAGTGCGTCAGAGTCCACATAATCCACTGCCCCCAGAAGAGCCAGAGCGTCCCTCGCTTTTAGAAATTGGCGTTGAAATTTACTTTCATCTTCGTCACTACGACGATCTTCACGCGTAACGACTGACATCGAGTGCACTCCCCTTCGAAGGATATGTGTGGCTCAATCCACTCCTGTCGGCGTGGCAGAGTTATTCCGCGTCTGCGTCAAAGAGTTGAGGTTTCGGTGTGCGGTCTTGAAGACGATCGCACAAGCGCTAAGAAGCCCAACGCTGCTCCATCTTCGAATGATAAGCTTTTGGATCATATCATACAATCGTGGTAAATAGTTTCCTATGTCATGACATCAATATCACATTACCGATATTTTTCGGTATCGTAACCGGTAACGTGAATGTGTGGAAAACCGGTATCGTAACCGGTAGCAGATAATAGTATTTTAAATATAGCGACGCCATTGCCGGCCCTGTTTGGAATCCGAGCCAAAGTTCCCGCCATGTACCACCATGTGCTGAATGAAACGGGGAACACGACCCCACATACTGAGCCCAAGTCGGCTACTTAAAAACGCCATTGCCGCCCTAACCTTAGGGACGGCAACGGCGTTTTAAAAATTGAGTCGATACTGAAATCAAGTATACCCAACAGTCGCTCATGAGATACTACCAGCGTTTTTAAAATAGGCCTTACCTACTTAAAATACGTCGTAATTGAGGCGTGTCCTCACCTAGAACGGACAATATTCATGGGTGCACAAAAAATGTGTAAGAGGAATGCTTTGCATGGCTGTATCGAGCACGAATACCGTTCGTAATATACGCCTATGGTCTCATCGATTTAAAGTGACTGTTGCTTGGGAACCCATTCTGTATTCGTTGAAAATATTTCGTTGGTGGCCACCTCGATGTTGGTTGACCCTCCCCCTGTAACAAGTCACCTTTCCTAGTCACTTGCCCGGCTGGTACGCTAATGCTCACGAAACAGCGACATCGTCACCATTCTTTCAGGTTGCTGCTCTTTCAACTACTTCCAACGCTAACTGGGATTCACCTTATGCACGCTCGAGAGCGTCGACGTCACCACAGGGGCATCGCCCACGCTAGCGATCCAGCCAGCAGCAGATTCTGCCATCGTTGCTTATGCGGATTCCCATCGCCACCGATCGCCACGCACCCCTGAAGTCTTGAAGGACAACTCACTGCTCGAGCGACGACAGACGCCCTCGTTTGAGTTGAGAAGCTTTCCTCGCTTTCACACCACTTCAATCCTAAATGGAATACTAGTTTGTGAGCCCGCCAATTAATAAATTGGCGGGCATTTTTCTTTTGTCTGGCATCACTAAGCTTTACCGTCAACGGTACAAAGGAACTATAGGCGAAACTTTAACACAGCGCTGCCGCTGTCCAAGGATGCCCGAACCGCGCATAATAATATTTCCTTTTGATATACACCCCTAAACCCAGCATTGGAGATACTGATCAGTAAGTGTCTATTCAAACTACCGTAAACGATCAACCGTACGAGTCAAATCGTTCCTACACAATTTTTATCACGTTGAAAAGATACTCCCAGTTGGATAGAGTATGTAATCTCAGTATTGAGTTTACCAGAGTGAAGCATGTGGCCGAAAGCCCATCATCGATCGTTAACTATGTGGATGACAAGTCACTCCCAGTACTGTGCAGGTAAACGCGAGTGTACACATCACAAGTGGTGGCATTTCTTTGAGAGCCGGTCGCACAATCGATCCTTAGACCGCAAATTACGGAGCTTGCCTGTTATCCTCCGCCTACCAGACGTCACTTTCGCTTTATCCAGGATGAGATCAAGCGCAGTTCCACACCTCCTTCTTGTAGCCTTACTGGCCGCCATGTTGTCTGTCTCCGCCGTGGACAACGACGAGAGTGGCGTTTTGCAGATCGAATCTCCAATCTAGCAGGCGGATCTGAAAAATCGTGCATCACTTTAGCAATGGACGTCCTCAAAGTCGAAGACACCATCACCGGACTCTAAAAGACCTCAACACATTCCAGCAACACCGGAAGCCAAGGAACATCATCGGACGCATCGGGCTCTGACGTCGTAGAGTACTACGCTGAAGCTGGCCAGCCTGTCCTCAGGGACTCCTCATCGAACCGCAGCAACAGTCCGCCCACATTCGTGAACATTACTTCACAGCCTGGCGAGTGTGTTGTCGGACATCCAACTGAGTATATTTACGAACGAAGAGCTGGACTGGGTTTGGGAAAACCGCATCGGTCCGAACGCGGACACTTCGGACAAAGCCAACTGGAATGTGATGGCCAACAAGAACTTCATCATGGACCACCTCGTAGCTAATAACGGCTCCATGAACTACTGCGTGCGTTGGGATAGCACCGAGAAAATATCGAAAAGTGTGGCGTCCAAGTTCCAAGGCATGTTGACTCGCCACTACAACGAGTGGAACAAGTGGTTGACGGGCTACAACTGCTGGCCGTTTGAGGACATTAAGATCAATATGGTGGGCTTTGCCACGAATGATTCTTCCCTACTGGACTGGACGGACGACTCACTTGGGCCGATTTATGATAGTTTCATTGACCCCATGGACGGCGTGCCGCAATGCCCGTCCGAGTGCCACCGCTTCTATGATAATGTTAACAACGTGTGGTCGGACACGAGTGGATGCCAGGGCGAGCCGTATGACCTTTATCTGCGGCTTAATCAGAACATCAAGTACGGCTTCGGTTACGACTGGGGTCAGGAGGTGAGTCTGCATAACACGCTGGAGAACATCTACGACAAGAACATCATGTACGTTGGCCATGAGATTGGTCATGGCTTAGGACTGCCAGACTTTTACGTCGACAAGGACAAGCCGTCCAGGGATTTCCCTAGCTGCATCATGATGGCGTTCAGTTCGATTACCATCACGCCCTGCGACGGATGGATGTTGCGTCGCGTGCTCAAGCACGTTAAGTCTTCGCTACGACTTCTAAACAGCGCAACAGATCCTCCAATCGGGTAGGAATCGCTCTCTTACATGTAAAGCCTTGGACGCGAGCTGAAACTGCGCTTTCATTCAACTTTTATTCGTGCCCGAACAAGCGTGTAAGGCAGATCAAGCGCTTTTAAGCACACTGATAATACAGCTCAAACACTCATTGTTGGAATTCCTTTTCTTAAAATTGTTGTTAAATTTTATGTACGATTATATCATACGACCGCGTTATAAAGCTGTGGCTTCCTCCTTAGTGTGCGGTCTTGAACTGCACAGCAGAAGTTCATGTGCTAAAACGTATGCTTTAGATCTGGAGCTCTGCAGGTGACTCTGCCACGGCGTCAGGACTAGATTACGCCAAACATATTCATTGTGTCTGTTTTGTAAATGGTCCTAACTCCCGTAGTGCAAGTGTGTAGTGCACTCGGTTAACAAACCACTGCACTGGCTGGGAGAGAGTCCAACGAGAATATTACCCTCAAAGCTTTAAAGTGTGTGGATCGCAAAGAGCGACAAGAGCCGCCCATTAAGAAGAACACACGCGGGGCATCACGACCACATCGTCGGCGACAAGTACAATTACGCTCTGCGAGCGTCTAGGGTGGGGCAACGACAATGGTGCCCATAACGATTTCGACGATGACTACTTTGATAGCGAAGACGACGGTGACTAAAGGCCGAGCATTGAATGCGAGCGACAGCAGAGTTCATGAGCTAGGGATTCATGTCAGCCACCAGCACTGCGTTCGTTGACTCATGCTGCACCTCATTCAGAGCTCATCTGGCGCGCTTCAAGGTCCCATCCCAATTTGCTGTCCGCATCGCCTTTCCATTGTACTAATGCTGTACATACTGTAGTAAATTGGACATGATGTGACGTTCGTACCTAGGTTTTTCTTGAAGGGGTAAGTTGCATTGAAAGTGCTCTTACAGACAGATAAACTCCGCACGAGTACCTGTGCATCATCCGTTGCTGGTTGCCAATATCAACCTCTAAAACACATGAATCTGCTCATGTTAGCGACACCTTCAGCACCAGCAGCTCATCTCATCCATCGTCAACAGTACGGAATTTTCCAACCCCCATGACTTTGTCCATCAGATCTGCGGCTAAGTTGCACGTAGAGCTGCGAACGTCCGCTAGAGTATTCATACCGGCATGATTATTACTTAATATGATAGTACATATGTACAATCGACGACCTCGATGCAAAGCTGGTCCGACAGGACTCGCCGCACACATACGCTTTCCCGTGAGTTTGTGGAGTCACTTTCGCTTTTCAATGCGATCGAGTCCAGCTCCGCAACTTGCGGCGCAAGTGCTGGTTGCGGCATCTTTGGCCGTCACATCAACCGCGTTCGACTTTGGTGGCGGTCAGAATGACGTCGTGCAGACTGCTGGCACCGTGGCGCCCGGCAAAACAACCGACAGTTTAGGGCTTTCGTCCGGGGCAAACGGCTTCGGGACGTTTGAATCTCCCACGCAGTGGGCACCGCCAAGTAGTGAGTACAGTTCAACCGAGGGCCTACAGTTAACGCCCACGGAGGCGCCAGCTGCTTGGACATCTCCCAGTGGAGGAAATCAAGGATGGCCACAATACCCAGTGGGGCCATCAACTGCGTCTTCTTCAGCGTGGACACCGCCGAGCGGTGAGCAGTGGGGGTCCAGGGTGTCGAATGCAGTGGGTCCGGCGACAGCGCGTGGACTCCGCCTAGTGGCGAGCAAGGATGGTTCGAAGGTGGCTGGGCACCGCCAAATGGAGGTCAACAATGGGGGACTCAGGGAGTTGAATGCAGTGGATCCGGGGATAATGCGTGGACTCCCCGAGTGGAGACCAAGGGTGGGGAACTCAGGGTGTTGAGTGTAGCGGCTCGAGTGACAGTGGATGGGCACCAGATAGTGGAGACCCGCAATGGGGGACCCAGGGTGTCGAGTGCAGCGGATCAAGCGATGGCAGCTGGACGGGTGCCAGTCTCCAGAGCAGCGGTACGGGTGGATCTCAGTATACTGCAGTCTCGACAGAAGCTCCTGCCAACATTGCATCTAGCGCAATCCATTCGCTGGAATCTAGCGGAGTCGGGACCCAGCCATCCATGACGGACTCTTCACTAAATACCGAGGTTTCTAGTGGCACCGGAGAGCAGGAGATCGCACAGACAGCGCAGACCTCTTCGGCTGCATCTTCGCCAACCACTGCTTCTCCCTCAGCAGCTAACGTAGGTGCAGACGCAGACCAGTCATCGACAGTGTCGTCCCCAAATACTGCAACGGCGTCCAGCGGAACTCGTCAGCAACCGCAACAAGAGTCAACAACCACCTCAAGTGAAAGCGGGCAGCAACAGCAACAGGACTTCCCAACATCATCCGGAACTGATAAAATCGCCTACTACGCTGAAGCCGGGCAGCGCGTGCTCGCAGACACCGCGTCCAACCACACTAGCAGTCAGCCCACATTTGGAGACATTACGTCGAAAAAGGTGGGTGTATCATTGCAGACCCAACTGAGTATATCACGAACGAAGAGCTGGACTGGGTTTGGGAAAACCGCATCGGTCCGAACGCGGACACTTCGGACAAAGCCAACTGGAATGTGATGGCCAACAAGAACTTCATCATGGACCACCTCGTAGCTAATAACGGCTCCATGAACTACTGCGTGCGTTGGGATAGCACCGAGAAAATATCGAAAAGTGTGGCGTCCAAGTTCCAAGGCATGTTGACTCGCCACTACAACGAGTGGAACAAGTGGTTGACGGGCTACAACTGCTGGCCGTTTGAGGACATTAAGATCAATATGGTGGGCTTTGCCACGAATGATTCTTCCCTACTGGACTGGACGGACGACTCACTTGGGCCGATTTATGATAGTTTCATTGACCCCATGGACGGCGTGCCGCAATGCCCGTCCGAGTGCCACCGCTTCTATGATAATGTTAACAACGTGTGGTCGGACACGAGTGGATGCCAGGGCGAGCCGTATGACCTTTATCTGCGGCTTAATCAGAACATCAAGTACGGCTTCGGTTACGACTGGGGTCAGGAGGTGAGTCTGCATAACACGCTGGAGAACATCTACGACAAGAACATCATGTACGTTGGCCATGAGATTGGTCATGGCTTAGGACTGCCAGACTTTTACGTCGACAAGGACAAGCCGTCCAGGGATTTCCCTAGCTGCATCATGATGGCGTTCAGTTCGATTACCATCACGCCCTGCGACGGATGGATGTTGCGTCGTGTGCTTGACCATGTTCGGTCTCGCTACGACTTCTAGGATTTCAAGTTCAAACGCAGCTGTAATGCGGCTGGGATTACCATCACTCATCGTCCGGTGATATTTTCATTCACTGTTATCCCTGCTCGCGTTTGGTACGAGCACGGACATTCTATTGCTGTTTAAAAACGTTTTGTTTGCTGTTGATCGCTCGAAGTTTTTATTGTGGATACTTACCTGATGATTAACGCTTTATCATCAGTATGTAAACAGGTTCGTTCGCAACTAACTGGCAGAGAGAGCTTTTGTAGGATAGGCTCCTCTCATTCTTACAATGGAGAATCCCTCGTTTGAGCTACATGCACTCAAAAAATGTAGTACTTCATAGTAATAGCGTGTGAAATGCCGGCGCTCAACAAAGTTAAGAGGATCATCGGTGCCGCAATAAATCAGTAGCAACAAAATTCAGTAGTTCTACCGTACTACGTAGCAGGGAATAATGCAAACAAGCTGTGTAGAATGCAGTTTACACTTTACAAGGCTTTGGACATCGAATTGAAGCGGCAGGTGTAGGTAAATATCCTAATCCACTGCATAGTCTGCTACGATTTCTTTTGGACACTCAACATGATTGGCACAAGTGCGTTTAACGGCGTCGTAGGGAGGTCTGCGCAACCTGCGATGCCCCCGTGACTTCAGCGCCCCCAGAAGTCGTTGTGGTATCGGTAGTCGCCGAAGACTCTGTCGTGGTTTGTTCTTCTGTATTAACACCACTAGAGGCAGTCGACGTGGCTGTCGTACCGGTGTCGGCAGAAGTATCGGTCGTCGGTCCCAGAGACCCCTCTTCCACGCCACCCCCGGCGCTGCTCTCAATGCTTGAGGGTGTCTGAGGTGCCGTACCCTCACCGGAGTCGCTGCATTCGACACCTTGAGTGCCCCACTGCTGGTCATTACCGCCGCCCCATCCGCCGCCTCCAAATCCCCGCTAAACCCACCGCCAAACCCGCCTTCACTGGAGCCGCTGCATTCGACATCTTGAGTACCCCAGTGCTGCCCGTCACCGCCGCCCCATCCGCCGCCTCCAAATCCCCGCTAAACCCGCCTCCAAACCCGCCTTCACTGGAGCCGCTGCATTCGACGCCCTGGGTTCCCCATTGTTGATCACCTCCTCCACCCCATTGCTGCCCGCCCCCGCCGAAGCCAAATCCTCCTCCACCAAACCCGGTACCACCGGAACCGCTGCAGTCAACGTCTTGAGTTCCCCACTGCTGATCGCCACCCGACTGCATCTGAGCGGGTGCAACGGTGCTTGCTGTCTGCGTAAAGTCGTTCCCGCCCTCGCCAAAGTCAAAGGCGGATGATGTGACAGCCAGAGAGGCCGCAAGAAGTGAATGAACGCCTGGACTCGATCTCATCCTGGAAAAAGCGAGAGTGAGAACGGTGAGCTCTCCTGAGACGAACGTGTTTGGTTACTCGATACGGCGACCATAGCTCGACAGAAACTGCACAAGATGTATCGACCTCGTTGAAGGGGTTGGAAGGCCTTTACGAACAGTAAACTGGGATGGGAAGGCCTGTAGCGTACTGTGCAAATCAAATCTTGACCAGCTCATAACGATCTCAAGACAAGCAGCTTTAAACAACTGCAACATGTGCACGTAATGGGGCAAAACTGCATTTCGATTTTCATCGTTCTGCTCGAAGGCGTGGTGAGGGGTTCGTGGCGATCGAGCAAATTCGCGAATGAGCTGCGAGGCCTGAGGCGCGCAGGCATGCACATAGTGAACCTATCCAATTTCTTCTACTAGTCCATCAATCTGGATCAATGACTTGCCGTATGGAAACCCAGATATCCTTTTCGGGTACCTGGTACTTAAGTATCTCATAGATCTGTATTGCAGTCTGCAATTTGCAGATTTGTGTTATCGGCAACGCTCGTTGTGGGGTTGCCGCTTTTGCCGTCAATAGGCAATCGCGAGATCTCCTGGCAAGAAACTCTGCACGAAGGAATGATAGTAGGAAGCGGCGTCGCAGCTTGTATCCATAGGGCCAATTGAGTGAAGGAGGGCGATAGCATGAGGAAGTGCTAGTTTGGAGAACACTAGAAGAATTGTATTAGAAATACAGAGCCCGAGTTACGCCGCGACTTTTAATCTTGCTGAAAGTAAAATAAATGAACTACCGGTAAGTCGTGTCGTTAGTAGAGGATTGACTTTTACCGAAGAATCTCGTATGGCGTCGGAGAATTTGTTTGCAGAACCAGTTGTTTAACTGGCGGACACAGCAAACCATCCCATGGTTGCCACTGATGACGGGCACAAAACAGAGTTGAGAAGGACCGTCAATCCGGTTTTTACAATTTGATCTCTCGATCAATACAAGGCCGGATTGCAAAATGGCATCAAAGTTTTAATTCATCGGCTGACTAGGCGCCTCTGATAACTGCGATGGCTAAGCGGTGCCGTGATATGAATTTCTCGGTTTTCGTCGTTCTCATCCTTTGCATCGAGCAAACTCTCGCGGCTCCACTGCCAGCAAACTGCTCAAAATCTTGCGGTGCATTCGCGCAGTGCTTTGTGTACGAGAACGAGGAATTCTGCGCTCAGTCGTGTGCCCCGGGTCGGTGCGACGACTCTATCGAAGACTGTATTCTGCAAGGGATCACATGCACAAGTGAGCCTTGTCTTCCGGAGGCTGTTTGCGAACCTCGACTGTCCTCATTTGTCGGTGACAATGCAACTGGGTCTTCGAACTGCGCTCTGAACTGCCAGTTCGTGAACTCTCCAGTTTGCGGCTCGAACGGCATCACATATGCCAATGCGTGCTTTCTCAAGGAAGCGAGCTGCACTTCTGGAAACTCGAACCTGGTCGTGGCCTCTCGCGGTCTCTGTGCAGGTGATAAGGCACTCAGCACCACGTATAACCCACCGCCCACGCCCAGCACAGCCACCTCCAACCCAGCTTGCTTTGCAGCCACCACATGCTCGGATGTGCTGGACCCTGTGTGCACAAGTGCAGGCACCATGCAGAACATGTGCTACTTCAAGCGTGAGCAGCGCTGTGGTCAGGCTACTTTGACGTTGGTTCAAAGCGGATCGTGCGAGCAAAGCGCGACGCCTGCCTGTCCAGCGACCTGCACCCAAGAGTACAACCCAGTCTGTGCCTCCAACGGTCAACTCTACGGCAACAAATGTTTGTTCCGCCAGGCCAAATGCTCCCATCGCGCATTGTACGCCGTTAACCTACAGCGCCGGCCGCTATCAGAATGCAACAGCTAAATGGTATCGAAGCACCAAGTGGTTAAAACAGCTCCAAGAGATATAACGTGCCATTGTCTTCTCTACTGTGTTCTGCTGTCTTGTTTGCCAACCTACAAAACATCCAGAACGAACACTTTGAGTAAGATCGTAGCGTATTTGTAGCTCGCAGTCGCTCATTGGATCGCTTGGGGTTGTGCGGGTGCATGTGCACCGAGTTCATGTTTCCACCACCTTCTCCGAAGCGCGGGTCGTGGCCGCTGGCCAGTGGTCGGATCCCTGATAGTGTCTTGAGCTCCGTAATGATGCGAGCACAGAGATTCATGTACGTAAAGGCATTTCCATCCAGGCGCTGGAAATCCAATAGGTAGATGTGTTGCTGCACCTTGTACAGTTGGAGTCCAATCTTGATGCTCTGCATCTGCTGCTGCAACTTAGCCTTGTCTGGGCTCATCACAGAGTCACCGTTCTGCTTATTCGGGTCGTTTGCTACGTTTGACTGCCACCGACACTTGACGCGGTACGGAGCTACTACCTTCCATTCGAAATGAAGAACGAATAGCGCCTTGTAAACCTCTGACATCACGTGTGCTGGTTCCTTCTTTGACTGAATGCCCAGGTACCATCGTCGTCGCTTGGGTGCGGGCGCTGCACCACCGTGACCGTCGTCAAATCCTGGCATACCGCTTCCTGTGCCAACTGACATCCGCTGAGGCTGTCCTGGGATACTTACACCCCGGCCACCAAAATTTCGCGGATCAGGCAAGGCAGAGGAGGGCGTAACCAGCGGAGAAGCTGCCATCGGAAGCGGTCCTCGGCCGGGTAGTAGCAGTGTGCTGGGTTCGGGGGTCGAGAAGGTTTTGGGCTTATTATTTACCGTACGTACATCGCGCAGTTCTACATGACAAGCACAACAAGCACAAAAAGCATACAAGTTAAATAACCATACCACACAACACGATGCGCTATCAGGAAGGAGATGAGAACAGCTAAAGCCAATCAACGTACCGTCAATACGGATTTTGGCATTCTTGTGGTCCAGTATGAGCTCGTACGCGACACGAAGCGGGTGGTTCTCTCGTCGCATTAGCAGCCCCACCAACTGGTCGTGACCGATATTTGCAGCATAATTTAGCGCCAAGCACTGTGCCAAACATTCGTCGTCGATCTTGAACGTCTAAATAAAAAGCACGTAAGCATTGGTGGTGTTCAGCACATCAACAAATTACAAGTAATTATTATGTCAAATGCACCGGTCAGCTTACCTCATTCTCCACTGTCTCTGGCGGATGCTGCAGGTACGGTGGTAGGTCAATCTGAAACCACGGATGCTGTCGAATTTCCGGGATGGTGATACGCTTCATGGGATCCACCACGAGCATGCGCGGGATGAGATCGCGCGCCATCTCGGACAAGTGACTGGGTAGCGAATACATTCCTCCTCGGATCTTTTGAAAAGGTTGGGGATGCTCTCGTCATCAAACGGCAGACTGCCGCACAATAGTGCATATAGAATGACGCCACACGACCAGACGTCCACCTCTGACCGGCGTACAAGTTGCCGGAGATAACCTCAGGAGCTGCATAGTTAGGAGACCCACAGGACGTGCGCAAAAATCTCCATCCTCCATGCTGTTGGAGAGCCCAAAATCTGCAATTTTCACGTTGTTGTCTGCATCCAGCAGCAGATTCTCTGGCTTGAGGTCTCGATGCACGATGCGGTGGAAATGGCAGTACTCGACACCTGAGATGATCTGGTGAAAAAGTGTCTCGCTTCCTCGGGGGCCAGCTGCAACAAATTCAAAAATAACAATTAAAGTTAGATAGACATTAACAAGCAAAAAATAAAACAATACGTACACGGCCTTTGGACACAATATAGTCGAAGAGTTCGCCTCCTGCGATATACTCGAGCACCATGAAAATGTCCGTGGGGGTGTCGATCACTTCGTACCTGTTGCAAATGCAGATACTGTCATATAATGGAGCTCCAACTTTTGTCATTTTGCGTCATAGTACCACCTACAGTCGGATGATATGTGGGTGCCTCATCTTGCGCAACAGCGTGATCTCGCGCCGCACCTTCTCGCTCATGTCGAGGCTGCGGATCTTGTTGCGGTTCAGGATTTTAATGGCGACTTTGTGGCCCGTGATGTCGTGCTCGGCAACTGACAGTACCAACAATTGACATTTTGCAACGTTCAAAAAGACTGGAGTATAGTACCAACTATTGGGAAAGCGACGTGTCACGTACGTTTGACCTTGCCGAAGGAGCCGATTCCGAGCGTCTTGCCCAGTCGGTAGTGGCCCAGTTGGACAGGGATGTCGCTCATGGCTTAAGGAGGTCAGGGGGCGCGGAGGAAGGCGGTGGGGAGCGACCAAAGAGCCTTCTTGGCAGACTTATAGCGTGGAAAGTCGGTTTGGGTGAGAGCAAAGACAAGTGACTTGGTTTTTGTATGCGAAACAGCTTTCAGAGGGTGTCGGTCATTTTGTCTCTGGAAGATGATACTTGGCTGTGACGAGCGGTTTAGTATTCAGAGTGCATAGTTCGTGATAGGCACTACAAGCTATGATAGTCACCTGGTATCACCGTTTCGGCCTAGACAGTATTTAGCCGGCTAGTGCTCTTCACCCTCTTTATTGTTCGGGGCGATCTCTCCCGCACCGGAACCCCAAAATTCTGGTATGTGTTCACGGCAGCATGCACCATCACCAACATGCCCTTGCAGCTGACTCAGTTTGCTCAGGAGCACTATGTGTAGTGGATTTTCCTGCCACAACACAGAAAAACAACAAAGATGTCGTGCGCAATGCCAGATTGGCAATGCGTCAAGTATTTCGAGTGTGTCGCTAGCGACTCAACGTGAATGTGTTCGACGCCGTCGCCACAAAACACTCAGACGAATTTCCATTTGCACTGTGGCCGATGCCATGTCTGTCGCGGCAAGGTCTCCTCTGAAAAACTCGAGATCGAGTCGACCTCCATGCTTCTGTTTCTACGCGTGGATCGTTGCATCGACCAGTTTTTGAGGGAAGCACGCTGTACCGCTGGCACTGATCGGCACGGGAAAACACTGCGAGACAACATTCCTAGAAGCTTGCGTGTGACTGAAGGCAAATACAAACTCAGATAAATTGCCATAAATCCTTGCACTCTGTGTAGCTGAACGGAACGGAAGAGTGCGTCGATCTCGGGGCAAACACCCACGCAACCCAGCGTTGGGTATCGCCCGGCAAACGATTTGCAAGCCGACCTCAAAGTCCAGCACACTTCGAAGTAGTGCGGCACAGTCGCCGCATAGTAGGCTATGCGTAGCAGACGCTGACTGTTGCCTGTCAAGTCGGCAGGAAAATCCACCACAGACTGTGGCGAGTCCAAAGGTACGTTCGAATGAATCATGCTACCGTGACTGGAGTCGGCGGCCGAGATAACGTCCGGAAGGTCCACCTCCAGTTTCGACAAAGAACTCTTTTGCATGATATAACTGACGGCGCATCAATCATTTCGCTGGTTGTACCGGACGTTGCAGCGAAATGTTCGAATCTATTCACTCTCTCCGAGAAGATCGCCCATGAAGCGCAGACTTCTACCCTCGAAAATTCGATACGGGAGAGATATATACCTGGCAGCAAAACATGTAGAACGACTGGCCGTCGCGCTGCGAGTGCAGTGCCGATCTCCGTGCGTATTTCTGGCGAACGGCTTGAAGTTGCCTTCCCGTTCACATCGCGCCGGTGGTGCTCCTAATGTACACAGCCATTCAGCGACTGCCTCTGGGCTCGCCGACACATCTTGCTCGCTCGCCACCACCTGTTGCAAACGCATACTAATACGAACAGCGCTTGAAGTTGGCATACCAAATACGAACAGCAAGCGACACAAGTGTAGGAGCGCAAGGGACGAATGCAGCCCAAAGGCTCGTCGACTACCGTCAGACCTTCGGTTGATTGTAGGCAAAGCAAGTTTTTTCGCGCCTCTATCTGGTGGCGAGGACGACGATCCCTGCCGTTTCATACTGGACCGGCTGTGTAGCGGCCAGAAAACGGCTGTCGACCGCTCGCCTGCTTTTCCCAAAGCTTCGTCCCGCCCCGCCTTTCATTACCCGATTCGCTGGCGTGGGCGCAAGTGTTCGTCAGGTTATTTGGCCACTAGTGCTAACCAGGTGTCTACACTTCCAGGTGGAGTATCTAAGCCATGAGTCTCAAGCGTTCTCAGCGTCCGGACAGTCTTCTGGAGACGGAGTCATCCCCCGCTCCAGTGACATCCAGTTTACGCCCCCAGTCGAAATCTCGCCGTAGTCGTCGGACGTTACACAGTTCGTCGTCGTCGTGTTCCAGTTCGTCGTCCTCCTCCTCCGACACTTCGTTGCCGTTGGCGTCCGCCCCCAAAACCGTCGAGATCCTGTGGGGAGGACGCTCCGCCCCAGGCTTCACACTCAAGCGCAAGCGCACTGGCGCCATCCTCGTCAGCACTGTGACGCCCGCCACGCACGAGGCCACGAAGCTCCGTGTGGGCAGCGAACTGAAGCTGGTAGGGGGTTCCCAGTCAACCGACTGACGCTGCAAGACGTCAAGAAGGTGATGCTCTTGGCCCCCAAGCCAGTGAGTCTCGTGTTCGTCACTGCAGACGAAGTGGTGCAGTTGGACTGCAGCAAAAGCGTGGACGACGAGATCTTGGCGGACGACAGGAAGCTCTCAGATGCGTCCTCCACAGCGGCGGACCGATCTCTGGCGTCCACCACGCTCTCGAACGTCAGTCTGCGGCGCAGTATGAGTCTGGACACGCACTTGAAGGAGGACACCACGGAGGACAGCGACAGCGACAAATCCACCATGTCGGCGCCTGCCTTTTACAGCGCTCCGTCTGAGAGCAACACGTCCAAGAAGCGCAAAGTGTCCAAGCTGCAGGTGGCGCTGGACCGAGTGAACCAACTGCTGAACCGCCCCGTTCGACAAACAGGACTCCACGTCAATGTGAGCAAAAGCATCGTCGTGTAGACGCCCTTGTCCTGAAAAAATGCCCATTTGTCAATTGCAAAAAGAGTCCCGATAGACGGAGACACAACAAACAGCAGTGCGCGAGTCAATTGGAAACTCGATGAGGAAGCTGCTCAGCACTAGCCGAAAATGCCCCGTAGCGTTATGTATTTATGTCAACACATTGCGACCGGATCGAAGGTCGAGCGATGCAAAGAGAGAAATACAAAACTGAATTTGTCCATGAGTTTTTACAATTTCTAGAGTTGCAGTCGTCTAGGGAAGTGGCCGTAGGCACCCGCAGCGATGCGCAGCATACTCTGGAAGTCTTTCCAGCCGATGCTGCCGTTGCCCGAGCGGTCAGCATACTGAAAACATCGATCCAAATCGTTGCGGAACGAGTGCGTGTGCTTGACACCACTCTGGAAAGGTGCCAGCGCAGTCAGATCCTCGACTGCCAATCGACCGTCCTGGTCCTTGTCGAGCATGTCGAAAACGCTGTTGACGCATTTAGTAAAGTCGTCGTGATGTTCGCTTTGAAGCTGAGCCCAGTCGATCAATGCAGCGCAGAACTCGTCGAGAGAGATCAGTCCATCGCCGTCCATGTCTAGGTTGCTTAGAAACCCCTTCGCTTCGCCTCTAGTAAGTCGGTAGCCGCCTGCAGTCATGTACGCTGCAAACTCTTCGAGTCCGACGTTCGTACTGCCGTCACGAGACACCTCGCTGAAAAGCACCACCATGTCCTGCTTGATCGAAAGCGGTAAAAGCCGAGTCACTTCGTTCAACACGGCATGCTGCAAGATGTTGAGTGATCGATAAAGCTGTAGCCTCTGCACAAGCGTGCCATTCAGCGCAGGGCCTGCGATGCCCTTGGCGGCTTCCTTGGCTGCAGCAGAAGCCGTCGATGAAGCTTCAGGCGACAGTGGGGCGGTCGGAGCCAGCCACGGGTGTTTAAGCGCTTGCTCGGCTGTAAGTCGGCGGGATATATCCCGCTCAAGCAACTGACGTACCAGGTCCTTGGCGTCGTCTGAGATGCCAGACCACGGAGCGCATTCCAAGTCGATTTCTTCGTGCAAAATACGTTCGTCCAACAACGCACCAGACTCGAAAGGGAAACGGCCACTCAACAGGCGATACAATATCACTCCGCAGCTCCAGAGATCCGACGGGTAGGAGTACTTATGCTTGAGAACCTCTGGTGCCGTGTATAACGGTGTGCCATGCACCTCATGCAGGTACTCGCCGTCCTCCACAAAAGCTGCTCCTCCGAAATCCGTCAGTTTGAGGGGCTGTCATCTTTGCTGTCAGCGAACAGAAAGTTATCGAGCTTCAAATCTCTGTGCAGAATTTTCAGCAAGTGGCACTGCCAGACAACGTGCAGAATGTCCCTCATGTAGATCTTCACCAGCGCCTCGTGCTTCGGGTTCCCTTCGGTTAAATTCAGCGCTTCCTCGTCCGCCAATCTGACTCCAGCATCGCCGCCCACACATCTCTCCATGACTAAATACACGTTCGCGTCATCTTCATAGCCGCCGAAGAAGTGTACAACGTTGAGAGTGCCTCCTAGCAACACCATCATTCGTCCTTCCTGTTTCAGCGCAGCATAGTCTTTACGACTCACCACTCGAGCCTTCGGGATCACCTTAACAGCCAAGTCCAGCACCAACTCACTGCTTCTTGCTTCTGTCTGCAGTGGCAACACACAATAAACCTCTCCAAACGCTCCTTCTCCCAGTTTCTCCTTAAGTTCATACTTGGCGTGGAAATTCCTCGGGAGACCAAACTCCAGCTCTTCTGGCTTGGTAAAGAAGCTCGCAGCTTCTAGAGCCACTTGCTGCAGTACTGGGAACGCCGTCAACTTCTCCAAATAGCCACGCCAACTCTTGCGGACGCTGCCGTAGCTCAAACCGAGCGGTTTCCGGGACGCTGAGATCTGTTTGTTACGCACGAACGCTGACGCTCCAGGCGTCACCGCTGCACCAGCCTGTTGCTGAGGTCCGTGGTGGTCTGGAACTGATAGAAAATGTCTGCGCTTGGAGCTGGAGCCGTCAGGACGCGAGCGAATGAGCGACGAAGAGCGACGCCAGACAGGAGAAGGCTTCATTTGCTTTAATGACGTTCTACAGCTCCGTTAGACACAAAACTGGTATGTGCAGTTGCACAGAAGAGTGGAGAACACGGTGGGATATGGTAGGCGGCGAGAAAGTATCTACAGCGACGAAGGAGAGCGCTTAGTTGGTCAGCGTGGGGGCGAGGAACTCGACGCTGCTTTTGGAATGGCTGACGTAGACCAGTGCAGATGGTACAAGGTACCGTTTAACGCTTGTCACAGAGGCGCGTCACGCGATACAGTGTACCGTTGTCCTTCAGGTACGTATGTGCCCTGATGGATACTCTTTGACCCACAGTCGTTCAGTCATTATTGCGATCGTCAGCACCGAAGCATTTCCAATCCTTCAATCTCCTAGGTGTTACATACCAACCTTCTTGGATGCTTGGCGGGATCACAACGATGGTTTTTGATATTTGATATTGCGTGACAGCTCACAACGAGCGCGTGGTGATGCGTGGCAGTAAGTACAGTAGATACAAGTACAAGCACATGTACAACTCAAACCTTAGATTGAATGACTGGTCTCGATCTCACCTGACGTGGCATCCACAGCTGTCAGCGACGTGGCGGACGGCGACACTGCTGATCTCCTGCTAGCTGCTGCGTCCACGGACAGCAATCTGTCTTGCTGTAGCCGCAAAACACTGCCAGATAGTAGTCGGCTCGATGGCGATAGCAGGAACAGTAGCAGGTGCGACAGCGCTGCCAAATCGAAAGGCATGTCGTCCGTGTCATCAACCGATTGCCGCGGCGGAAGCAGGATGGAGTTCACTTGCAAGTTACGTGGCTGGAGTTCTGCAGCCAGCGACTTCGTTAAAGACGCAATGGCGGAGTCATCACGTGCGGGTGCAATATTCACAATGGATCCGTTGCTGGGCAATGCCGACCCATCATCCACTCCGTGTTGGAAACATGCCACATGGATAGACTTACAAAGTGCTTCGAGTAGCATCCTGTTTTTGCAGTAGCGCCATACACACCAGTCAGTTCAACGCAATCGACAGAGCAGCAGTGACAAGTGATCACGTACGGGACGGAGACGATAGACCCTCTTTTCTTGCCGTCACCACTGCTAACCTCCTCCTTGCAATCATCAGATTGTTGGTCACTCGAAGATACAGCCTTCTCCGTATTGGAATCGACAAAATTAATTAGGTAGTCCACCCGCTGGAATTTTTCTGCAATCGTGCGGCCCCACGCTTCGATCTCATCGTGTGTCTGGAATGAGCTTGTCGTGGGCATCATCACCCCACGCGCCATTCCCTCGCTGTCTGATGATGGGTCCGGGAAGCGACCGATATGTTTGGTGTTGAAATCATCCAGGGCCGTCAAGTTACTGCGAGCAAAGCGAGCAATGTCACAGGTAATCGTTAATGCGTCACGTCATTAAACAGTACTGCCATGGGCTAGCAAACGTACGAAAAGTTTAGAACCACGCTCGCTCCGAAGAGCCACAGCTGCGTGGCAATCGTCGTCATAGCGATGTTGTCGCCGCCAGTAATCACCACCTGACCAACCACAAGTATAAGTCAATCACAGGTAATAAAAAAACATATTCTTCCTCGCTCGTACGCACCAATTTGTTGAAAAAGACCGATTGCCATTGTGTGATTGTTGCCGTATCTTGCTGCAACGCACTGAGTGCTGAAGCCTCCACCACAGCATCTGCCAGCTGCTCATTAACTCCGCCATGCGATCGGAGCATCATCATACTGCCAGCCGAATACACCGAGGCTTCATCTTTCTCACTGGCTGCTAGTTTCGTGCGCTTCCGCATATTCTCCAACTCCATCAATTGGTCGCGCATCGCGTAGTCGCCAAACGCGCGTTTCTGGAGCTCCGTGTGCTCGACACCAGCCCCCGTCGCAACAGCCAGAGCCGATCGGACTGCTGCATTATCACCATCTCCATTGCCTGCACTTTGCAACTGATTGTAGAGCCCCAGGTTGATCTCGTTGCGGACGTTGCAGCGTCCAGAGCGCATGTTCTCCAGAAAAAGCTGCACGGCCGTGTCTCCTTCCGCTTCGCGTTTGTGCTTGAGCAGCCGCATGAACTCTGGGTGTTTACTCATCAAGTGGTTCTCGATTCGTCCTCGACGGCAGTTGAGACGGCTCCAGACCTTGGTGAGCTCTCGCTTAGACGCCGGATCGTCGCACAACATGCACACAATGACGTCCTTGTGGTTCTCAGCTCCAGTGGTGGACACTGAGGCTGCTCCAGCGCTACGAATCGCCTTCATGATGCGCCCATCCACCTCTGTGTCTGGTAAAGACCGCTCCACGATGGGGAGAGTGTGTAGCCATCGCTTCTGGAAGGTGAAGACTCGCTTGCGAGACGTGGAAGGAGCTGCGTTTGGAGGCGACTGCTGTTGGTTGGAAGCGTCCACAGAGACGGACGAGATATCGGCGGGTTCCGAGGACGGATGCGGAGCTATTGCGCGTGTCGCCGGCGTCGAGAAGGACGACGCCGACGTGGGGAGCTCGTCGCGCCGACAGCTTTGTCTGTCATGACGCTGGATTGTATGGAGATTTGTATGGCTTGGTACCGAGTACCGGAATGAATGGTACTGTACCATCGACCTCGGTTAAGTACGAACAATCGAGAGTGATGGTCGCGAGTGATGGTGCGGAAAGTTGCTGTGTCAAGAGGAGATCCACGATAAATATCGGTATTGTCAGGGTATGTTATTAATCAGGTCACTAACATACTAACGTCTGCGCAAAAGTGATCATCTGTTTCAACAGGTATATAATTCCAGGGGTAACCCGGAGTTCGAAGTTCCACCTCCCCTTCCACCATGATTCCCCATCTCGACACCTCGCGGGCAAGTGCTTCCTGTCTTCAATCTGCGCTGCTTGTCCGTCCTGTTCATACAAAGGTCACAAAAGGAGCTTCTCTCTCGTGCTTTCACTGGCCATGGACGCTTCCTCGGTCCTCAGCGCTTTGGATTTCGACGTCGCAGCGTCGTCTCTCTTTGGCATCGTCAACTCTCCTCAAAAGGAAGAGAAATCGAGACTCCCAACGCCCTCAGAGGCTTCCTCCAAACTCTCCGCTGTCTCCTGCACCTCCCCAGCACTGAAAGGCCCGTCAACAGTTTGATTTCGCCCCATGATGACGGATACAACACACCCACCCGAGTCGAGATCGAGAAGGAGAACCGCAGCCAAGTACCGGTAAACCGCGTCCAGATGACGTCATCATGTCCGTCGCCAGTCCGTGCGACTGGCAAAAGGCAACTTCAAGTTGCGGACGAACGCAATCCTTTCGGTGCGAAGCTTACGAAACGCAAAGGCAGCAGTGATTACCTCCGCAAAGGGCAATGGACCAACACTGAGGAGCGACTGGCTCGACTGCTCATTGAAGCGTTCGAAGAAGGCTATTTGCCCATTTACACAGGCATCCGACTGCGAGGATACTTGGCAGTGCAGCTGCAATGCGACCCCATGCGCGTGTCCAAGAAGCTCTGCGCAGGAACGATCGACGGGAAGCAGATCCCGAAAAACTACGGCCAGAAGAAGTTCAAACTGCGCAAAAAAGCTTTTGGGACTGCGACGACGCCGATCGCTTCATTGACGACCTGGAGCAGCTCACTGGCGATCTGTGGAGCGAGACGCGGCTGCAGAAACCAGCGTTCCTGACTCTCTCCAGCACTCGCAACGCGAGCAAAGGAGAGCAGTCGTGAAAGATGAAGGAGAGACCATGTCGTCTCCCCGAGTCCAAGAGAGGACCACTCACCGCCACCAACACCCAGAGCCAAGAAGCGCAAAGTGTTCCCGATCATCTATTTAAACCTGTCGAAAAAGCTCAAGAAATACCACCACCGCAGACGTGCTCTGGACGACGACAGCAGCGACCCTGCTTCTCCGTCCAAGGACGACGACTCGGACGATGAACCGGTGAAGATCGACGGCGAGTCGCTGCAAGCTGCCTACGACCTTCTCATGCTGTGCCGTCCAGACGTGAGTCCTCGAGGAACTGACGGCACTGACATTGTCCCAACCTCGCCTTGATATGGCGTGATGTGCACCACAGAACGTTTGAAGCGCTCTGCTCGCTGTAATGAGCCAAGCTCTTGTGCCTGTTACAAGTGCCTGGTATTGTTTTTTGTTTAACCTAATGTCATTTCTCATTTGCTTTTGCCCATGGATTTGTGGATTTCGCTGCACATGCACGGCGAGAACTTGTGGCGGCTTTGGAATTAATACCGGAAAGGCAACCAAGTGTTAAATAAATGTCTAACAGTTAAAGCCCACATGTTGTGCTGACTGTTGAAACACAATGGAATGTTACTGCGGTTGTCTTGGGAGCACCTTACAGTGCTCGCGGGGTTAGAGTGGCGGCAATCGATAGGAGTTGGTCTGAAGTAGAGAGGATATAAAGATAATTCACAATTCAATGGAACTCAAAAGTCCAAAGTACACATTCACACCAAGTCTAGAAATGCTCTCTGCCTATCCGATGCTACCGGTAGGTCTCAAAAACGTACATCTTAGCAGCCGAAGAAGCGCACCACCTGCAAGGAGGAGCCAGACTTGCCCTTCGACAGGTAGGCCACACTGCCGTCCGGGAAGCTCTTCAGTGCCTGGTAACGGTTGCCCACCACCGACTTGTCCACCGTAATCTTCTCACTGATGGCCTTGCCCGAAGTCGAGTCCAGCACCTGGGCGTAGATCGTACGGTCTCCGCCTTCCATCAAGTCGCCGCCCGAGGAGCTGCCCTCCCACATCGCCAGCATGCCGCCTTCACCAATGGAAGCAAGATGAGGCGCACGCTCGTTGGCGTCAGTGCCTCCCAGCTTGATGTCCTCAGTGGCCTTGCCGTCAAGACCGAAGTGGATGAGGTGCACGGCAGCGTTGTCGCCCTGGCCGTTGCTGACCGTGGCCCAGTACTTCTTGCTCGAGGCATCGCCGTCCTGCACGATGTCGCCCAGGTTCGAGGCGGCCAGGTCCACAGGGTAGATGGTGGCGTCCCAGTTGTTGGGCGGCATGATGCGGTTGTTGTTGTCCGTCTTGCAGATCGCCGCGAAGCTCTTTGTGCGGGTGTCGTACGTGATACGCTCGTAGCCGGAGTGCGAGCAGCCCCAGTCGAACGAGTCCTTGTCGGATGTGATGGCGCCGGACGGGTCCACGACCTTCATGCGGTCGCCCTGGTGGATGTTGATGCACCCGCCCTCGGAAGTCGAGATGGCGGCACCGAAGTACGCGGCCCAGTCCTTGCCGTTGTATGCGAGACGGCCGTGGTGAGCGTACCACCAGATCATGTACACGTCCTCACCGGTCTTGCCGGTCGAATACGGCGGTAGTGAAGAGCTGGACGACGTGAGCTTCGTGGCCCACGACTCCTTCGAGCCGTCGTAGCGCACCATGTACATGTCGTAGCAGGCGTTCTCCGAACTGGGAGCAGCGCCACACAGGTTGCTGGGGTTACCGCAGTTCGCGGTGCCGCCGCCCTCGGCGTCTCTCGTTCCGAGCAGTACGAAGCCGTCCTTGTCGGCGTGGAGGTCACCGAAGTCGTGGAGCGGCACCTTCACGGCGGGAGAGCTGCTCACAAGCTTGTCGTTGGCGTCAAGTTCACGCACAATGACACTGTCACCACTCTGGAAGGCGATGCGAGAACCGCCCGACGGGAGCGACGCGATGGCCACGACCTTGAGGCCGACCTCGTCCTCGTTGTTCTCGATGGCGGCGCCGACATCGATCTCTGTGATACGAACGCGGGGCTTAGCGCACAATTTCCCGTTGGAAGCCGTCGAGGTGGAGTTGTTGGAAGCTGGAGTGGGGGCAGCAGCAGAGCTGGATCCGCTGCTGGCGGCGATAGGCGCTGCAGTCGTGGCCGTCGGGGCATCCGTGATCTGGAAGGTGGGGTTGCTGTCAGCATCGGCAGCCGTCGACTGTGCGGTATCGTGCGCAGCATCAACGTCAGTTGGGGCGGACCCAGAGCTGGAGCGGCTGGTGCTCGCAACCGGTGCCGGCGTCGAATCCAAACCAATCTTTTGGGTAGGGTCACTGTCGGGTTCGGTACCAGTCCAAGTCGAAGCAGAGGCTACATCGTCGGGGTGCGATGCATCAACGTATGATCCCGGCGCGGAATCCTGTTGAATAGGGGAGGCGTCGTCGGAGCCCCACTTGTTGTTCTCGTCGTCTGAGTAAAAGTCGGCGCTGGCGTCGACGTTCGATCCAGCCGATCCGGGTGCAGAGCCCTGCTGTACGGGAGATTCATTGTCGCCCGGGTTCGAAGCGGCATCGGAGTCCCGACGGATAGGCGAAGCATCATCCTTGCCCCACTTGTCGTTCTCATCGTCGGGGTTGGATCCGGCACTAGCATCGACGCTTGATCCAGCCGCTCCGGGCGCAGAGCCCTGCTGGATGGGAGAATCATTGTCGCCTGGGTTGGAAGCGGCACTGCCCTCAACCTTCGATCCGGCGTCAGAGTCCTGCTGGACAGGGAGGGGTCAACTTGTCCCGGTCCCATGTCGGACGAGGTTGAGGCTGAGTTAGAAGTGGAGGCAGCACTGGCGTCAACGTTCGATCCCTGAATAGGGGTGTTATCGTACGAGCCCGTCGTCGAGGCGGACGCGGAGGTAGACGCGGAGGAAGCGCTGGCATCAACGTTCGATCCAGTCGTGGAGGTCTGCGAAGCAGATCCGGCGTAGGACGAGCCGGTGGCCGGCTCCGGCGGGTAGGAGATCACCTCACAGTCGGCGGCGTTCACGATATCATTGCTGCTCGCGAGCAGAGCGACTGCGGACGCCAGTAGGATGTGATACAGACGCATGGGTGCTTGTTATTCTTGCTTGGGTTGTGGAGGTTGAGGCGGTTGAAGGCCAATTGCAGAATGAAGAAGATGATCGCCGTCAATGGAGTTCATTCGAACAGCAACAACAATCCTCCAAAAGGAGTCACGTTGGTACAGATCCTTTGTGCCTCTGAATTGCGTCACGTGCTTTAGAGGTTTCATAGTTTCCAGCTGGAGTGACATTGTGTCCGTACTCAATCACCGCGGGTCAGTCGTTTGTGGTGCTGCCAAGTCGAAGCTGTTCCTCCTCAGCGCCTGCCCCAGTGAAAGTCACAACAGATGATATGCTCGACTCGCACGGTTCATCAATGATAGAGAATTGGTGCGCGTTTTGACAACGAGCCACCACCCTCTGGCTTTGACAGTGCCAACGTGCGATCCCCGTTTCAAGCTGTACTGGCATGAGAAGAGCTAAAAGTGGAGATTTGATGCATGGGACCGAGTGTCGAAAGCTGCTGGCCGCGAAATGCTGATACGAAACGACGACAGCTAAAGGCTGGAGTTCAAGCTCAACGTTTGGTCAATGATAACGCGGATACAGCATCTCGCAGATTCCAGTTTCAACTTGACTGTGTTCGTTCAGTTTGCGCTCCGGTGGCGACTGGGGTGAACGTGTTACCGATTTGATTTAACAAGAAAGACCTGCCAATCTAAGACCTGTACTACATGTAGCAGTTGGCACGTGTCATGTTACTTTGTCGAGGTAATCTGGTAGCTTGATAACGAGCAGAAAATGTTGACTGCAGTCCACTCGTCGGCCCGCCACATGGTACCAAGGATATTGTAATGTGCGTGCTGCCACAGTAGTTAGGCCTAAGTGTTTTCAACGATTCTACAAGTAGCGCTAACACCGAAATACGCTTATTGGGCATTGTTATCCTGGCGGAGACAGCGTCTTGACTTGTAGAATAGGCATAGTCAAGAACAGCACGCATGTACGAAAACGACCGCGACATTACTAAACGCAGAACTGAAGTAGAACTGAAGTATTGGCTGGGTTCGAAAATCTGCATGAAATCTCCATCGAGCAGCTGTACATGTGGTGGCTCTTTAAATCAATAGTCCTCCACTCCAGATCAATGTCGTCACCATCAACATTGTCGTTCCATCCTAGGTTATCGTGCTCGGTACGGAAATATACTTGTCGGATAATAGGCGGCGGTGCCATCGCAAAAATCATTGACAGAACATGCTGATTTAGTTCACAAAATTGGAGTTGTGGCCGTGATGCCCCATGCATTTTCTTCTTGTTGGGCGATTCTGCTGTCGCTCTTCGCGATCTAAACACACTTAAGAACGCGACCTTGCACTCTGTAGCCAAAAGTTTGAGCGTTCGAGGGATTGGTTTTCCAAGGTACTGCCGGAAGTCTTGCAAAGGACTTTCGTATCCACTACTCGACCGCACGACCAGGCCAAAATACTCCAGGTTTAAATTCCTATCAAGAATCGCCAGAAGGGGCTCCAAGTCGGCTTTGAAGCCCTGACGATCATATCCTTGAGGAACTTTCGCCCAGCCACTCCACTGGTTCGGTAGCCGAATGCGCAACAGACGTGCACACTTCACAACCGGGTTCGTTCGATCATTCGAAGCTGCAGATAGTGCTGAGATTTCATGCCAGTTTATAGGATCGAGTTCAGGCAACGGCTGGCCTTTTGCACGGTAGTCTGCATAGCTTAGTTGCACATCGATCAATCCCCACAAAGCGACAGCTCCTCCAATTGGGGGCAGTATCGCAATATTAAATCATCATCCAACAACTCTCTCGGCCTCTTTAGCGTTAAACACTTTAATGTAGACCCAATGGCCGAAAGGAGCTGGGGTATACCATTAGAAGCCGTCTGTTCCCACCCAGCAAACCCGAGTGTGAGGGAGATCAGTTTACTTAATGTTGTTTCCAGCGTGGTAGCATCGTAGAATGTCAAATTGACACGTTGGACTTGGCATCTGCCAAACCCAGGAATCATCGCGTTAACCCATTGACTTTTTCCGTCATCGCTAAAAATCCGAACGGAGCGGATTAAGGGGTATTTAGGCTCCGAGATTTGGGGTAAGGCTGTCCGTTCTCGTCAAAATCCCATCGAATTGGAGCTCCGCTGCGCAACATCGCATCTCTTTCATGCACCTGACCGCGGAAGCAGCCACACAACTCTTCTTCAGGGTGCTCGGACGATAGTACCGTAGAAAATGCCATGATGTCTGAAGCATCCATGCCGCCGACCAATAGATCAAGAGTTTTTAATGTTGAGCACGCTCGTGCTCGTTTCGAGAACAGGGCGTATGCCAACCACTTCCACCAAAAACGCCTTGTTAGTGGGTCCATCGGTATCTGATCTAGCGACAGCGATAGATTCTTAATCGTTTGGTTCTGTACAATTGCCGAACACGTCGCTTCAAAGTCACGAAGGGATGTCAAGTCATCAGTACAATAGACTTCTACTATCGACCCCAGCGATGAGTTGCCGTCTTGACAGCCTACTCCTTCGGCATCAGAATCGTAGTTAGTGTCCACACGACCAAATGAACAGTAGGTACACTGAAAAACATTCGTCAAGAGCTGACCGAGTGCCGACTTGGAAGTGGCCGAGCCCTCGATTTCGTAATTCCTCGCTACAGGAAGTGCTAATATCTGTGAGAGCTGGACATTTTCCCGCATCAAATGCCCCATCAGCTCTGCCATCTCGGTGCTAACCTTTATAAAGAAGAGAAAATCTGCCACCATGGGCTTCAGATCAAAGTACATTTTAGTGACCCCACTGCCACCTCTTGTTTCTCCGCTACTTTCCACTGTTTTTGTAATCCCCGCTCAGCTCGCCCAACATCCATTAGCTTCATGAAAGGCTCCATGTCTCCTGGATCTTGGCCCAGAAAATAAATCCGTACAGGGATCTCAACGTCTACTCCAGGAGCTCCAGCTTGTAATTTATGGTCGAAACATGCAATCTTCTCCAAAGCATCCAAATACTCGACACTGGAGTGTTCACGTTGGTGAACACCACAAAACTGTACCAAAGTCATAGTGAACCATTGCAGGATCGCCATCGGTAATTTTTCCTCCCAGATCCATCGTGAGTTGAAACTCTGCAGTCGCATTTTCGAATTTCTCGTCTCCTTCGCTGCCAATGTCCACCCCACAGTGCTCGGTCAAGAGATATTTCAGTGCGTCAGAGTCCACATAATCCACTGCCCCCAGAAGAGCCAGAGCGTCCCTCGCTTTTAGAAATTGGCGTTGAAATTTACTTTCATCTTCGTCACTACGACGATCTTCACGCGTAACGACTGACATCGAGTGCACTCCCCTTCGAAGGATATGTGTGGCTCAATCCACTCCTGTCGGCGTGGCAGAGTTATTCCGCGTCTGCGTCAAAGAGTTGAGGTTTCGGTGTGCGGTCTTGAAGACGATCGCACAAGCGCTAAGAAGCCCAACGCTGCTCCATCTTCGAATGATAAGCTTTTGGATCATATCATACAATCGTGGTAAATAGTTTCCTATGTCATGACATCAATATCACATTACCGATATTTTTTCGGTATCGTAACCGGTAACGTGAATGTGTGGAAAACCGGTATCGTAACCGGTAGCAGATAATAGTATTTTAAATATAGCGACGCCATTGCCGGCCCTGTTTGGAATCCGAGCCAAAGTTCCCGCCATGTACCACCATGTGCTGAATGAAACGGGGAACACGACCCCACATACTGAGCCCAAGTCGGCTACTTAAAAACGCCATTGCCGCCCTAACCTTAGGGACGGCAATGGCGTTTTAAAAATTGAGTCGATACTGAAATCAAGTATAGCCAACAGTCGCTCATGAGATTCTACCAGCGTTTTTAAAATAGGCCTTACCTACTTAAAATACGTCGTAATTGAGGCGTGTCCTCACCTAGAACGGACAATATTCATGGGTGCACAAAAAAATGTGTAAGAGGAATGCTTTGCATGGCTGTATCGAGCACGAATACCGTTCGTAATATACGCCTATGGTCTCATCGATTTAAAGTGACTATTGCGTTAGAAGTTGTCGCTACGACTTTTTAACAATGTGACTTACGTGCTCGAGCATGCATCCAGCTACCGGTAAGCGTAATGATAATTGGCTAGACGCTATGTGAATCATGATTTATGATGCAGGATAGAGGGAAATGACCCCGGGCTTGGTAGGGACATGACTCCGGGTCCGGCACCCCAAAACTATGACCGATCACGTACCCAATGCACACCATTCCTTGTCATGAATATAGTGCTTATTAAAAGAAGTACTACTACTTGCACCGTGAAGTTGCCTCGGCATCCGACCGATTAAGCATTTTGTCGTGGACTTCTTTTTGGTGCTGCAACTCTTCTTGGGCAATCGCTCGAGCATTGCTGGAAGTGGCTTTAGCAATGCACGGAGCACAAAAACTTCGCCTCTTCTCGAGCACACTGCGTTGATCCGGGGCCAACACACATACGCGCTTCTTGACGCGACAACGGAAACACACGACGTATTCGCAACTCTTGCAGGTCGTTTTCCGATCCAGCAGACCAAACGTTTTACTACACACTCGACAAATACTTTCACGCGTTAGAGCAGTCTCGGGCGTTTTCCTCTTGTGCTCTTCGACTGCCGCGATCAAAGCAGAATCATCAAAGTCGCCCCGAAGCTGCCAGACCAACTTCTTCATGTGTGCAAACTCAATACAACGAGAGAAGGACAACCAGTGAGACGCGATCGAGTGCAGAGCAATGTTCGCTAGCACCTCGTTGCTGGTGTCACAGAAGTCGAAGAAGCCCCGGACGTAACACTCCACTACACCAGCTGATGTCTCGCGATACAGAGAGCAAATGGACCGGTTGCCCCGCTTTACGCCGTGCGACTCGAAATAATTGGGCAGATGAGTAAACGCTACAGAGTGCGACAGGTGGAAACCAACACGCTCGCCGTGGAGTGTCTGCGTAATACCGGAGGCCTCTACGCATACGTAGTCGTGTGGTTCCGAGTCCGCATATAGAGACCAATTGACACTCACGCTGCGGAACGGATCACTCACTGTAGGTCGAACAATCTCATGTAGCACCTTGCGATCGATAACCCCGTCTTGTGTGCACTGGGATTTGAGTATCATGGACTGCTCACTTGGGGCCACGATGGCGTACATGACGTCGTCGAGGCTGCCCTGAACAGCTCCAAGCAGGAGCAGAGACGGCGTGGTAGGCATGGTCTTGAGTCGTGTTCGTTCCTTGTAGACTCGGATATCATCTCTGCGTCGAAGTTCCTTCCAAGCTCTCGAGTGGGCATGACCATCCTTGGTCACCAACACGGTACTGCACTGGGCAATATTGTGCTGCGTAAGAGTCTCCACGAGATCAACTAGCATCGCATTGTCCTGTGTGGAGAGCTCCAATCGGGGTAGGAAGTTGGCAACGGAATTCAGTGATGGCATGTTTCGGTGCGTCTTCGAGTGGGCAACTTGAATTCTGAATGCGATCTTCGGCCAAAGTTATGAAGGCTCGCACCAAGAAAAGGTTCGTTATCAGGCTAAGATGTTGTGGCACAGCCATCGGAAAGCTTTGCATGTACAGTCAGGATCCAGGTGGGTCCAGTCCTAGCTCAGCGGATGTACAAAGTAGCTGACCACACGAGTCGGTGCCATGACCAACAGTTCTCTGCGTGCTGTCCCGCAGTTACGGAGTTCCTGAGCATCACACTGTCGTGGCATTCTGACAAGCTCGCGCCTTTCATCACGGCGGGTAGCAACTGTAGATTGTTGCAGACGAATTTAGTCAAGCTCAATAATAAATGAAGGAGAGGATAAGCGAAACAAGTATAGCCAACGAGTTTCCAAGCTCCTTCTAAGTGATGAAGAGACCTGTCAAGATGCCAAAGTGAAACGTTGAGTTTTTTTTTACGTCTAAGACAGTCTACCCAGCAGCAGCAAACTACATAGCTGCTTGTTTTATCGTTCGCCCTAAGTCGAAAACAAACACTAACAATTCCAACACACCAAGGCGAAAAAGTATCGGTACTAGCTAGTAACAAGAAAGTATGAGAGGATCACCATCTTCTTTTTTATGCTCACGCTTCATACACGATCGAGTGTCTTGTTCGCCTGCTTCTCTTCGTCGTGTGCTACCGGGGTGCACAGTAGGAAGCTGTAGTTGCCAACACGTGTTCGCTTCAAAGTAAACTAAAAGCTTGCGTTTGGGTCCCAGAACGGTCCGCCGAAAGGTCCATCGTCGTTGTTGTTATTGTTATTGTTGTTATTGTTATTGTTGTTGTTGTTGTTGTTGTTGTCGGGTGCTGCTGTGGGGCTCTCGAAGAGCCAGTCGAATAAACCGAGTTTGCGTTCTTCGTGTAGTTCAGGAGCGGCGTCTGCCTCAGCTCGTAGGTTTGTCGCCAAACCATTCTGCTGCTCCAGAGCTGAAGAAACACCGAGCACGGCCAATGAACTGCACACCACCACAATGCCGAAGCGCATTCTTGATCAAGTTTGGGTTTCTTTGGTGGTGTTAGAGATGATTGAGAAGTGAGGGAAATCGCCAGTCCGACTAACGCGCGGGACACGAACGATTCGCACAGCCTTGAGATAAAGCGATCGTTCCTATCGTGACTTTTATGAGATCTGCTCTTAGTGTTGCAACAACATGCGCGTCAAGCGTATTCATACAGGTTGTGCGGTTTGCGCAGAAGGAAGGTGTGGCAGGCTAACAGACGGTAGGATGGTTTGGCGGAGCTGTCCGGGCAGCCTTTACGCTCGAGCATGCGCAGATGAGAAGTTTAGAGCGCCGTGGAGCAATGAAATCGGTAAACCAATTGACACATGACAACGTTGCATTGTGCCCTGGCACGATTCACACTGAGCATTTTACTCAATGTGCAAAAAGACGTCAAATCGGTGATTTTCTCGTTTGTCGTTTACGAGCCACATTGTTGACGGAGACTTGAGTTGACGCGGTGCGCTTCAACCTTGAGATGCTCGAATGTTCAGCCTCGTTTTGCAGCGAAGGTGTTGCTCTGTCGATTTCTCCATGGCTATTATAGCCCCAACCAGAGTTGCTCGTCTCCAACCTTGAATGCCAAAAGTGTTGGTGAATAGCAGGTAAGATTATGTTGTGGCAGGGCATCGACTGCGGCTGAATATATTGAGTGGGGTTTTGTGTTTAAGAATGGAATCACGACATGCATAGGAAGGTGCTCGGTATGTGAATTTGCAGCTCCCGCGTGACACCGCAAACAATCTATAGGTAGCCTTCAGTGGAAAGACAAACTAGCGGCAACAACTTATTCCTCGATGGTCTTGTTGCGCATCTCCGACACCTTGAAGCCAGGCATCTCGAACGATGTGGCCAGAGCGTTCACGTCGCGACGCAGCTGCTTCACGCCCTCGTGGGCATCAGCGGCCTTGACGAAGTCCACCAGCTTCTTGCCACTCGTAGACTGGATCTCCACGCACAGCTTGACGGCGCGGTCAAGGAACTCAGCCACCTTGACGAAGTCAGCCTCCTTGAAGCCACGGCTCGTCAGAGCAGGCGTGCCGACACGCACACCGCCGGGGGTCAGCGCACTGCGGTCGCCCAGCACGGCGTTCTTGTTCAGAGTGATGCACACCATGTCACACAGCTTCTCGAGCTTGGAGCCCGTGACGCCCTCGGGACGCAGGTCCCACAGGATCAGGTGATTGTCAGTGCCACCCGTGCACATGGAGTATCCCTTGTCCGTGAGGGTCTTGGCCAGGATCTTGGCGTTGGCCTTGAGCTGCTTGACGTACGTCTTGAATTCTTCGGTCTGCACCTCCTTGAGCTGCGCGGCGATACCAGCGATCTGGTGCTCGTGGGGGCCGCCCTGGAGAGCCGGGAACACGGCGTTGTTGATACGGGGCTCGAAGCCGCGCTGGTCGCGACGGAAGAAGATCATACCGGCACGGGGACCACGCAGACTCTTGTGGGTCGTGGTGGTCACGATGTCGCAGTAGTCGAAGGGCGACGCGTGCTCACCCGTGACAACCAGACCGCTGTAGTGGGCCATGTCGCACATGAGCAGAGCTCCGTTGTCGTCGGCGATCTTACGGAAGGCGGCGTAGTCCCAGTCACGAGGGTAAGCGCTGCCACCGCAGACAATCATGGCCGGCTTGAACAGAGCAGCCTGCTCCGCGAGCTTCTCAAAGTCAATCAGACCCGTCTCGGCGTTCACGCGGTACGGCAGACTCTCGAAGTAGACGGACGTGGCGGACACAGCCTTGCGCGTGTTCTCGGCCTTGGAGTACGTGTAGAAGCCGTGGGTCAAGTGGCCTCCACTGGGCAGGTCCAGTCCCATAATGCGGTCGTGGGGGCGCAGCAGAGCCGTGTAGACGGCGAAGTTGGCGGGACTGCCAGAGTAAGGCTGCACGTTCACGCCCCACTTGTCAGCGTCCAGTCCGTAGGCCTGGAGAGCGCGGTTCTGGCACAGCGTCTCGATCTGGTCGATGATCTCGTTGCCGCCGTAGTAGCGCGCGTTCGGGAGGCCCTCCGCGTACTTGTTGGTGAGGCACGAGCCCAGGCAGTCCATGACGGCGCGAGACGTGAAGTTCTCGGACGCGATGAGCTCCAGACACTTCCATTGGCGGTTCTTCTCGGCCTCGATGAGGTTGAAGATCTCAGGGTCCTGCTGCTCGAGCGTGGCGTTGCCGGCGAGAGACATGGGTGCTGCTTTGGACACGGAGTCGGAGTCTGCTTGGACTGGAAGGAGCCAAATGCGGAATGCGGACGTCGTCGGAGAGTGCTGCGGAGCCGCACATTAAGAGACCATCACTCTGATGGATCCAAAATGGAAAGAAGCAGTGTATGTGATTAGAGAGGTCGATTAATGCCGGATTGAACTTGTGTCCGCATTCGCAAATGCGTTGGGATATACGATAGAAGAGGTTCAACCGACTGCGCAAAAAGCTGTGCACCAAGCAAAACGGCGTGTTGCACCTGTTAAATCGGATACCTGATCCCTGGCACGTTCCACGCTCGAGTTTTAGCCAATGAAAAGCGTCGTACCACAAGAAATATCCCACCCAGACGCATTTGTTCATCATCATCATGGCTTCCCCCGCTTCCCTCGAGTCGTCCCTGCCCCCTGCGGCGATGGAGATCCTGCCGGACATTATGGTACGTAGAATCTTGTTCACTCTACGCATACAGACCCTCCCAGTCTCGTTACGTTACGTAGAACACAAGAAATCACTAGTTTTCCATACTCATCCAATGGATTTCCTGTTTTTCCTTCTGTAGGCCGCGATCGGTCAGACGCCGCTGGTCCGCATCAACAACATCGGCAAGAAGGCGCACCTTCAGTGCGAATTGCTGGCGAAATGCGAGTTTTTCAACGCCGGAGGATCGGTACGAGACTTACCTTCTTGATTCTTAATTACGGGACGAATGGCTTTATTAGGGCTAATTACGGAAAAGGTTAAAGATCGCATCGGCAAGCGCATGGTGGAAGACGCAGAGGCTTCGGGCCGTATTAAACCTGGTGACACGTTGATTGAACCCACGTCCGGCAACACTGGTGAGATAGAAGACAGAAACTGAGATGTTGCAGTCTTTAGGAGTGAAGAACTGACATCCTGTTGCTGCACTTACTGGTAGGTATCGGTCTAGCGCTGGCTTCGGCTATCAAGGGCTACCGCTGCATCATTACGCTGCCAGGTCTGGTGAAATCTTCAGTCTTAGGTGTGAAGTTTACTGAAATACTGAAATTATGATGCTTCGATTCATCTACAGAGAAGATGAGTCTGGAGAAGGTGAACGTGCTGAAGGCTTTGGGGGCGGAGATCATCCGCACGCCAACTGAAGCAGCGTGGGACTCGCCGGAGAGTCACATTGGTATTGCCAAGAGACTGCAGGCGGAGCTCCCGAATGCCCACATTTTGGACCAGTATGCCAACCCATCGAACCCATTGGCGCACTATGATGGCACCGCGGAAGAAATCTTGGAGCAGTGTGACGGCAAGGTTGACATGGTTGTGATGGGCGTTGGTACAGGAGGCACCATCTCCGGTGTCGCGAAGAAGCTGAAGGAGAAGTGTCCTGGTGTGATTGTGGTGGGCGTGGACCCTGAGGGGTCGATTCTGGCACTGCCTGATTCGTTGAATGATAAGAACCGCCTGAAATCTTACAAGGTAGAAGGAATTGGCTACGACTTCATCCCTGACGTGCTCGACCGCGGGCTCATCGATGTGTGGGAGAAGACCAACGACCAGGAATCATTCATTATGGCGCGCCGCCTGATTCGTGAGGAAGGCTTGCTGTGTGGTGGATCGAGTGGTTCTGCTATGGCGGCTGCTGTGCGCGCTGCTTCTACTCTGAAGGCTGGTCAGCGGTGTGTTGTCATCCTGCCAGACTCCACGCGCAACTACATGTCCAAGTTCCTGAACGACTCGTGGATGTATGCCAACGAGTTTGTGGACAACACAGTGCACACCCGTGAGAATTACTCTACGTATCGCAAGGAAGCGACGACGTGGTGGTCGGAGAAGCCTGTGTCGGTACTAGAGCTGCCTCACCCTTCAACGGTTGCGCCGCATCTGTCGTGCGCTGCCGCCATTGAAACGATGGAGCGTCACGGCTATGACCAGCTCCCCGTTGTGAAGGAATGTGGCACCGTGGAGGGCGTAGTTACCATCGGCAACCTTCTGTCGAAGTTGTCTGCTGGTCGTGTGAGTCGTTCCGACCCCGTGTCTGCTGTTACGTTCGGCAACTTCAGTAGCGTCACGTACGAGAGCTCGCTGGCCCAGCTCGCTGCCATCTTTGACAAGGACTACTTTGCGATCGTAACTTCGCCTGACGGTAAGATTGCAGGCCTCGCCACGCGGATCGACTTGCTCAATTACATCACGACCGCTCACCGCGACTAGGAGAATGACAAAGACCTTGGCTGTTGAGAGCGAATGCATCACATAACGATGTCAGACGTAGACAGCTTGCTTATTCAGCAAAACAAACATTCCATTGTCCATAGTATGTGTAGGTTTGGTTTCTGGTTTGAGGCCATAGGTACGTCATTACGATTGTCACTACGATTGCTTTCGTGCACCAAAATGCGATGTACCACGCTACAAATTGCTGGATTTTGCAGGATGCGTGTTATAGCGATTGCCTGTATATTCGTGACCACGCAATTACAATATTCATCGAAGGCCAAGGTATTCTGCAGGAATGCTTTGTAGCACAGAGATACCCACGGCATCTGACCTCTGTAGCGCGGCTAAGAGGACGTGTTACTACATGTACTAGTATGTCTCAGCTCATGCTCTACTGCCGTAGTAGGATATTATAGTACTAGTGGATACCCACGTTGCGTGGATTTACTTTTAAAGGTACAAAGACTACTTGTGAGTGCAGGTCATTCGTCGACAGATAAACTTCAGCTTTGGCGCCAAGTGGACTCGTCGAGCCAGCTCATTTTGCATTTAGAGGCCAAACGAGCAACAGCAATTCATTCTACGCTACCAACAACATGAGCACCATCCTATTCAAGGCGATTGCTGTGCTTGCCATTGTCGGGCAGGTCGTGGTTAATGGACTCAGCATTCCAGACCCTGGAGATGGTCATCGAGCAGCTATCATCCAAGTCAACTCGAATTTAATCCAGAACGTCGATCGGACCTACTCGGTTGGTGACCAAACTTTCGTGATAAACCCCGGACCGGAAGTATCACCTACGTCGATGCTGTATTTTGAGCATTTGGTGAAACAAGCGACCGAACTCACAGCAACGACTAACCATAATGCCTCCAAAATTCGCATCATGCTGGAGGAACGTCTTCCACTCTCGACCGAAGAGGATTTTCGACAAATATATGAAGAATTGGCGGCAGCAGGGATGATGCCCGTGCCGTCGACTTTTGACTCAAGTGACGAGAATTTCGGTGCAATGCGGCTCGGTCTACTTGGCTACAATCTCAAGTTGGTTCGCAGCGGTGAATACACCGAAAACTTGTGTGAGATTCCTTCATTTCTCCTCTCTGACGTCTGTGCGGAGCCTAACCTGGCAAGGGCGTTGAACAACCACAAATTGTTCGCAGCGGACTTTTCGGGCTATGGACAGCTTTCAGACGAAGCTGTCAAGGATGTCAAGTATATCCCAAGTGTGATCGGATTCTTTTGCCATAACACTGAGAAGCGGCTTCTTCTACCCTTGGCAATTACGATCGTCGATACCGGTTTAACTTACACAAAGGTGGACTCGCCAGGTGAATGGCAACTAGCCAAAATGGCATTTCACGCCACGGAGGTGAACTTCCAGCAGATGCGCCACTTCGTCGAGACGCATTTGGTATCGGTTCCTGTTCAGGTCGAAATGATCCGCAGCTTAGCAGCCGAGCACCCGGTGTATGCTCTGCTGGATTACCATTTCTTTGCAAACTTTGGAATGGAGTATTTTGCCAGAAGAGAACTGTTGAGTCCGGGAACACCTTACGATCAGGTTACAGGCTACGGTGCCACGGGTTCTCTACGAGCAGTGATGCAAGAATTCGACACTATTTCCGTGAAGCTTGACCTTCTTGCGGATTTAACTGCGCGAGGAATGGAATTCTTGTCTGACTATCGGTTGAATCGCTACGGCACGAAGTACTACAAGATTATCAAGAAATTTGTGACCGAGTATGTGCGTGCGTACTATCCCAACGAAAAGGCTATCGCAAATGATGCAGAGCTTCAAACATGGGCTGCACGGAGCTCTCGTCTAAAGCACATTCACGGATTTCCACCGACTTTCACCGGTTTCGATGACCTTGTCCAAGTTCTGACGCACTACATCTTCCAGAATGCCATCAAGCATCACTTTATGAACGGTCAGGCTTCGTGGCACAGCACTGCAGCACCGTTCAGCGCCCCAGCACTCTACAATCAACCTCTGCCGACTGAAAAAGGTATTCACGTGGATCCGTTCAACTATGTGATGTCGAACGAGACTGTACCGAACATGGTGTACTTGTACTCGTGGTTCACGCGCGAAGTTGCTTTGAACGTGTCAGCTTTGAATTTTTACCAAGTGGAACCTTTTACAAGTGAGGAGGTATTGGTGGAACCTATCCGGGAGTTTAGAGAAAGCATGGAAGACATGGAGCGCTTTGTGAATTTTGCAGAGGAGCAGCAGCCGTTTTCAAGCGACATTTTCAAGCCGTCGGCACTGCCATTCTACTCCTTCATTTAATCACTGCAAACATGGTTTAGGACCGCGAACTAGTTGTAACATTTAGATTTACCTTGCAGCTCAATAGTAGAACTGTGTCTGCATCTACATGCCGCCTTCATTAAGCGCATCACGAACTCTCAGATATCTTTTATCGATCGAGAGCGACCGAATCGACGGCAAATTCATCTTTCTGAGCGCTTTGAATACTTCAAGCTTGTCGTCGCCAAGGCCTTATCGCTGGATTTGACGAATATGGTCTCAGCGATTATCAGGTGATAGTGAGCACGCTTGATAGCTGAACTTGGGTACTTTGAATCGAATTGAAGAAGGATGAACAACAACATGACTATCGGCCATCAACAATCTTAACGACTGACATGCATTCCAATCTTCGTTTCTGTATGAGGATCAAGCGCAACCATTGATCTCAATACCACGACAAGAGTTTATCTTGTCCTGTAGTAAGCACAAAGGTCTTATAAGTTGTGATATGATTGTTGGACAATTGTTGGTCCAAGTGCCAGTAAGATTACAGGAAGTTACTAAAAGCTCTACATTGAGCAACGAATAATGAAAGTTTCGTGCGCTGCCATGGAGAGCTTGCACTATCAGATCGTCACGTTGGCGATGCGTAGCGATTGTAGCATAACCGTCGCAAGGGAGCATTTCCGGCAGGTTTCAGACCGACAACGTGCACCGAGCTGTCACCGAGCACACTTGGCTCATACTGCTCTCCATACCTCGCACAAACTTTGCCATTTACTGTTGGCACTGCACGGATTAAGTGTTTGTCACTCTGTCCTGAGCATATCGGGCGTCGACCGTCAAAGAGAAGAAAGCTCAGGGCACTCACATACTTGTGCGTCCAGCTAAAGCTCCGTGACTCTGGTCAGTTTGCAGTGGCGACTTCGTTGGAGAGTCAAGTCTCGCAGTTACGCACGAAATCCGTTTGACTTCCGACGTGGCAGATGGTTAGTTCTTGCCAGGCAGGCGTGACTGTCACCACTCTAGCTACATGAATTCCAGTCAACGAGACTTGCGATCGTTCCAGTTTCGAAGCCAGCCGGCCATCCATACCCTCTTGAAGACACGCTCGTACCCTTTTTGAGGCGTGACCGGCCTTCACATTTTGTTTCGGATGGAGCAGTTGTTCACTTGGTAAATCTCCGACTGTCTCCGCCGTGGCGACGTGGAAAAAGCGCTGTCTCGAAGGATCGTCAACACTCGCTAGTTGTGCTTCGGTATCGAGGCCAACACCGCCCAATCGACAAGATTCCGACCACGGACGCTATGGCGCCCTCTAAGCGTGGCATTTCAATGCCGACACTAGAACTTGAGGCTCGCGACGAAGAGGTGATGCAGGATCTGGCCGCCACACTATTGCAACAGAACCTGGACCAGTACAGCTCCCTGGCAGTCACACCTGATGGTCATCCAGACTCCCGTGCGTGGGCCTCCATCCAAAAGCGTGGCGAAGTTCGTGTCTACAAGGAAAGCACTCGACAACAACAACGACAGCTCAAGTCTCAGGCTGCGAGTGGGAATGGCTGGAATGGCGCTTCTAGTACAAACTTGGCGCCACCGTCGCTGCTGATGATGGGAACGATCAAGGGCAACGTGGACGACGTCCTGTACGCCTCCGCGGCCTCCACCACCGAGACAATGCTAACCAAGTCCAAGTTCACAGACGACGGCGCGGCGGACTGCAAGGTGCTCGCTCGTATCGTAGAACCGACGATGGCAAACCCGATGCATTTTCTCAACGTGTCCTGGCGATACTATCCGCTCTCTGAACCGCGAGACTTCGTGTGTCTGGATGTTGCCGGTTGGGGCAGCACGGCGCATGGAGAACGAGTCGCCTACCACCTCATTCACTCCGTCGGCTTTGACGCACTGCCAACGTTTGAAGAGAAAGATATAACTCGTGTCAACATGTCCGTGTGTTGGATCTTCCGGCAGAGGACAGCTACGCTCGTCGAATGCTACGCGCGAGGCTTCTACGACTTTGACACCACCAACGCTATGCTCAATTCCATCTCACTACACACGACCGCGACCCAGTGGCTGTCATGCACCAAGCTGGTTGCATATGCGCAAAGTATGAAGCTAGCACGTCTCTTAAACGGCGGCAAGGGATGCATCAGCTCTGACGGCAGTGAGAGCGACTCTACTGACAGCGTAATGACCAGCAGTGGCAACAACTACTCGCGAGTGCTCACAGGCTCTAGTTCAACATCGAGTTCAAACAACTCTGTCGTTCTACTACCGACACCACCGGAGCCGGCAAGGGCACCGGCTTCGCGGTGCAAGTTGTGTTGCAAGAATTTCCGCTTCCTGGGCGCTTCTCGGCGGGTCTGCCAGGCCTGCGATGAGGATGTGTGCTCGCGTTGCTGTGTGAAAGAGACCCTGGTGCTGTTCTCTCGCCGTCGGCAGGCAGCAGTGGAACGCAAACGGAACTTCTGCAAACAGTGCGTGACCGACGCCATGCGCAACGAAGCTAGCGCTGTGGCACGTGACGATTTCGTGGCGGCTTCGCAAGCCATGCAATATTGGTAGCTGCTCAGATACTCTGCGTTTATCATCGTCCTCTTGCTTCACAAGCACAACATCGCGTTACAAACTCGCCTTTCGCCTTCGGTTGAAACCATAGAGGGAGTGTCTTCCGGGCAGAAAAACTGCCAACTCGTAGCAAGTGCAACGTCCTCATCATGCGGACACTTTCCTGAGCTAGTCCAATAGTGTATTCATCAGCGCTTTAATAAAGTGTGTGCTGTTCTTCTTCGGTGGAGAAACCTGTTCTAGTGCAATGATCTAGTTGAAGTGGTCTCCGATAGACTTCACAATATTAGACGCGGCCGACATTGTACCGCGCTCCTCACAATGTCGCCGAACGCCTTGATGGCCATTTCTGACTCCTTGTCACGCGCATCGCGAAGACTGTACCCACACTTCAAGCCTGACTCGATTCGAGCCAGCGAGCGAAAGGATACTTTTGTGTGTCAATTAGGCGTCTGAGCCGAGGCCGTGACAATTGCTGGCCCCACATCTGGACTTTCCGCTGCGTCATGAGGCAAACAACTCGCCGCGTTAGTGCCTCTGCACACAAACTACCAGAGCGAAATGCTGCGAATAAGTCTGGCAATCCACTGTGGCGAGTCGCCAATGCAAAAGTATCTCAGCTTCAAAGTGAGTCATGCTGCACTCCATACGACGAGCCTTTCCTTCTGTCAGCGTTGCGCGGCCGCGACTGCATTCTGTGAATTGCCTTGTCGTAACGAGGGGTTTCAATCGACGGGGGTCTTGTTCGGTCAGTGTCTAAAGTGCATCAATGATTTCTACGCAAAGATGTTATTTCTCTCTTCTAATGCTCTTGATGATGAATATTATTCACCAGGCCAGCAAACGACGGAGTCGCGTAAACCCTCGATAACCAAAGCGAACAATCATTTCGGAGCCACCGCCCCAGTCCACCGGCATGTCCAAGGACGACCTGATGGCCCAGGCGCTGCCTCGACTTCAGTTGACGAGCGTCGACATGAAAACGATCGTCGAGTTGGCGTCGGGATTGTTGGAGACGAATCTGGACCAGCAGAGAGACCTCAAACTAACAAAAGATGGCTTTCCAGACACGCGAGTCTGGCGGGAGGTGCAACGCAAAGAAGGCGTGCGAGTCTTCAAGGAGCATCAGGCACAAAGTTTCATGCCTAGCGGCGACAGCAGCACGTGTATGCGAGCAGGTATTGTCAATCCAGAGATGGCAGGCGTGCCGTCGCTTCTGCTGCTAGGAACTGTCGCTGGAAGCTTGAACGACGTCATGTACGCATCGATTGCGACCAGTACCGATACGATGCGATCTCGATCCAAGTTTTTGCAGGATGGTATCGTGAACAGTAAACTTTTGGCCTGTGTGGAAGGTCCGTCGTCTGACGATCCGTTCCACACGTTGAACGTGACGTGGCGCTACTATTCGCAATCAGAGCCGCGTGATTATACTTGCGTTGAGGCTACAGGATTGATCCCGAACGACGACGGCGAGCTCGTGGGTTTCCACCTCGTTCACTCGCTGCAGTTCAGTCAACTTCCAATATTCCGGAACAATGGGGTAGAGCGTGCCAACATGTCCGTGTGTTCATTTTTCCGTCAGAAAACCACGACACTCGTCGAATGTTATTGTCGCGGCTACTTCGACTTCCAAAATGCCAATGAAATGCTCAACAACATTTCGTTGCACACAATTTCGACGCAGTGGCTCGCTCTTGCTCGGTACGTCGAGTGTGCACAGATGAAGAAGCTTGTGTGGTGGATCCGTGTTCGAACAGGCCGAGACTCTTTTGCCAGCAGCCAGTCCTCTGGATCTACCTCGTCCGGTGGCATACCAACGATTCGTCCACCAGCACGGCCACGGACCCAAACAGGAGCACGCTGTCGAGTCTGTAACCGCGGCTTTGGCGGAATTTTGCGCGCGACTCCGAAAATCTGCGTTTGCTGCAACGAGTGGGTCTGCAAGCGCTGTTGCGTGAAGAAACAGGTGTGCATCGCGTCATCACACAACCGCAACAAGATCAACGACAAGAAACTCATTTTCTGCGCGCAGTGTGTCGCCGAAGGTGCCAAGAGCGATGCCGCTCTTATTGTCCGAGAGGAAATTCTCGGTTACTATTCCTCGGACGCATCCACGTTTTCGTCCTCCACGCACAGAACTACAATCGAAGAGTAGGTCGATAGATGTTGTCAGCTTCTCGGAACTCGAATATATTCTGTGTGACGTTTTCATTGTTACGATGAGAGTTCCCCCTTTCCTTATTCTACTCTTATGACTGTTCTTACTACTTGTTACGATGTCTAATTCCCTTTAAAATTGCTTTAGCAATTTTAATCGCTTCTAGCAGTAGTTAGATGGCTCATTGATCGAGGGACGGCCTCCTTATGCAGCACCTTGACGTCCATAATTCCGTCTTGGACGAACGCGAATTTGACTTTGATGTCTACATCATTCGAAGCTGCTACAGCATACACGGCATCATGCAGCGAGCGTTCAATGGTTCCGAAGAGAAACAACGAAGTGACTTCACTCCAGGATTCACGCATTTCTTGCTGCTTTGAGTGTACACTCGAATGCCGTCCTTGTGCCACACCTTGGCGTTACGCCGCTTTTCCGAACGCGTTCAGGCATAGCGAGATACTCTTCGAAATTGCCAAGTACGAAATTGTCCGTCAAGTTCTGCAGCTCGTCCACTTCATTGTCATTGAGCATCAGCGTCGGTAAGGGGTCCACCAATGCTCACACTGGTTTCACTCTGCTTTCAACGAAATTGGAGAGCTCTGCGGTGTATCCAGTGAAACAGCAAACGAAAAAGAGCGTTGCGTCGTCATGTGCTCCACAAGGTCCTTCGGAGGCCGATCGCTTGTGAGTTAAGTCCAGCTACGCGTGCAGCCCATGAACTTGTTCCTTATACTAATGATTCCATGGCATTGCTCAATGCCCAGAAGACGTGATGGCTTGGATCAATGGACTACCCGGCTTGGAGTTGGTTGCTGCTTTACCACAACATCTTAGCCCAACACGAACGTGGGTCAGTTGATGTTTAACGCGCAAAAATAAAGGTGCGCCGAGCTCTTGCTCCTTTTGTTCGCACACACAAGCGTCGATTATTTTACCGCCGTGCTTACACATGCGCAGCAACAGATTTGTCCTCGTGTCCTCATAGCAACGGGGTGGTCTACCTGAGGTGGTGAGTTTCGTAGCAAGTCGTGGGAACTGATACTATAGCGTGCAGGTTTCCAAGACTCGCTCAAGTGGCGTTTCTTCCAGTCCGTCGTCATCCTGCGGCTGCCGCTCCGTCGGCTCCTCCGCCGTCTGCAGCTCGTGGACTTCATCTCTTGCAATGGCCAACGCATCGCTTTTTGTCACCTCGCATACGCACAGCGTGCAGAATGCGCGCTTTTATCCAGCACTGTGCGACGGTCAGGCGCCAGCACACACACGAGCTTCTTGACGCTGCAGCTGGAACACACTCCCCGGAGGCAGATCTTGCAAGTCCGTCGGAGGGACAAGCCATAGCTCCGTCTACAAATACTGCACTTCCCTCCAGTCGTCTCGACTGCTGCACTCTGTCCGGTTTGTTCGTCTGCAGGCTCAATCGCCATCGGTCCGTTCACGGGCAGCCCTGAATTCTTGCGCATTCGCCACACGAGCTTCTTCATCTCGGAGCACTCGACGTACCTGGAGAAACTGAGCCACTGTGTAGCCACAGCGTTCATAGATAAGCTGTTGAGCAGCTCGTTGCTGTCGCTGCGGAAGTCGAAGAAGCCTCTCGCATAGCACTCGACCGTGTCGGGAGTTTTCTGGCGGAACAAGCAGCACACAGACATGTTGGCTCTTTCCACGCCAAACCTATCGAAGTTTGGGATCTGCGAGAACGCCACCGAGTGCGAAATGCTGTAGCCCACGCGCTCTCCCAAGTTGCTCTCCACGATCCCTGTGGAGTCCACGCACACATAATCTCGTGCGTTGTGCAGTCTCCACTTGACACTCACATGTCGGAACGGCTGCTCCTCTGTCGGCTCCACAATGGACTGCACCACTTTGCTGTCCAGCACTCCGTCCTGCAAACACTTTGACATGAGCTTCATCTGCTCGTCCGTTGCAGCGGCCGCAACGAACATGACGTCGTCCAGTCTGCCCACCACAGTACCGAGCAGCAAAGAGAAGGGATGCACGGCACTGCCGATGGTGCAGACCGCTCCTTGTAGACTTTGATGCCGTCTTTACGACGCAGTTCCTTCCAGCGTCGGCCATCAGCGTGGCCGTCCAGTGACACCAGCAGCGCTTTGTACGTGTCGAGATTGTGCGCGACCAAAGTGTCGGCCAATTCCTGCAGTGAAGCAGCATCCTGTCGGTTCAAATGCAGTTGAGGGACCCGCTGCGCCACGTCCTGCGTCTTCATGGCCTCGAATGCTGGAATGACCTTCTCGATAGCGGAGACCGTCGACGCGAGTCGCGCGTGGCGCCGAGGATGCGCTACGCCAATCGGAATGATAGTGGCCCATGTAGAACCGGGTCAGAGGCGCGCTCGTCCAACTCAGCACGTTGAACCCGAGGCTGAACTTCTAACGTTCGCGGCACGACCGGGTGGATCGCGCGTTTTCAACCGCTACTTTCACCTTCAAGGAATCTTACTCGCTTTGCGACTCGCATTGCGTGGGTGTTGCGAATGCTTCTCCACCATAGATTCTCTTGCTGCCATCGTTTATTCTGCTTGAAAAGCAGTGCGACCACTTGTCGTCGGAATCTACAGTAGCGCTTGTCGCCATAAGTCTGATATCCTATTCATGAAAGCCACAAGAGTATGATAAGTGCGTGCCAATACTATGCTTCCTTTATCCATAGCATTGTTGTTCTTGTGCAGGAAAGCCAATGAAGCCACCTTTCTGATGCATGGAAGATGCCATGCCGACTATGGATACATTGGTGTTTGGAGCGTCGACAAACGAGGGCATCAGGCTTCGTTGAAGTTGTTGGTGTGTTCACGGGGCACCAACCCTGTTCAGTGGTAGCGAACGACTTTACACGCGCTCACCACTGTGGTTGTTTTTACTGCTAGGGTCACGAACAAGTTGAGATTAGCTACTATCACAATGAAGATGATGATTTTTATTGGAATTTACACACTCCATCAGCGCGCTGTAGACTGCCAAGAACGAGAAATCTTCTTTTATCTAATATACACACGAACGTGAGATCTTCACTTTTGAACGGGTATTCCCTTGTACCCAGTCTCGAATCGCCACTTAGTAGTAGACGGCACCTTGCTTGGCGTTCAGGATCTCCTCGCGTGCAAGCCGAACCGCATCCACTCGCACGGCATCGTTGAAGCACTGCAGACAGAAAAATCGCTTCTTCTCGATCACCGACATTTTGTTTGGCGCGAGTTTCACCACTTTCTTGGCCACGGAACATCTTGAGCAGATCTTGGCGTTGCAGGCCTTGCAGCACTTGCGGCTCGTACCAAGAAAGCCGAAACTCTTAGAGCAAACCTTGCAAAGCCCGGGTGTAGCAATGAACACAGGCGCATTGGGTGTATCCTCGTCCGTCAGGGACATGATCGACTCGGGATTGTTGTACTTGTACATCGTCCAAAGCAGCTTCTTCATTTGAGCGCACTCGATCTTACGGGAGTAACCCAGCCATTGCGCTGCAATCGCATTGAGCGAGGCATTGTTGAGCAGTCGGTTTTTGTCGTTGCTAAAGTCATAGTAGCCGCGTGCATACGTTTGCACAATCGATGGAGAACGCTGTACGTACAGCGAGCAAACGGACATGTTGGCTCGTGAGACTCCGTAAGACGCGAAACTGGGGATCTGGTCGAACCCGATCGAGTGTGCGAGGTGATAGCCGATCCGTTCTCCCTTGGCGGAAGTAGCAATGCCACTAGCATCGACACACACGTGATCCCGAGCTTCGGGATCCACGAAGAACCTCCACTTGACAGCTATCTGGTGGAAAGGGTCGTCCATGGTTGGCCGCACAGCCTCGTACAGGAACTTGCAGTCCACTACGCCATCCTGGATGATCGCTGCCTTGACTCGCATCGCCTCGGTCGTTCGGTCCACCACGGCGTACATGACGTCTTCCAGTGTCCCCACCACAGTTCCGAGCAGCATCAGCGACGGCATTTCTAGTGGCCCTTCCTTTGTTGCTCGTTCAATGAAGACCCGCGTGTCCTCTTTCCGCCGAATCTCCTTCCAACGAACTTTGTCTGCTGGAGCCCCATTTTTGAGCTCTAGACTGTCGAACTGCTCCATGTTGTGCACAATCAACGTCTCTGCTAGCTCTCGGAGATTCACGTCGTCTTGCTCCGTGCACTCGAGCGGCTTTAGCAAATGTGCGAATCTCTTGGTCGGCATTTTGCTTCGCTCTAGTTGTGCTCTGCTGGTAAAGGGAGTCTTTGCTCTGTCGTGGCAATTAAGTTTGTGATAGTCGACAGCTCGAGCACTTTAGATTTGCTAGGGCCCTTGGCTTCTTACTAACGACAGAGAAATCCGACAAATGCGTTCAGCCGACAAAAGCTTCACTGCACACTCCGTCGAGACGATGACCAACAATATTATGAGGCAGGCTCATGGTGAGGCAGGCTCGTGGTCAGTTGATGGCAAGTTGCTCAAACCGATGGGGGCCAGAGACTTGGGTGCCACTGGGATGGATTTGGTGGTACTCACACTGTGAGTCACGTGGTACGAACTTCGACGAATGCCAGGGCTGTACGATTCGTGTCTTTGCTGCGCCATGAGAAGAACCGTCGAGGGTTCACGTAGCCTCACCAGTTGATGCACAACGGAATTACAATGCACCACTCGGAATATTTTTCGCGGCGAGTTTATTGAAGCGATTTCGCAGCAGTTTGGAAGAAGTGTTTGATCACTATCAAATCTCATCTGCCTACACTCTGAAAAGTAATCGTAATACTACTTGACAGTTTTCGTCGCAGGAAGTTCGTCATCTCCGTGTGTGAACCTACAAATTGTAGTTGTCACGCATCCACTTGGCCCACGCAAGATAGTTCTTGTACCCCTCGCCATTCTTGTTGTAGACTTTCTGGCCATCATAAGTCACAAACGACGGATAGACACCAACTTTTGCCAGGGTTTTATCTGGAGCATGGCCTTTCGCGATTGAGCGCACAATGGTGGCGTTTTCCTCCGACATGTCTAATTCCCTCATGATTTTCTTGATAGAAGGCACAGTATCGAAGAGTCCTGTTCTCTCTTCTCCACCCTTCAATTTCGTGGATGTGTGATCGCTGTCATCTGCACCACGGACTCTCAGGGATCTCTTCTCAGCCACGCCACTTTCTGTTACGAAAAGCGAGGGAGTCGAATGCGCGTTGTTGGACGAAGTCATCTTCGAGACGACCGGCTGGTCTGGACGTGACGCTGCAACGCTAGCCGCCATGAAGACGATTGCAGCAAGAAGTGGGAAGGAGAACACGCGCATGACAGCTTGGTCTTGTACTCGAGTGAAGGCCTTAGGTGGATGCTGAGCGTAGAGCAAATTGCGGAATAAACTTCGGATCAAAAGTACTAGTACTTTCACACGAGACCTGTACTGGCAGCAAATAGTTGGAACAGCAAGCTCGTAAGGGTTCGTAGACTTGCGTCGATACGGAGCTGATGGTTCTGAGGGTTTTATCGATGGGACACCGTTGCGACGATGAAATACACTGGTACAGCAATACTGTACATGCGACACAATGAGCTAAATGCGAGCGTGAATTGCACATGATGGGGTGCCGGTAAGTGACTATCCATAATTATGCATCACGCACGCATACCGTACATAATGCATGTGTAATCTTGTACCCATCTCATCAGATGCACGCCATCCATATAAACGCCCTATCGTATGCATTTACTCATTTTTCAAGCTCTGAAGCCTCCATGTACTTGTCGTTTCAAGCCAGGCAGATCATTTTGCTGTCCGATCGAGATCTTTGAGATCGGCGCGCTGGCGTCGGCAGCACGCCAAGCTCCTCGCTGGTCCATTGATCGTCCTCGTACCTGGTTAAGCTTCAGGCAGCATGACATTCGCCATTCCAAAACTTGCTCTGCGGCGCCCAAGCCCTCGTCAGTTCATCCTTACTCCGCAAACATTGCAAGATCTGCTGAAGTATGCGCGCACCATACATTGTACTGATGGCTGCGACTGCCCTCCTCTTCACTCACAACATTGTTGCTGTCTCGATAATGTCCAACTCCGATGCAATAAAGCTCTCCGAAGATGCCTCGCCCAATGAGCTGATAGTGCCCTCGACCACCGCACGCGACTACACATCCAACGATATAAGATCACTGCGAGGTGTTGATAAGGCAGAAAAAGATCACATTTCAAGCAAAGTTTCATCAACTGACGACGGCGAGGAGAGGGTTGTCTCGAAGGCTGACCTGATAACCGCCTTGCGAATCACTGACGGAGACGCCAAAGTTCTGCGTAAGATCCTAAAAGGAAGAACACCAGAGCACATTTTGACCAAGCTCAACGCTCCGTTCAAAGTAGTCAACGATATCAAGGTCTACCCAAAGGACAGTCCAGAGTACGATAAATATCTCTTCTACGTGAAGTACGCCCGCAACGACCTGCCAGACAGTATGTTCCACCGAAGCTGAGTTGGTTTACTACAGAATACGATCATATCATTCTGTAGTAAGCTCCGCTTATGCTCATGCATCAGTTTAGTTCAATATACTGTGCTTCAAGGGACCCAAATGCAGCGCGAAAATGAATTCCTGCCGATAGGCTCATCTTGCCTTGTTCTTGCTTTCATAATCGTTTGCTTTCACTACGCAAAAGAAGTTGGGGGAAAACGGAAGTGTAATGATAGTGTTGGAGGGCGCGATGAGGTGAGTTTGCTTTCTGCAAACGGATTGAAAGCGAAAGTGCTGAAAGGATCGGGCAACGTAGATACTCCTGCTTCCGGATGTATAAGGAACGCAAGACGAGCTAACCAAAGTATAGAGTCAACACACCTGTTCTGGCCAAGCCGAAGTAGATTAAATACGCCTGTGAGCTCGGGAAGAGCTTTCGTGCACTGAAATTCAACAAAACATGACTTTGCTGATTGGCTGAAGACATTGAAGCTGCTCAGATGGTTACATTTCCCTATTAAGATACCTGTTCGACTTTCTAACCTATCAGAGCGAGTACTCTTGTGGATAGCTTACACGCCTCGTCTTGATTTCATCTCTTGCAATCCCAACGGCGTCGCTTTGAACAACTTCGTGGATGCACATCGAACAGAACGTCCGTTTCTTTCCCAGTATTGAGCACTGGTCGGGGACCATGACACTCATGACTTTCTTGACGCAGCAGCGAGAGCACACTGCGTGATTGCAGCTCTTGCACGTCTTCCTCATGCCTGGAATAAAGCTGAAGCTCTTGAGACAAACTCGACAAGCTGGATCAGTAGGTTTCTGCTTAGGTCGAACCGGTGCGAGCTCGAAACTTTCCGAGTCTCCTGCGTTCTTGCGTAGCCGCCACGCAAGTTTCTTCATCTGAGCGCATTCCATGTTGCGAGAGAACGACAGCCATCGAGTGGCAATGGATTGAAGCGAGGGCGCGGCATTGCGAGGAGTGGTCGTCGAGACGTCGAAAAACCCACGAGTGAAGCACTCGATAGTGTTGCTGGTCTTCTGGCGGTATAGCGAACACACTGACATGTTCCCTCGGACGATATCGAGACTGGTAAACGAGGGGAATTGAGGGAATTCAACCGAATGAGAAACATTGTATCCCACACGCTCTCCCCATCGGGTCTCCATAATGCCGGTGCTATCTAGAGTCACGTAGTCTCGGTCGTCATACAGTCGCCATTGGACGGTGACACTGTGGAACGGGTCTATCGCATTAGGAACCTCAAGCTCTTCAAGCACTTTATTATCGAGAACACCGTCCCGGATGCACGAAGACTTGATTTTCAAGGCCTCATCCGTCGGAGCCATGACTCCGTACATGATGTCGTCCAGTTTGCCGACTACAGATCCAAGCAGCAAAAGTGACGGAATGGACGGCGGCGTGGAATTCGGAACTTCTCGATATATGCGGATGCCCTCGATCTTGCGGGTCGGGAGCCACACTCGACTGTCCGGGTGTCCTCCCTTGCAAACGTGAAGAGTATTGAACTGTTCGACATTATGTGTGACGAGTGTCGTGGCGAGATCTCTGAGCAGTTCCTGGTCTGCGTCTGGGATGAGGAGAGCTGGCAGGATCTTGGAGATGGTCGAAAGCTTAGGCATCGTCTCCAGTAGTAGCTAGCAGGATTGGCACTGAGCTTCAGTTCCAACATTTGGCAGGACAGGACAAGACGTGAACGTCCAGCGCAACGTACAGACCAACTCTCTGGATTCGCAACATTTCTTTGAGGCTGTCACGGATGTCAGCACCGGCCTGAACGCATCGATACGACAGGAAGAATCAACCATAGCTCCATCGCAGATCAGAAATAACAAGATAGCGTGCCGTTATCCCGGTGCTTTTACTCGTAACCAGCAGGGTAAATATGATGGACACAAAGTGTCCAAGTGTAGGGATCGGTAAAAGTGTAGCTTTAGATGGCGCCGGCCGAAAGTCTTTTACTGCCATAAACTCTCTACAGCTCGACGTGTTCGTCCACGGGGATGATTTTTTCAGTCTTCGTCTTTCTCGTGGTCTCTTCTTTGACCCCACCGCCGTTTTTCATGATGTCGTCCATGAAATTGGCCTTGGTCGGGTCCCGTTTCAGGGCTTTTGGATACTTTTTGAGCAGTCGGAGGAACATCGTGGGCTCTTGGCCCTCGTACTTTGCCAGCAATTTGTCCATCTCCTGGTCCTCCAAATCTTTGGCCGGAGCGCCGTTTTCGGTCAGAAAGTGAACCAACCGCGCTCGGTTTGCACCGGCCACTTGGTCGTTCGCCACACACTCGCAAGCCTCTTTTGAGACTCCTGATAGGCTGGACAGGCGATCATCTAACCAGAAAATAAAAGTTAGAGTTTTTTCTTCACCTTTTTAGGTAAAAATGGACTGACATTGGCGCCAAAGGAAAAAAGTTTGGCAGTGGAGTGGCACTCTTCACGCTCGTTTGGGTCTGCAACTGCGTTGCATTTGCCAGTCATGCACTTCTCTAACCGCTTTTCGCACTTGAGCTTCTTCATGCCGCAAGTGCTGTAGCACTGGCACCAACAAAGTTAAAAAGATCTTTTCTCTCAACCGGTAGACACTTTGGGCATCTTACCGCGTCGTGCCAGTTGCAGCACTCCTGAAACTCTGCGGTTGCGCTGATAGGCATCGCAGCTGTGCCGCAGCCATTGGCAGTGAACACAAAGTCCCTTGGATCAAACAGAAAATGGTTAGGCGGTGCAGGAAAGAATGACACAAAATACTCTTTTTTTAAAAACCCACTTTCTAGGAACTGGAGTCTGCTTTCCACTGCACGTAAAGGGCGCGCAGGGATTGTTGAAGCCTCCGAACTGCGAGAAATCGGGCATTGCTGCCATGCACGAGGAGAGAAACACGCAGCAGAGCAGCGGCAGACGGCGAGCACTCATGATCGCTTAGATACGTGGCGAAGAATCCTATTTTGTGTCTCCTACACAACATCCGATCCATCCTATTGGTTGAAACAGAGATGGATTTTGACCAATAGGAGTGGATCTCACACATGTCAAACAGTACACCGTCGTCCATCGAGATGATCTCTAGTACGCGAGTCCATTGCCACCGAGTTCCATAGTTCTACGATTCAATTAGCTGCAGTTGGTTCTATCGTTCGACGTTTGCTAGAGTCTGTTAGATTAAAACATGGGGGCGTTTTAGACATTGGCGGCTGCAGAGGACTCGCTGTGGAGCACTCAGTAGTGTCCATGCTATGAGCCAGTTTTTGAGCAGAAACGCTGCAATGCTTATGTTACCCTCGGCGCTCGTGGTTCCAGCGTAGGTAATCGCTATCCAGTCCCCACCTCATCGAGAGCTGCGATGCCAATTATTCGTTCGAGTGGTCGTCGAGCGTCGGTTGTACAGCACGAAATGAACCGAACTGTGAGGGCATTATTGAGATTAACTAGGACTTCACCCCACACATATTCAATCCCGTGTCAACGCATGCAGGTGAACGTCGAGCAGAGCGACTTTGCCAAGCAAGAAAATGCACACATCCCCTCCATCCGCCGCATATACCTCTATCTTTCGATTCTTCGTCCATATCGATAGACATTTCTCACCAAAATCATACAAATTCCCAGTTTCACTAACCTGTCTAATTAAATAACGTTCGCCCGTGTCTCTTTGTGCTGACCCCCACCTGGTTAACACCATGCAAGTCCCATCATTTCAGAACTGAAGCTCAAGCACTCACGGTCTCCTTTAAACTCGCAGCAGCTACCCACCCAACGCCTTGGAGTGACCCTCAGTTGCAGGAATTAATTGCAACTCCCTTCCACTCTCAACTTCTACTTGCTTGAATCCCACGCAAGTCCGAAGTTTTTTTATTTTTAAAAAACAAGAGGGAGCCTCGAAGAGCTCCACTGTATGGCGAAGTTTGCCGACTGCATCACTTGGACCACCCTCGACGTCGTGTACGTGGCTAATATTTAAAAGTTTTAAATTCCATCCACGACTAACTTGTTTTGTATTGTATCTGTATGACAATCATTGCAGGTTATTCATACGAAAACATTTACTACCAGACGTTTCGACTGCTCAGACGACGAAGCCTTTTTAATAGCCAGCCCTAAAACTCCCCACTTGCTAACTCCCACTCAGGACGATGGGGATGACAAATGTTGGCGAGGACGACGGCTCCAGTGCCGGGGAAAGCGGTGGAGACAGTTCCGGCAGTAGTAGTGGCAATAGCGGCTTAATACGAAACCCCAGTCGCAAGACCCCCACTCCGTCCACTGCCAAAGACCAATCCAAGCGTCGGGTCGCCAAACCAGTTGCACTGGACGAGTCCGACATTGCAATCGACAAGTCTCGACGCGACACCAAATCTGCCAGGAAGTCCAAGCTGCAATCGTTGACGCTGCAAGATTCCAAGCCCAAGAAGAAAAGCGCCATGGCTCGACAGCTCGCAGGATACGGCACACTCAAGTCGGCCAAGGCGGAGCCTCCTACTGACGATTGCGGTGCAACTTCATGGAAATCCAATGTGGAAAAGTGGAATTTGGAAGCGCGCCAATTGATCAGCCCGCGGGGTGCGGCTAAGGCAAAGAAACAATTACATGGATCGTCACGAGTGGCTAGCCGTTTGAAAACGGCTTCTAGACAGGGAAGGTTTTCGAGGAATCTGGTGACGATTCTGAGACGTCGACGAGTTCCTATAGCTCATCGTCCAGTTCCGACAGCCCTGTAAATTCGGTGACGATCCCCATCCGATCGTCGTCGCTTCCTACGGATGACAGGCAAAAGCCGGTGGCCGTGCGCAAACCACTCGCCAAGACACGCAGGACCGCGGAACACGCCCCGCTGCTTCAATCCACTCATGCGTACGACACCGAAACCGATATCGAGTCAGGAATTCTGCTTGAAGACCTGGATAAGAGCGAATCCAAACCGGAGATCAAGACCGAACTTGGAAAGCTGTTCAAGCTTTCATACCCGGTCATTTTCACTTACGTGCTGGAGTTTTTCCCTGAGATCGTGAGTATGACGCTGGTGGGCCATTTGGACTCACCTTTGACGAAGCATTATTTGGATGGCGTGGCACTCTCGACAATGTGCATGAACCTGACTGCAATTGGAGTTGGCTTCGGTTTGGCCACTGCCATGGACACATTATGCTCCCAAGCGTATGGTGCTGGAAAACCGAAGAAGCTGGGCATTTACCTTCAAAGTGGCTTGATCGTGTTGGGAATTGCCATGATCCCCGTCTTCCTTATTAACTGGTATACAGAGGCATTCCTGCTTATGCTTGGTCAGCCTGCGCAAGTTGTGGCGTTTGCTGGGCGATTCAGCCGCATTATGCTCCCCGGTATCCCATTCATGTACATCTACGAGATGATCAAGAAGGTGATGCAAGCCCAGAACGTGGTGCTACCCATGGTTTACATCGCTATATTCAGCAATGTCGTGAACATCGTGCTCGGCGTTGTTCTCGTCTTCTACACTTCATTGGGCTTCGATGGCGCGGCTATTGCGCGCTTGGTGTCATCCGTAATGCTCCCGTTGGCTCTTGTCCCGTACTACATGCGTAACCCTCACATCCCTGGCGAGTGGTGGTCTGGCTGGCAGCTAAAGGAGGCAGTCCGCCACCTGGGAGCGTTCCTAACGCTTGGCATCCCAGGCATGTTCATGATGCTTCTAGAGTGGTGGTCATTCGAGATTATGGCTGCCATCGTCGGGTGGCTTCCCCACAGTGTCGTGGCCATCAGCGTGCATTCCGTGTTGGTGAACGTGTCAACGATGGCGTTCAATTTCTTCTTGGGCATCTCAGTTGCAGCCAATGTTCTGGTTGGCAACTACTCGGGCAGCAACCAGCCGCATCACGCCAAGATGGCGTCGACCCTAGGTATGCTGCTGTCTGTTTCCGTTTCAGCAGTGCTGGCCGTCATCATCATCGCCACGCGTTACTACATCCCTGAAGTGTTTATCAACGATGCCGTGTCGATCTCACTAACCGGCCACGCTCTGCTCTTCTTGATGCCGTACCAGATGTGCGACGCCTTGAACGCCGTGATGCAAGGAGTATTCCGCGGTACCGGTCGGTTGATGCTTGGAGCCTACATTAACCTGGTCGCGTACTTTGTTATCGGCTTACCCTGTGGCGTGTACTTGGCGTTCCGTATGGACTTGGGCGTCGAGGGCATGTGGCTCGGCCTCACTGTGGGCATTTTCTTCGGCTGCGTCGTATCTCTCGTCAAGATTTTAGAGACCAACTGGAAAGGGATGGCCGACGCCGCGCGTGTGCGCACGAGCTAAGTGGCGACTTCTGTCGCCAATTGACTTTCTGTTTCCTTTTTGCTAGGAGGGACCCCGTGGTTGATCTCCTACTGCCAGGCGGCACCACTAACGTGTGGCGTATCACTCTCGCTGCCTGCTTGATATTCTCCGTAGCATCCTATGAGTTGAGCGCATGTGCGTTTAGCATGACCGATATGAATGCCCCCTTTGCATTGCACATTGTGTTGGTGTCAGCAGTAAAAACAAAACAAAATGAATCTATGGCCTTGACTGGTTCAGTAGCGACTTTAAAATGCCGATCTTCCGATTTTCTTTGCGTTATTCCGTCGGGTCTTGGGCCACGTCGCTCACGTATTCCGGTCTGCAAATGTTCACTCCGTACTCCTTCAAACTGCAACTCACACACCGGTTAGGTTCATCTAACCTTCAGACGACAACCAGAAAAAAAAGTTTTTTCACCTTGCAGCCAAATCCTCCATCGTGAGAACCGACCGAGAGGCAGAGGGGGAAACTCCGTCGGCAGTGGACGCCGCAGCTTGAGAGCGGATCCGCTGGTACTGCATGGCGTCGTGCGTCACGTCCAGCAGCAGTTTGTGAGCCACTAGCGAGACCATCCGCGTCCTGTGGACGGTTAGAGAATCGGCCGGTTAGGTGTGTCTAACCAGCGGTTAGAGACAAAAACTGGAAAATGGACGTACACGCGCACGTCGTTCGTGGCGAAGCCTGCCTGCTGCAGATAGAACTCCACCAGCTCCTCTGGGACCGTAGGTGAGAACTGCGTCATGGCCTCCAGGAACGCGCTGAGCTGCGGCGTCTCCTCCATCGTCCGGTTCGACACAAAGAGTGCGAACCTGCAAACAACATTGCATATGCAGAAACAGAGGGTTATCTAAAAGAGGCTACATGCGTAATTAGACCAAAGTACCTCCGTTGTAATCAAGACAGCTGCGTCAACAATGCCAGGTGTGCCGTCATCGTCGGCAGTGATTGCTGTCAACTCATTCGAATCCAGTGCCTCTTTCTGCGGTGCCTCATCCTGTTGCAATCGAACGCCAACGTCTTGCTGCCAGCTGGTAGTCGAACAGGTCAAAGTGCCAGCCATTCTGTCAACGTGCGTCAGCGTCAGTCGCTTTTCACTTGGGCTCTTCTTGTCTCCGTCTGCACAGTTCGACCTCGTTCCGCCACTTGCCAACTGCAGCACAAACTCACAAGTCTGGAAAACGCCAATGAACTCCCAAAGTCTCAGAGATCCGTGGTGCTATCCACAGACTCCTCTAGGCCAAGCCACCAGCGAAGACGCCGAAGACGACGCCACCGTCACCGAGTCCGGAGTCCGGTCCGTTGCGTTTGGTGAAGACGCCAACGGGTTGGTGGTACGAAGCACCAGAGACTTCCGGCAGACACTCGTCTTTTCGGACCAGGAGATCTGCGACGACATCCTCGCCACCATCCCAAAGCTGCACTCGGCGGTGCTCAATGACGTGAACGGAGCGCGGTGGAAGACCCGAAGCAGCAAAGGACGCGTGCAATTCGCTGAGATGGAGCCACGCTACGCCCCAGTCGATCCGGACGACGACCTCGACATTTTGCACGCTACGGTGGCCAAGACCGAGCTCAAGTGTCATCTGAACGAGGCCTTGAGTGTGCTGCTGCATCAAGAATCGGACGCTTACGACGCCACTATGAGAGCGCTCTGCGGCAAGAAATTCAAGAAAGGAGACGTCCTTTTCCACCAACGCGTAGCGTTCGGCACCGACTCCCAAGAACAAGCTCGAGCTCCAGCTGACAGTGGACAAGGCCAGACCCCGCAGCAAGGAGTGATCACAGTCACGTCGGCCACGCTCCGTCCTAGCGCCGGATTGCAGATGCAGATCCAGTCGCGACACAAACACACGCAGCACCTCGTTTTCTCGACGTGCACGCACCAGTACCCGGACAAGAATCGTGCCGTGCACGTCATGAAGACCGTGCCCAAGTCTGTTCACGACCAAGTGCTGCCCAGCACGGAGCGGTCAGCTCTCCGCCGTCAAATTGATCACATCGGAGTCGGTTTTGACCTGCAGTTCACTCCTCGTCCTGGTGGTAGCAACCATCAAACGACTCGCATTTTCGCCCACGCCTATGCTTCGGATCGACCATCGATCGCATTCCGAGATGAGAGTGGTAAGCACCACGCAGAATCTGCAGCCAAGAAACGAGAGGCGGCGGCGAAGATCCACGCAGCGGACTTGGGACGGCGTCGTGTGGCTTTGATGAACCCGGAGGCTCGACACGTCATGAAAGTTCTAACCGAATCGGTCTCGCAGTTTGAACGTATCATTCGTCGTAGACGATTCGGTTTCCAGTCGTTCATCTACTTCCCAAAGGAATACGACGATCCAATGCTGGAGAAGCGCTGTTCGATCTGCAGCAAGACCTTCCACTTCTTCCGACGTGATTTCTACTGCCAATTATGCGGCCACATGGTTTGCGGAGATTGTTCGCAGCTATACGAGGTGGAGGCTCAGATCGGAGAGGTCCGCAAGAACCGCTGCTGTGTCTTGTGTGTGGTGCGTGTGGATGCTTGCAAGTTCGACGATGAGGATCTGCTACCAGCACTGGGGCCAATTCTCGTGGAGTCTCCTCCTGATGCTTGGTTACCTAGCCACAGCTCGACTTCGACGCACCATATCGACGATGACGAAATGTCCTCGGGATCCGACATGGGCGATCTCACCGGGCAATTGTGCTCGGAGGACCCTGAGACGCGCAGTCGTGCACTGGAGATGCTAGGCAAACTTGTGGCAAGTCCTACGAGTACGGCGTCTTCGTCGTCCTCCCACCGCAAACTCGTGAAACTACCCAGTAGTGGAAGCACTCAAGGGCAACCACGAACCAGAAAGAGCAAGAAGAAGGGGAAGACCCAGTCGCAACGTGTGTTGGAGAGTGTGGAAAACCACGTCACCCAGGAACTCGCCAAGTCCCGGCTCAAGTACACAATGGCGGCGTGCGACGTTAACGACCGCACCAGAGACTATCAGTACGCGTTTGACGGATCGAAGGTCACGAATGAGGACCACCCGTTGCCGCCTATGCCCGAGGCGCAGAAGGATGCACGACGAGTGGATTTCATCAAGAAATCCGGCGCACTGCAGACGGACTACGATAGATCAGCATTGAATATGATCGCGCAGGTAGCAGCCGAACGTCTCGCCTGCCCCATTGGCTTTGTCTCAATGGTGGACGACGAGCAATTCCACGCCATTGGCAACTACAATCTACCCGAAGAAGCGCACCACCTGCCTCGCAACGAGAACATGTGCATGCACGCCGTGTACGCAGAGAAACCTTTCGTGGTGAAGAACCCTCAGAGAGACATGCGCTTTGCGCAGATGCCGTGCGTGGAAGAATTGGGCGTCAAATTCTACGCTGGCTTCCCCTACGCGCCCCAAGTGGGGAGGTGATCGGGTCATTGTGTGCTGCGGATGGTGTTGCCCACAACAACATCTCTACGAAGGACTACGCGACGATGGAGACGCTCGCCAAGCTGGCTTCTGATCTGCTAGCCCCGAAGGACACGATCCACCCCCGTATTATGGCCAGCTAAACGCAAAAGCTAAGCAAGTAGAAGCAGTCACGATGAGTGACAACAGGTCAAATCCAAGTGCGTTTTCCCGTGTTTCACCACCGACTCAAACTACGCTAAACATTCCTTGCTTCTTCATGCAAGACACGTTGCAAGCAGCTCATGCCTGGTGTCAAATACGTCGTGAAGCTGTGGTGGTCGCTCGTCAGCGAAGCGCGGTAAGAGTGGCGAAGAGAGAAAGCAATTGATTAACTAGTTATATGGATTTCTCGTAAGGAAATTCCTGAAATGACAGGTGTCTATACACACAAAGGCTATGCTTGCGGAATCCAAATGCGCTGTCCGGACGAGTGTTCAGGTATGGTAGTAGGATCTTCAAAATTCAGGCGACGAAGAACCATAGCAATCTCATTGCCATCAATCTGGAACTCGTCTGCGTGCTTAAAAACAAATTGACAGTGGCGGCGGAAAGAGAATAGCAAACTGGGGATATTTGGAGAATCGGCTTGTGCTGCGCGAAAGTGTGGTAAGAGTGGCGAAGGTCTCCACAAACGTCTGGCCGTCCGATCGAGAGGGAATGGCGTACTGTGGCGCCAGCAGCGACATCTGCACGCCGAGAGGCTCAGCTCCCTTCAGATCTGTGGTCGGTCTTTACTTGCAAGTGTCGTCGCTGTTCAAGTGGTCCCTAACGAGTCGAATCGTTGGTAACGACCCGTGCGGTCTCATGGTCACGTGACGGACCGGTTTGACCCAACAACGCTGGTGGGAACAACTAACACGTGAGCAACGCAATGTTGTGCTCTGCCGCCACCTTTGTCGGGGGTACAATTCGCGTCAAACATTTCAATCAAGGCGAAGGCAGCGAGGCAAAGCATGTGATCAAACGTTGGTGTCGACGTCAGGATAAACACTTCGTCCTAGCAGTTGCGACTCGAACAGCAGGTTCAGACTTTGCTCGCGAAAGAGACACAGTGATGTCCATTGCCACCTGATCTCCCGTTGAAGTTAATGCGAAAAGGTCCGACGTCGTGCCGCAATGATCGCAGTGGCACCAGACGCCACTGTTATCGCTAGGATCATCTCTCATACCCCCTTCATTTCGACCGTAGTGACTATCCAAACATTGACTTAAACGAAAGTTGACCATGACAATGACACGCATGGACTTCAGGATGGAGGGTACCAGCACCACCTCAGTGCTTCCAACAGACTTCACTTCACAACTTGCCAACCCCAATATCAATACTGCTTTCAATTCGAAGATACCTCTACAAACCCTTGAATTGACATCGTCGACATCGTCATGAGCTCTCGACACGGCACGAGTGAGTACTCCAACTACTATGGAGCTGCTCCGGCTGGACTCTTCGTGACGGCTCCCGATGGAAGAGAGAAATTGGTCATGTCCGATCAGGAAATCTGCGACGATATCGTCGCCACAGTCCCAAAGTTGAGCGCCGCAGTCACACGTGACACCTACGGGCGTCGGTGGAAACAGGGCCATCGTCGCCACGGTGTCGATGTCTTCGAACTCTCCATCGCTGCCGGGGAACAAGCGGCTGATGAGGACCGAGATATCGCCCATGCGGTGGTCGCCAAGGCGGAATTACGGTGCCATTTAAACGAGGTGCTCAACGCTTTGATCACCCACGAATCCGCTGTCTACGAGTCGACTATGAAGGCGTTGGTCGGCAAGAAATTCAAGAAAGGGGACGTCCTGTTCAGTCAACGACGACTGCTGTCGACGGATCTACGTCGACAATCGATGGTAGCTTCGCGTCTTGAAATGGAGAAGGAGGAGGCCCCGGAACAAGCACTCATTGGTGTCAACGTCGCTACGTTACGTCCGCGAATGCCGATGGACTTGGGCGGTCACAAACGCACGCAGAAGCTGTGCTTCTCCACATTCACTCAGCAATACCCGGACCAAGACCGCGCTGTTCACGTTATGAAAACGCTGCCGAAGGAAGTCCACGATCAGTTGATCCCTAACACGGATCGCACAGCACTTCGCAATGAATTGAATCATCTTAGCGTCGGATTCCACATCCAGAGCACACACAGCAATCACATTTTTGCTGGCAGCAACACAAACGTCACGCGAATTTTCGCTCACGGATATGCGTCTCCGACGCCACCGACACAGTTCGGTGAGGGTTCAGATCCAGCATCTTCGAGTACTTCGATGTCGAGTATGTTGGCGCCAAATGCCACGGAATTGGCACGTCGTCGAGAAAGTCTTATGAACCCCGAAGCCAAGCACGTGCTGAACGTGTTGACCAAGTCGCTTCGTCAGTTTGAGCGTGTGGTGCGTCGTCGTCGCTTTGGGTTTCAAACGTTCATCTACTTCCCAACCGGCTACGACGATCCGTCACTGGAGAAATCGTGCTCCATTTGCTCCAAGCGCTTCCACTTCTTTCGTCGCGACTTCTTCTGTCATTTGTGTGGTCATATGGTCTGTGGCGAGTGCTCTCAACTATATGAAGTGGAAGCCCGTGTAGGAGAACTGCGTCGTAACCGATGCTGTCTGCAGTGTGTGGTTCGAGTGGACTCATGTGTATTCGACGATGAGAATTTGCTGGAGGCTTTGGGTCCTGCTGTCGTAGCGGTTGATGATGCTCTATGGTACAATGACGACAAGTTCCACCTGGGCACGATGGACGTCGATGGCGACACGGCTTCGTTGACGTCGGACTCGAGTTCCGTGGAGGAGCTGACGGAGCAATTGTACTCGAACGATCCATGCCAACATTCTCATGCGCTCGAGTTCTTGGGACAGCTCGTCAACCCGGTAGCAGCACAACAAGAGTACGAGTTTGTGAGTCCTACCGCAAAGCGCTTTACGTCACGAAGCAACACCAAGCGCCGTAAAAACACCACCAAGGTGCAACAGGTGATACAAGACGTTGAGAACTACCTCAGCCAAAGTCTGCGAGTCATGAAGGACCGATACAGTAGTCTGGACCAATGCATCGTAGCTGACCTAGAAGAGCGCGACTACGTCTTCAGCTTTGACACGAAGAAGACAAAAGCAGAGGACCATCCGATGCCTCCCATGCCCCCACCGAAGAAGGAGACACGACGTCTTGAAGTGATTGATCAAATGGGCGTTTTACAGCCAGAGTACGACCACGCAGCATTGGACTTGGTGGCACAGGTGGCTGCCAAGCGGTTGAACTGCCCCATCGGCTTCGTGTCTGTCGTTGACGATGAAAACTTCCACGCCATTGGCACCTACAATCTCCCAGAGAAGGCATTCACGCTGCCGCGTACCAACAATGTGTGCATCCACGCCGTTTACGCTGAAAAACCGCTAATACTCAAGAATCCCATGCGAGACATGCGGTTCTCGCAGATGCCATGCGTCAAGGACTTGGGCGTCAAGTTCTACGCTGGTTTTCCAGTCCACGGACCCAATGGCGAAGTTGTCGCCTCGCTGTGTGCAGCCGACGGTGTGCCCCACAACAATATCTCGACCAAAGACTACGCGACGATGGAGGCACTTGCCAAGCTCGCATCGGGCCTTGTCGCACCGAAGAACCCAGCTATCTGTTGAGCGCACGCGGCTTGGATCAAATTTGCATGCACGGTTTATATTCATTTTAGATAGATTGTTGTGCGTACTGCATCAGCAATGACGGCGTCTCACCACCGCGGAAATCCGTTTGGAGCTTGTCTGGTGTGCTTGCTCTCACTGGCAGTGTCAATGAGCGTTCCCGCCAAATCCGCCAATGCCTCCATTTCTGCATACTGCTTGGCCGAAATATACTTGTGCGGCACGTAGTCAGCAGCGCAAATTGTGGCCACCACGGCGCTATCGGGGGCACGGATGGGGAACCCTGCGTAGAACCGAAGTCCGGTTTGGCTGACGAACCCCATGTGGCTGAATCGAATATCGTTGAGCGCGTTCTTGACCACGAGTGGTTTTTCATGGTAAATAGTGTAAGAGCACATGGACTCTTCTCGGGGAATGGACATTCCGATTGCCCCGCGAGGGTAAAGACCCACTACAAACTGCGTTGTATCATCGGTCATGGTCACGTATCCGATGGGGCAGTTCAAATGCGCAGCGGCGATTTGTGCGAGCATATTGAGTGCACTTCGATCGTACACGGCGTTCAATGCGCCGGAACGCATAATGTGCTCGATTCGTCTCCGCTCCTGCACGGGGAGTGGCTTTGGTGGCACCGGATTGCTCGGAGACATGGTCATGCTGCCGTCGAATTCCAGCTGATAGTCGCGTGTGGGCGGTGCAATGGAGAAAGAAGACTCGTCAAACTCCCGCTTCGTGTCCCTCAATGTGGTACGCAGCGTCCGTCTGAGGTGATCTTCGACGTCGTCGCGTAGTTTGTTGATCTTGGACTGCTGCATCGGATTCCGGATTTGCGAATTCACCAAACGGTCGAGATTCTGCAAGGCCATCGAGCGCTCCAAGACGTTGTCCTGGCCCAACTGAGACTGGCCCAATTGAGACTGGCCCAATTGAGACTGGGCCAACTGCGAGATTGACATTTCGTCCGGGCTGCCTACTGTGTCCGACTCGGAGCACGTCGTGGTGGAGTCGATACTCGGGAGCTTGTCGTGTAAGCCAAAGCGGGAGCCGTACTGGGAACTGTACTGAGAATCGTACTGAGAGTCGTATTGGGAGTCATATTCGTAGTCGCTGTCATCGTCGTCGTCGTCTTCTTCTGCTTCAGGCACCACCGCTGGCCCTAAAGCAGTCATAAAGTCTTCATCTTCAAAGATGCAAGAGTCAACGTTGGCAACGCACCGCACACACAACCGGTTTTTGGTCACTTCCCCCACCTGTGCCTCCACCTCGTAAAGCTTCGAGCATTCAGCACAACAAAGATGGCCACATAGCTGGCAGAAAAGCTCTCGACGGATCAGCGAAAAGCGTTTCTCGCAGATTGTGCACGATTGCAAACCTTGACGGTCTCCACCTTCTCGTCCCTGCGGCTTCAAATGCATAAACGTCTGCAACCCCAGTCGCCGCCGACGAATCACTCGCTCGAAGCGCTGCAAGGACGTCGTTAGCAGCTCAATCACGTGCTTAGCCTCAGCATTGACGTGAGTAGATCGATACTGCGCCAATTCAGACGGACTGTATGAGGTTTTGGACTTCATCTGCTGGTTGCCAAAGCGCTCTGGGCCTGTGACGGATGCGTATCCGTGTGCAACGATCCTCGTCGACTGTACTGCTCCTCGGGCACCAATGCAGTGGACATTGCGCGTCTGAATGTCGAATCCGACCGAAATATGGTCAAGTCCTCGCAACCCGCTGCCCAGGACGGATCGACTCTGGTGTTTCTCCTCAATCGGAGCTAGCTGGTCGTGTACTGATCTAGGAAGTGTCTTAATCACATGAACCGCGCGTTGTTTCCTGCAAACTGGTGGGTGAGTGTAGCAAGACACAATCTCTGCAGTCGCTGGTGCCTGTTGCGAAGTCTGCCCTGTAGATCAATCCTGCGCTTGGAACGGAAGCGCGTCATGCTCACACTGACCAGCACCTTTCGCTCTTCCGATTCTTCACCAGGCACACTCACGGCCGAGTTGTCGAACCTCACCATCTTCGCGCTTCGTGGAGGCTTTTTCAAACGGGTACGTCGTAGTGGCGCACCGTCCAGCGTAGTGCAATGAGGTTGCAGCAGAACTTCGCCCTGCCGCACTTTTTCTTGGGGATAATCGCTCTCATCGAGGCCTCCAAGTCGTGCGATGTCTTGTGACTCGTCAGCACGTTGAGCACCTCATTGAGGTGGCACTCGATCTCGATCGTCGCCATGACGGCGTGGACGAGGTCCATGTCGTCGCCCCTGCCGTCGCGACTCGGTACGAGCTCGAACACCTCGACGGAGTCGCCGCTCTTGGACTTGCGCTGCCAATGCTCCGCTTTCTCCTCTAGGTCCTCCACGCCCGCTTTCAGTTTCGGCAACGTCGCCAGCAGGTCGGACACGATCTCCTGGTCCGACAGTTCGACGTTCCACGACGCGTGCGAGTCGTTCGGGTCGCGGGTGATCGTCAGCCGGCGCTTGTTGACGTCCCGCTCCAGCCGCAGCCCTCGGGAGCTCTCGCTGCAGCCGCTCTCGCTGATCATGCTGCTGCTCGCCCACATTGCTGCTCTTTAACACTAAGCGACTCAACACCGAAAAGCTCTGGGCAAAGCGTTGTCAAGGGGAACTGAGACCGAGGCGGACCGGGACGCAAATCGCAGAGCCGGACTGCAACTACCGGTAGCCTCGTTTCTGCCGCTCCCGACGCCGTATCCACATCACTTTGCATCGAATTCCTACGAGAACCGAAGTGTCCACGGCAGCTTTTACAGCAATGAGGAGCCGGCGTGTGTTACATGCGACTTGTAGTTGCAGAGACCGTGCCCCAGCCAATCAGATCCGTACCTAACGTTAAATTGAAGAGCTCCGGTGCTGGATGGGTACAGCAAGAAAGGACATGGATGTGGACAAGTTGTATCGAGACATCTCGAGATGGGGACGACTGGCTTCCGATATCTTTCCCCTGTCGGACCACAATTGATTGATGCCTGGACTGCTCCATCGCTCCAAGCGTTGAATTGACCAGCGATGGTCTAGCTGCACCGAAAAAGTGGCCATTACTTCGATTTGTAGCTTGCACGCGATCGAGTCGAAGCTGGGCTGGTCCGTACTGGACCGTGTTGAGTTCAACGCTTTTTGGTGTATATGAGCTCGGAATGACGAAAAGTGTGTGAATGTACTTCCAAGTACACGTGACCATCGACAGAAGGGATTTAAGGGCCATGGTGGACGACATCAAACCGCGATATCGAAATCTTGTCCGAAGTATTTTTGTTGTTTCGAGGGGACCTTGGTGCACTCTGTTGCGATCGAACTTGTCTTCTTTCTATTCATAAAAAGCCACTGGAGTTCTTAGCGGGATTCACGTCAGCTTTTGTTTTCATTTCTGAATCGTTCGTCCTTAGCTGGCAAGTGATTCCGCAGCTATGACAATCACACAAGAGGGAATGGACTCGCTGTCGCGGGCTCTGTTTATCCCCATAATATTAGTTCTGGACGCGTGGGTCTTTCAGTATCTCGTGACGGTGTACTACCCTCGAAGACGAGAGATGCGAGTTTGTATGCTGCTGGTCGCTTCGTTCCTCTGCTTCAGCACTCAATTATACTTCCACGAAGACCGAGATATGATGATGGCTATGAACGACATTTCCGAGACGAGTATCCAGCTGACGTTCATCATTCAGATTACAATCATCGGTCGAGCAGTGAGTGTCAAGGTCAAGTTGCGCTCTATCGTCTGGTTCACCTACGTTGCCGAGGTGCTCATTGTCTTGGGCTGGATCAGTACGATTGGGTCTATCCTGGAGGCCACCGGTCTGCATACCCGTGACGAATTTCATGCAGCCCAAAATGTGTTGGAAACGATATCGCTCGTGTTCGTGCTGATCTTCCGGTTCTTCTATCTGTCGCTCTCAACGGGGCTGATTCGGTTGTTAATGAGGCGCAAATTTGAACTGCTGCTCTACATGCTACTTGTAATTCACGAATTTCCATTCATGTTTCTCGAAGAACTGACGGGTGTATCGTGGGAGTTTGCCCAAGGTGTTGCCCACCGTTTGCTTGTTGTGTCGTGTATCATATTGAACGTGCACCACAAAGCGCGCACGACCAGCAACAACTACACCGTGAGGAGCAAGAAAGAGGGATCGACGACACCAGTGGAAGCACCGCGGCCTTTTCTCAAGGTACTTACTGCCAAGAAAAACCTAGCTCGGCCTCTTCCTCTGGTCGCTAAAATTGCAGTTGCATCCACACACCTCACCGACCATAGTGGGGTCTCAACAAGACTAGAAAAGGACTAGCAGTATCCAGTAAGCTATTCATCTATTTCACACAGCAAAACAATAGATTCGTAAAACACTTGTCGTATTCAGCCCTACAAGAAGCATGACGTGCATCTACCTACCTTCTCTTTGCAAGAGTCTATCACTGGCACCGGTCCCGTTTAAACCGTCTCAGGCAAAAGGTAGCGCTTGCCCATCTTGCGGTTGTAGTCCAATACTTGTGCGCGAACCTTGCGCTTCGCCATAAGCTTGTGGCGCGTGCCAGCGAAGATAACTGCGTTCGGGTCCTCCGGGATAAGGTCGGTGAAAACACCGTAGCGCTCCGTTAGCTTGCGAATTTTCTTCAAATGCTTCTCCTGCAACTGCACTCCATGTGAGTCGGCTTCTTCGAGAGTAACCAGTGCGCGTCGCAGCAAACCCTTTCTCGCGTAATGGTCCACTAGCAAGCCGAATGTTACATCATCTGGTCCCACATTCCCCGCTCGATGTCACCGCGCACACGATCCAATAGCGCCTCCGCTTGTGGCGTCCGCTTGCCGCGCACATACATTTGCATCATAGCACGGTACGTGTATTTGTCAGGTTTTGCGTTGTGCTTCGGGAAAGTCTCGTTTACAAAACTCTCAGCCGCACGCAGGCGCAACGCGTTTGCATACACAGCAAGCATCGAGTTCAACGTAATCAATGACGGCGTCATGCCCTTCTCGAAAGTCATTTCGTGGAACCGGATTTCAGCACGCTTAATGTTCAGCGTCTGGAACTTGCCAAAGTCGCTCAAGTCCATGGGGGTTGGCTCAAAGTTCAGCGACTCCTCGCTGTCGGCAAACAGACGTTCGTCTTCCTCACCATAAACCTCCATATTCTTCTCCGTCTTCACCACTTCCGTAGTCTCAGCCTTCAGCATCTCCTCATGCTGCGCTTTGTCCTTCTTGCGCAGCTTTTCCACCTCGCGCAGAGCCTCATCATTTAGTTTGTAGCTCTCTACCTCCTCTTCCTCGCCATCTTCGTCAAACCGACCGTCATAGTTGGCATTCTCCAGTGAATATGTCTCCTTCCCAGGGCGCGTCAGATCAACCTCGTTGCCTTCGTCATCCCACTCGAGAGGCTCCTGATAAATGGGCTCTGGTTTGGGTGGTGCCTTCTGGTTGCGCGGAGCCTTATCCACAATATTTTTGAACTGTGCTCGCGCATACACATTGAAAAGTGTGTTGTACGTGATTTCGTTCATAGGGACTTGATGGCGATCCATGTGGCGAATGATCTGCTCAGCCTGAATAAAATCACCATGCTTAGCGCACGAGTGCAGCACAGTGTTGTACGAAATCAAATCTGGCGTGTAGTCGTACAGCTCTTGCATTTCGTAGTAAAAATCCACAGCCTTGTGTGCGTAGTAGTGTGACTTGGCGCAGGCGTTCATCAGCGTGTTATAGGTCACCAGCGAAGGGGTGAGTCTGCACTCGAGCATGTCCTCCAACAAGTTCAAGGCTCTTTCAATACGACCGACGCGGGCAAACCCGTTGATGATACAGTTAAACGCCACTTCATCCGGGTCTGCCACGTGGGTCCGCATCAAGTTAAACGTCTCAAATGCCTTGTCAATGTCGTTCTCCGCAATAGCCGCATTCATCAGAATCGTGAACGAGGCGCGGTCCGGCACCAATCCTGCCACCTGCATCTTCTCCATGACGTTGTACGCCCACGTCACACGTCCACCTTTCGTGCACGCCCTCATGACAGCGTTATACATCGCCACGTTCGGAACCACTCCACGTTCTTTCATCCGACCCAATACACGCACCGCAGGAGCTGCCTTCCCCGTCATGCCCAGCGCCGTCGCGTACAACATGTACGACTTGACATCAGGCGCCACGACGTGCGGTACGCTGTCCAACGCTTCAATCAACGCCAACTCGGTGCTGTCTGTGGGTTTAACAGACACAACTGCCTGGTCTTCCTGGATCTGGTCCAAGTTTTTCTCCATGCGAGTGAGCAGGGCGTTGGCTTCCTTGTGCATGCTCTTGGTGGCGTACACTGTGAGCAGAAAGTTGTAGTCATCCACTGTGAGTGTGTGTTGCACTGCTCTCTCCTGTGGCTCTTCCGTCTCCTCAGTGTGCTTAGCCACAGCCTCATCCACTTCCTTCATCACGTCTGGGTCCGCTCTGGCGATGGCGTTGAGTTTGGCGAGCGCGTCCTTCTCGTCCACGTCTTCTAGAGTCGGCTCTGGCTGGTAGACGTAGTCGCCCATTGGCCCAGAGTTGTTGAGGTACTCGAACACTTGGTCCAGCTCCCTGTTGAGCTCCTCATCCTTCTCCAGTTTGGCCCATTCCTTGGCGTTCCGGACGTTCTCCTGCTCCTTCCGCTTGAGATCTCGCGTGCGCTCTAAGTGCGAACGATGCGGCGCTGCGTTCTTCTTCAGCTTCTGCTTCGTGCTGAGCGCGCTGTGGCTTTTGTTGCCTTTGCTGCGGTTCCAACTCGAGGTCTTGACGGCGAAAGCAGACGCGCCGCCTTTTCGCTTGCACAGAGCGGAGCTGTGCGAGATAGAGCGAGAGTGATCGCTCGATAGAGAGCTGGGAGACTGCTCGTTCAGGTGAGATGCCAGCGCCGGCGTGAAAGTCCCTCGGGACGCAGACAGAGACCGGAGACCAGCGGCCACGGCGTAGCGCATGAGTCCCGACATTGTGACGCCAAAAGCTTTGGTGGAGAATGCACCAGATGCGTACTTACTGGTGATGCGTACTTAGTAGACTAGGTGCGATGCATGGTACATGGTACCAAGGCAACTTCACTGATCATCACTCCTTCAACTACCGGTAGGTAAGCCTGTTTAGCTCGACTCTGTTTTCTGTACGCAGACACGAGTGCGACTGGTTTAATGCCACGCGCCCTACGTCATCGATGGCGAGGGCGTCCACGCGCAAGACAGCGACGCTGCCGCGCGTTGATCAGTCCTTGAACCGCTACGCACTCCCTACAGAGGATTTGTGGCACTTTGTTGATGTCTAAGGGGCTTCTTGCCATCAACAGGCGCCACTCATCACCTGTAGCTTCGTCTGCACGAAGAGACTGAGTCATCAATTAATCGTGGAGTTTACACTCCTTTGACGGCCGATTCAGAATTGATTGGCGGTCCTTCGTCGGTGGAGAGATCAGGACGAGGCAGGAGCTTGCAGAGTCTTCGGGGTGGCACTACTGATATCAAGGCAGTGTCTGCGATGGCGAAGTTGCTTGGTGTCGGTTGTGTCGAGTGATAAAAAGCGCTGGGGCATCATGTCATCGGATATTGCACCATTAGTCACGCAGCCATCCTGGTGGTCTGGTTGGGTCGAGGCACGCACCTGCGGACGTGACCACGATGCACGACGGTGCAGAATTGCCGCGCCGCCCGATGACTTGACTAACCAGCCTCTACAGTAGGCCGATTGGATACCTGCGAGTCGCAGTGCGACCGTGCCACCGTGGCAACGGTGGCCCGTGGGAGACCTCTCTCAGCCTTGACGAATCGATTGGTGACGGGGGCGCCGACATTTGGATGCTGCATGGATAGCATTCCTCAATTTGCTAGGTCACAGTCATGAGCCAATTGCGCGACGCACCTACTCATCCAGTTACGCCAGAGGCGTCCAAGTTAGCCCTGGGATCGCCGGGTATTGACTATGAAGGAGTAAAGACACCCGTCGACATCGAAGGGGAGCACTCGAACCTGGTGGTGCGCCATCCGTCTACTCCTGGAAGCACATCGGACTGCTGGCACATATCGCGTCCGTGGGAGTGGTGTACGGCACTCTGTCCGGTGTCCTGTACGCGGTGCTGAATAACTACCTGTACATGTCGGCAGTGCTCACAGCGACGGCCCAAGCGCTTTTGCGACTGCCACGAGCTCTGCGCTTCTTCACGGCCATTTTCTCCGACTGCTACCCGATTTTCGGCTACCGGCGACGTCCGTACTTGATCATCGGTTGGGTGGTCACGTTCACGTGCTGCTTCCTGATGGCGGTGCTGCCTTTGGGCGACCCGTACTTCGGCGACCCTGCCCTCGCTGATGTTGACGAAGACGAGATGACCGCAGAACAACTGGCGCTTATCAACCACGACGCGCCGGACAAGGGCATCAAGCTGATCGTCTTCTTTGTACTTGCAAACTTGGGCACGGTCATCTCCTTCGGCGCTTCGGATGGCTACATGGTTGAGCTGGCGCGTCGAGAGCCTGAAGCGATTCGCGGCACCGTGCAATCCCATGTGTCTGCTGTGCGTCAAGTGTTCATGATTCTGGCGGCGTTCATGACCGGCCTTGGTCTCAATGGTGAGGATTACGGCGGTGATTTCTCCTGGAGCATGGGTTTCAACGCGATCATGGGTGTATGCGCTGCCTTCTCTTTCGTGACGATCCCGTTGTGCTGGTTTTGCATTACCGAAGAGAAGGCGCCGCGCAAGTCCATGCGCAAGTTCTTCGCCAGCATGTATGACTTGGTGCAGCACCGCGTCATGTTCCAGGTGATCGCCTTCCGCTTCTTCCGCCAGATCTTGTCGCTCTTTTCGGTCACAGCTTCGAGTCCGATCCAGAGCGCTTGGGCGAATGTGACGCCACTGAACGAAGGTCTGTCCGAGATGATTTCCTGTCTGGTCTCGTTCATCTCACTATGGATTGTCCGTCGCTACGGACTGCACTGGAGCTGGCGCGTCGTCGTGATCGTGTGCCAAGTCGGCGTCGTGTTTGTCGACGCGTTCCCAACATTCTTCACGATCTGGGACGTCTACCGCAGCCAGTGGTTTTGGTTGGGCGTGCCGCTGCTTGCGGAGTTCCCCAACAGCATCGGAGACTTCATCGCCACACTGTTCGTGGTGGAAGTGGTGGACAAGGGCAGCGAAGCGAGTGTCATGGGGCTGATGATCACGATCTCCGCTCTGGGAACGCCCTTCTCCACGGTCATGTACAAGTCGGTGGACAGCTACTTCGACATCGAGCGCAAGTTCATCGTCAAGGACACGCACCACGTGCGGTCGCAGGTCTCCTACGCCTACTTGATCGCCTACGCGTGCAATTTGCTGTCGCTCGTGTTTGTGGTGTGGCTGCCTCGCCAGAAGAAGGAAGTGCATGCGCTCAAGGCGCAGGGCGGCAAGAGCAAATTGCTCGGTACTCTCACGGTCTGCTACCTCGTCTTTGCCTTCTTCTGGATCATCATGACCAACGTGCTGAGTCTCTTCGACTCCACGTCGTGTCTGCGGATCGCTGGAGGCTCAGGGTGCTGAGGTGCTCCGGCAAGGGAAAAAGTATTGTAATACTTTTTAAATTTGTTAATACTTAACAAATTCGTTTTTACAAGAAGTATTTTTTAAAACTCGGATTTTAACGTCGAAATAGAAAAGATAATGGACGGATCCTCCATCACTTCGTCGTCACTTTCTGCGGATACCAGGGCCGTTGGAGACCGCGTGGACGATGGTGCAGGATCAGTAGGCACTGTTCGTTATGTGGGTCCAGTGGCGACAGCTAAAGACGCCTCTGCAGTGTATTACGGTGTGTTTGACAAAACCTGTATCACAATATATCAAGTGACTAATTCTGTATGAAATGACGCTGTTAGGGATCGAATGGGACATCTGGGGCCGGGGCAAGAACGACGGCAGCGTCCAATTACCCGGTGGAGAACGCGTCGTGCACTTTGCAGGACCTCCAGGCCGACGGCAGCCAGGCAACGGCGCTGATCTGAGCTACAAATGCTCCTTTGTAAAGACTTCTACTTTTGACAAAACTGCAGAGCGCAGTACTTTACTGCAGAGACTTCAGGAGCGCTATTGCAATGACAATTCCAGTGTCAATTCTGCACCTGGTGGTGTTGATGTGGTGGTGACAGGAGGTGTAGGCACCACGTTGGGGAGTGAGAAGCCCATTGAGTTCGTCGGCGCCAAGAAGCTCAGTACGCAGCAGACACTGCAGACTATCGAGAAAATCTCACTTTCAGGCTGTCAGATCACTGGGCTCGGCTCGGTAGAAGGCTCAGAAGGTCTCAAAACATTGGCGCCCAATCTGACGGAGCTGGATCTATCGAGAAATCTCTTGAGCTCGTGGAGTGGCATCCTGGCTATTGTGCGCGAGTTGCCGCTGCTAGAGACGCTCATTTTGAGTGGGAACCGGTTCACGGCCACCGCGGAAGCTCTGGACGACAGTGACGTTTTTACGAATGTGAAGGTGCTGGTGCTGAATCAGACTTTGCTGCCTTGGGGTGAAGCAGTGAAACTCGTCACGCGTCATTTCCCGCGACTTGAGGAGCTGCATTTGGTGGGGAATGAGTACGAAGATGATCAACTCACTGAGTGTGATACTGCTAAGGGCAGCTGGATGGAGACGCTTTCGGTATTGGATTTGAGTCTGAACCGCTTAAGCTCTTGGAAACGAATGTTGCAGACGATTGGAGGGATGTTTGCAAATTTGAATCAGCTCTTCCTGAATGACAACCGTTTTGTTACTCTCGTGACTGGCAATGCTGAACCAGTCATAGCACTTCAAAAATTGACGGCATTGTCACTGAGCGGCAACTTGGTGAACTCTTGGACATCGATCGATGCGCTGAACGCGTTCCCACATTTGGATACGCTGCGATTTTCAAAGAACCCATTGATAGAGCAGATGAGTCTTGGTGAGACGCGCATGCTGGTAGTGGCACGCACAGACAACATCGCAGTTTTCAACGCTAGTGTGGTCCGCGCTAAAGAGCGAAGGGAGGCTGAGCAATTGTATCTGAAGCGTATCCTGCACGAATTGGCAGTAGTCGGTGAATGTAACGGTGAGCGTGGCCGAGTGCTAGCAGCTCACCCGCGGTACTCACGTCTTCGAGAAATGTACCCGGAAATCTCTATCGATCAGAGTGGTGGCGCTAACGGCAGCAATTCAGCGGCAGGCCCGCGTAAGCTGGCGTCGAGTCTTATTAAAGTTAAGATCATCCCGATGTCGATGCAAGCAACGTCGTTTGACCCTCTGGTGAAGAAGATTCCTCAGCAGATGAAGGTGTCGCAGTTGAAATTACTCATCGAGACTAAGTTCGGCGTTGAAGTTCCTGCGCAGGTGCTGTCTTTCCGGACGGATTCCAGAGTAAGATTGCTGTTGTAGTGGATACTGCTGCGAGCGAGACGATTTTAATGCTCGTGTTTCTTGTTGTACAGAGTATGCCGATGTTATTGGACGACGACAATGCTGAAGTAAGCTACTACGGAATTCAGGTATGCCTTTACGGAGAACACTTGGTGGATTACTTTTGTGTTTGTGTGCTAATATGTGGTGTGACTCTTGCACTTAAGGATGAATCTGAGGTGTTGGTGAATGACAATGAGTAACTTGTCGATACAGTACTCAATGCGTTTCTTGTCATTAAGGACTAATCTCACGAGAAAGCTACCTACTCACTCAACTCTCCACCGTGCGTCTCTCTTAGATGAGATGGTTTTACTGCTCGCCAACTTCTTCATGCAGTAGTTCTGCATCTGGGCATGTGTTGATTGGATTTGGGCACAGATTCGCAAGGTGATGGCGGCTTCGACTGAACAACTCTCCATCCTCTCGCTTGTAGCGGTTCCAGGAAGGAGTCTCACGGCGTTGGCGACTCAGGCTGATGTCAGGATTGAAGAGCGCATGGCGAATAGTGGAGTAAATGCCAAGAACCACACCAATGGACACACAAAAGACCATCGGATAGATTTCTGCGTCATACGACGGGACCAGGGTAAACATGCGCTTGGCGGCGGGGTCTGTCGGCACCAACACAGGAATTTTTGGCTGCTCAGCTACCCCTAAAATTCCGCGCATACCTCGGACGAATTGAAATCCAGCAAAGGAAATCTTCATGATGTCACGTTGCCGCTCTTATCTGTGGCGGGTACGATTCTCGGGTATCGCCGTGTCCCAGCGTGCACGTTAGAGCACCGATGCTATTGGGGTAAGATTTCCTCGAGGAAAGTGGTGTACATCTTATTACTAATTGCTCCAAAACTTTGCTTGACAATTTGCTTGGCATTGTGGACCTGATATTGTTGTTGTACCAAGTAACTACGAGCCTCATTGGCGCCTGCGCGGTCGATGCAGTCTAGTCGACACCTTCGTGCAACGTGCTAGCTTCTGCGCTCATGTTGACCGGATTTGGGCAGAGATTGGCGAGGTGGTGGCGGTTGTGACGGAACATTTCGCCGTCTTCGCGGTTGTAGCGCTCCCATGCCGGCGTCTCGCGGCGGTGTCGACTGATATTGATGTCGGGGTTGAACAATAGGTGACGAAGACAGCAGAAGACGCCAAGTGCATATCCGACAGACACGCAGAACATCAACGGGTAAATCTCGGCGTCCCGCGAAGGAACAAGTGTGAACTTGCGCTTGGCTCTTGGTCCCGTCGGCACTAGCACAGGCACCTTTGGCTGTTCCACAACTGCTGGACCCCCGCGTGCGCCTCGGATGTGCTGCAGTCGAGGTAAGGTGACCTTCGTATTGGTAGGTAGCAGATACTTCATCGTTCCAATGGCGAACTAACTTGTGAGCGATTGTTGTTGGTCGGCACCCTCGTCCCAGAACATCGTCGAGCTGTCACAAGTTGAACGAACTCGAGTGATGGAGTTCATTTTGGACGCCAAGTTGCTTCTCGTTGAGACGGACGGACTCGGAGGACAACATACCTGCTGTGTTCATCAATAAGGTTGACGTGGTCATCCTCGACGACAAATATCGGTGCTGCGATTCAAACCTAGGATGTGTCGTGCGCATGGAGCGTGCTGTACTGTATTGCGAGAAAGCAATTGATTAACTAGTTATATGGATTTCTCGTAAGGAAATTCCTGAAATGACAGGTGTCTATACACACAAAGGCTATGCTTGCGGAATCCAAATGCGCTGTCCGGACGAGTGTTCAGGTATGGTAGTAGGATCTTCAAAATTCAGGCGACGAAGAACCATAGCAATCTCATTGCCATCAATCTGGAACTCGTCTGCGTGCTTAAAAACAAATTGACAGTGGCGGCGGAAAGAGAATAGCAAACTGGGGATATTTGGAGAATCGGCTTGTGCTGCGCGAAAGTGGATATCATTTCGAAGACGCCAGGATGCGTGAAAAACGATCGCCGTGAATATGCGCCATAGGAGTAGCACAACCTCCTGCTGACGCCTCCAAACATCTCGTAGGTCGCGTGGGCCTGGGAACAGAAGTAAATTCCAACTTACTGGTGCTTTGAAAACAGCGCTCCAAGGTATCCATAGTTGGTCCCACATCCTTATCAATGACGGGCACTCCAGGAAACAGTGTTGTACCGTTTCAATTGCATCGCATGAAGGTCTAACGCATAATTGAATCGTTGGATTCAGGGACCTCAAAAAGTAAAGCCTAGACCCAACCGTAAGATTTCCAAAGCACATCCGAAGTAAGACATCATGGACAACTGGCATGAGGCAGCGACGTAACCAAATAATTCGCGACAGTGTGTGATGCAGCAGTCGGGCTGGGCATCCAAGATGTAACAGTGGATGTTGTTCTAGCGGAGTCACCGGCTGGAGAACAGCACTCCAGTCTTGAGACCGTAAGTTCGGGAAAAATCGCGTGCGCTGGTCCTCGATGACACCTCCCCGTACCAAAAGTGCTGTACTGTATTGCGCAGGCTTTGGTTGGGGCTGAATCACACTGACGGAGTGAAACAGCTGTAAAGCCCGAACATATTTCGCGCACAAAACAATGTTTGGTGTCGAAGTTTGAACAGACAGAAGGGCACAAACACGTTGTCGTTAGAAGAGGATTACCATGAATCGCTTGGAGCGTGATCAGTCTGGGATCTGCTTCGAGATTTCCACGTGACGACAAGACAATGGTGCTGTCCAATTGCCGATATATTGGCGGTATCGTATTGGTTCATGATTTTCTAGTCGATCACCATGATCGTGAACCACTACTCTATGTACGGCACTGCATAGCAAATTTTGGCAACTTCAATGGTACAGTTCTCTTTGGTGGGGACAAGACATGCACTTACATGCCCGCTGCCTCGTTCCCTCGATGCACGCTTTCAGTTTCCAATTCGCCATCAAGCGACCACTACAGATCCCAAGATGCGTGTGTCCCAAGTCCTGCTGGCCGCTTCCGTCGCTCTTGTCGCCTGTAGCAGTGGCATCGTTAGCGCTGCTGAAGTTGAGACCAAAGTGAAGACCTCGAAGACCGGCAAGACCGCCTCTGTGGAGGATGACAACGACAACAACATCTTCGTGCAATCGATGCCGTTCAAGTACGGGAATATCACGGGCACGATGGTGGTCACGATCGACAAGGACAGTCTGAAGTATGTGTCGGAGGACTCGACATCGGCGTCTACGGACTCGTCAAACGTGTACGACTTTACCCAACTGGAGAAACAAAAATCAAGTTCAGACGGCGAGGACCGCATCCTTCCCGTTCTCGAGTTCGCTGGCGTCCATTATGCGCAGTACAAACTTGTGGATAAGGCGGTTTCATGGTTCAAGTCGGTGTTTTAATCATTTGCGACGGCTAAGAACCTCGTACGAGTGGATCATTCTTCGACGAGTTTCAAATGTTTACCTCCTCGATGAGATGAATTCCATCAATGTGAATTCCTGTGCGTTTAAGTTGAACAACCTTCGTCTACTAGTAAAGTAATGCTCAATCTCGACGTAGGAAGCAGTACTTATGCAAAAAAAAAAGGAGGGAGAAGTGTGTGCATTTTGCACTAATATAAGTTTGCTTTAGGCTCAGTATCCTGTTGCACTAAGCCTACTGATGAGCTTCGTTGTCGCTTGAACGGTTAGCCAACATCTTAATGCAACTTGTTAGCATCTGGGCTTGTGTTGACCGGATTTGGGCGGAGATTAGCGAGCTGGTGGTGGATGTGCCAGTATTGCTGGCCGTCTTCACGTCTGTAGCGCTCCCACGCCGGCGTCTCACGGCGGTGGCGACTCACGTTCACGTCGGGATTGAAGAAGAGCTGGCGAAGGCAACAGACGGCGCCAAGCGTGGATCCGACAGACACGCAGAACATCAGCGGATAGATCTCGGCGTCGCGCGAAGGAACGAGCTTGAACTTGCGCTTGGCTCTCGGTTTCGTCGGCACTGGCACGGGCACCTCTGGTTGTTCCGAAACCGCATGGCCCTTGCGTGCACCGCGAATGCACTGCAGTCGAGGCAAGGCGATCTTCGTATTGGTAGGTAGCAGATACTTCATGGTTCCGAAGCAATTTGCAAATGATATCGTTTACCAATTGTTTTTTTATTCCATTTGTCCCAGGTTGAACGAACTCGAGTGATCTCATTGTGGGCGCACAATCAGAAGCTTAACGGCCATCAAGCATTTAGTAACCTTAGATGAGATAGGCTTCGCCGTCCCCTTCGTAAGCCACTCGAAATATCTATCAGGACAGCATGTTGATTGGATTCAGGCACAAGTTGATGGCAATTTCGACGGAACAGCTCTCCATCCTCATGCTTGTAGCGGTTCAGGTGTGGCATTCGTGGCTCAGACTGATGTCAGGATTCAAGAGCGGCGTGGTGAGTGCACCGCTAGTCCTAAGCCCGTAAACGAACCACAATCGAGATAAAGTTGTCTTCATGATGGCACGCTACAGTACCTACTGTAGCGACGACGATGGCCCACACAGCGTGCTGTCGCGATTAGATGAGCATAGCGAGGAAAAATTGTATGAATCTTTTTATTAAATGCACCTTCAGTTTGCTTGACATGGACGCCATCTTACTGCTGTTGCACCAAACCTACACACTGGCTATGAGCTTCGTTGTCGCCTGTGCAGTCGATGTCGACATCTTAGTGCAGCTTGCTAGCCTCAGCGCTCGTGTTGACCGGATTCGGGCGGAGATTGGCGAGCTGGTGGTGGATGTGCCAGTATTGCTGGCCATCTTCGCGCTTGTAGCGTTCCCACGCTGGTGTCTCGCGGCGGTGGCGACTCACATTCACGTCGGGACTGAACAAGAGCTGGCGGAGGCAGCAGACGATGCCAAGTGTGGATCCGACAGACACGCAGAACATCAGCGGATAGATCTCGGCGTCGCGCGAAGGAACAAGAGTAAACTTGCGTAAGACCCTTGGTCCCGATGGCACTGGCACGGGTACCAGTGGTTGTTCCACAACTGCAGAACCCCCGCGTGGAACGTGCAGCAGTCGACGTGAGGCGATCTTGACTGTTGTAGGTAGTGAGTACTTCATGGTTCCGAGCGAAATTGGAGAATGCCCTTGGCGTTGTTTGGTAGCATTTTCATTCAAGTTGTCACAAGATCATTGGACGCTCACAACCAGAATCCTAACGGCCTTCTTGAGACGGGCACAGCAAAAGTAATGCATTGAGCTTCAGCTCGAATTGTGCAAGCGTTCAAACTCGAATGGCAGAAAATCTGAACAGATATTGCTCAGACTTCACATAATTTGCTAAATGATTACTTTAACGTGATATAATTTCGTTTGCATGATGTGTGGTCGTGTTCATAGAGGCTTCATCATTTCTCTTAGTGGGGACCTTCAGCGCGTACAGTATGTAGTAACGGCATTGTTAGCGCTGCTCGTCTGAAGTAATGTTAATAGTAATGACGAAGATCGCAATAGCATCGCATAAGCATAAAGATCGCAATAGCTGGCCAAACGAAACCATGTACACGACAGCTCATGGTGAACGAAGAGGTTGCAAATCCTGCTAGCCCCAATGTTACAGTTCGCTTCGTGGGGACAGTACACGCCACTGCTTGCTCGAATTCCTGCGCCATTTTTCATCTCCCAAATTTGTAGCAACGGCAGTGGTAACGCTGGTGCGATGCGGGTGTTTACGTTGCGGATGTGTTTTGCCAATGAGAACTCCTATGCGTTTAAGGCGAAGATTTCTTTCGTCATTTCCAAGGCAAGATTTATACGTCGCAACTAATAAAGGATGGTACATCATCGTTTACAACTGGCCCTGTCAAAGGCTTCAAGCGAGAATTGAGAAAACGTGCTACACTCATCGACATGGACGAGTTCAGAACAAGCAAATTGTGCTAATGCTGCCACCAGCGACTAAAGCATCATGCCTACCGTCATGTAGGCGACAACAACGAATCCGTCGCGGTTCCCTGCTACACCGTCTTGCGCTGCAACAACAGGACATGCCAGGCGGAGTTTTGGGATCGTGACGTGAACGCTTCGCGCAATATGCTCTACCTGTTGCAACAACAACTGCTGAATCCAGAGCTACGACCACTACCATTCAGAAGACCAGTGGAAGTGTGATTCGCAATGACCGTGGGCAAGGAGCTATGTCTACACTTGACCCACACGTCCTACTGAGGAGGAGAGTAGGGAGGACAGTATAAGGAGATACCTTAATAGAGGAACGCTCGCAGAGTCTCGACTTCAACTTTCTTGCGGCTGTGCTGGCCAATCTCGCTCTGTGTCTCGCCCAAATCGTCGCTATCTCCCTCGCACACGGCGGCGTCAAGTGCCGCCACGGCCGACAAGTAGTGAGTGCGCATTCGAAGATAATGCACACGAGCTGCTCTCCCAGCGGCAACCCGACTAACTCTGTCAAGTTCCAGCAACTGCTCGACGGCGTGCTCAATTTCGCTAGAAGTCACGTGCACAGATGGTAGTTTCACAAGTGGAGCACCCTCCGTCAGCTCCCGGTCTCGGTGGCCATCACCTCCATTCGGTGCAGCCTTGTCTGCATCCGGGTCCTCGTCGTCAGTAGCACCGGTATCTGCTGCACCATCATAGTCGAACGAGCCGACACGCAGACCGCAGCTGTCAGGCACCCACTCTTGCATGATCGGAGTGTTGTACGTGACCGTGACGGCCCCAACCGCCGCGCTTTCGAGCACCATAGTCTCATACTTCTCCACCTCTGGTGGCACAGGAAACAAATGCATTCCAATTGCGTTCTTAAGTCTTGTGATCTCCTTGACGGAGTTGGCGTCTTCCTCACATACCAAATCCACATTCAGTTTGCGCTTGGTCGCTTTATTGGCTTGCTTCTTGGGACTGTCCAATCCATCCAGCCAGTCCTCAGCAGCTCGATCCGGATCAGCAGCAGCTTCAGCCGCTTCTGCTGCCTCCGCGTCAGCCTCGTAGTCCTTTAGCATACTGCTCAGCACTCGCTGGAACGATCCACACAGTGCCAAAGACTGCTGGAATCTCACATGCAGCATCGGCCATGTCGGATGTGCCACCCACGCAGCCAGCAACTCCTCCGTAAACTGCTCCTTTTTGTCTGCATCGCCGACCACCACGACATGCAAAAACTCATCCCATTTCTTGCGTACGTGGCGGTCATACACATCCGGCACCGTCGTCTTGAGCAAGTACACACCAAAATTACTGGCAGCCAAGTCCGAAGCTCCAAGCTGCTCAGCTGGTGAGTTCCTCCCCAGTCCACTCAACGTATTCAAGGCACCAGTGCGTCCTCTGTGGTCTCTCTCCTCCTGTCTTTCCTGTCTAAATTTCAGCATCTGTCTGAGCGCAAACTCCGTCTTGACCAGCACCAAATCGGGAATCTCGGAGTGAAAAGCGCCGGCCGCATGGCATTCAGCGGGAATAACGCAGCGAACACTCCTGCCGAGGCGATCTCCTGAGTCTCCGCAGTTCTGTCCAGTGGATTGGCGCCTACTGCCACATGCACTCGACTCGCCACTTTGTGTCTGGTGGCTGCACTCACTACTTGACTTCTCGGCCACAGAAACGCCAGCTCCGAAGCCTGAGAAATAGCTGCATCTCCTCCCGTTGGCACTACCGCTAGACACGTCCAGGGCAGTCTGGCTTGGCCTGACTGCCGCACTCCTGGTCGGTACTGCTGCTCGAATCTGCGCTCCAGAAACCGCAGAGCGGCGGCAGGAGGCGCCGCTGGCTGCAGCAACTCTGCAGAGGACAAAAGTCTCTCTCGGAAGACGCACTCGTGCACTCGGAGGTCGAAGTTTACCGTCTGGAACTTGGAATACACCACCAATTGCAACACCACCAGACTGACGGACGCGTAGGCCAACCAATGAGTCGGATACTCCCAATGTTTCACTGGAGCCGAGTTGTCTCGAGTCCTCCAGGCTTGTAACAGTCTCCGCGGCTTGTTCCAGAGCTTGTCCCTGATTTCCACCAATCGTGTTGCTGCATCAGGGAACCGAGTGGCCCACGACAGGTAAACTTTTGTAACAAGTCCACCAGCCGCTGCCAAAATGCTAAGAATAGCAGCAAAAGCTGTAACCGCCATGTAACAACGGGGAACTGGCGACGTCCGCGTGACTGGAGCTTGGAGACACTTTACCACTTGGTTTACCAGGGGATTGGGACGATGTTCCAGCCGGTAAAGCAGACGCCAAGTCGCTCTCGCTGAGACTCACGTTCTCTGTGGACGAAGACTCCGTCTCCATGTTCTCGAAGAAGCTGCGGCGCCGCAAGCGCGACGCCGGAGGAGGCTCCATCTCGCTCATCATGGTAAAGTAAACTGGGAAGTTATGGTTTACCGGTTTGGAAACACGGTAATATAAATTCAGTTAAGTCCGAAATGGCTACACAGTAATCGACGTTGAATTTTGGGAGTGTGTTCGCTTGAAATTTCCAGAAACAAAATCTGATATGGGAACGATATGGATTGAAGAAAGAAGTGTGATCGAGCATGTATTTGTCAGAGCTTTCTTGAACCGAAAGGCTAAGCTGTGTCACGATGGAGGTATTCGGATACTTGTGATGTTGTTCACGCTGAGGCTAATCAAACAGGGCATTTGTCTAGTGGTATTTTTGATTGACACACGTGAATGACATCGGACAGCGTCAACAGGTACCAGATTAACCTGAGATAGCTTTGCGCTGCGCGAGCTGGAAACGTGTTCGTGCTACCGTCGGTATTAGTCGGAGCTACATGTCCGAACGGACTCCAAGCGTCAGTAATCAGATTCCTGTTGGATCGTACAGGGTGGTTCCTTTCGTTATTCACTGCGATGTTTGCCGGTCACGATCATGTCATATGCCTTGATATCACGGAGAACTAGTTAAGTTGTCACCTTCTCAGACTGACATTGGGAAGCAATCGACGCAGCTGACGTGAGGAACTCCTGGCTTCGCGGGGGCACGATGTTAGGGGTCCGTATTGATCTTGATGCGAAGTACTAAGAAGGGCAAGCAGTGGAAATCAATTGTGGACGTCTTGCTTTTGGATGAACAATGTTGTGATGAACGGCGTTCATCACTCAAAGCACATCGTGACAAATCGCCATTTGATATCAACCATCAAAGCACGAGCTCCAATTGACGTTGACTGCGAAGGTGTCCAAGAGAGAAGGCCTTCATGCAAGCAAAAACTGCCAACACTGGTGAGAGGGGTCACTGTGAAGCACAATACGCCAGATCTGTAATGTATGCTATCACTCACGCCTCTGTTGACAAACGGTCTTGTGAATCCTTATTCCTACATCCTACTACCCCTTCTTAATCAATGCGGAGCATTCATGTATGAAATCTGCTTAGCAACGTAATCCTATGTATTGCGCACTTCTCGACGATACTTGTTCAGTCCAGAAAAAATCGTCGATGGCAAGTCACTCCACGCTTGCAAGCTTCCAGTTTGGCGGGTTCAGCCAGAATCACGCCATGAGCGACAACGTCATAGGCGTGGTGATGCCACGCCGTCTAGCGAGAGATCTTAACAACAGTACTGGGGTCGTGTCCAGCACCTCGTCGGAAGCTCGTGAGCGTGAATCAAGAACTCGTCACGACAGGAAAACAACTTTTCTTCAAGATGCATGGTCGACCGAAAGCCAACCAAGCCCTGCTGACCAGGGCTTGGAAAATAATCAGGGGATAGGGAGGGAAGGGTCGTCTTCCATTGTCCATCAACAATGGTCCCTATTCCATTGAAAGGGGTAATTTTACTGTACTACGCTACTTGCCTAAACTACTACATTTACCAGATCAATATGCTGTTGGCGTTGGCGTTTTCTGGATTGCTGGTTCGTTCGCATGACGCGGGCGACGGTCACTTCATTCCATTCATCGCGGTTGTATCGTAGATACAAGAGGAGCTCTAGCGTTGTTGGTAGCAACGACTGTCTAAGGTCGCTGTACACCAAACCTGCTTGAGAAAACAGGCGCTCGACATCATTCGAGGTGGGCGGGATCCATGTTAGGCTATCATACTTAGCGTACGAGCTAGATCGCTTCTCCTGCAATGCGGCATCAGCGAATCCAACCTTCTTTCCTTCCTCACGCCCGTTGGACTGCGGGCTTGAGACTCGCTCAAAGCATCGTAACGCTCACCGCTCGCCAGGCGTGAGCTCTTTCTCACGCCCATCCTGCACTTTGACAATTCCGTTTTCAAAGTCTATGCATTTTCGACCACGAGCAGTGCTGACCAGAAGGAGACAATTAAAGCTGCCAAGCCCGAGAAGCGGCGTGCACAAGTTAGAGCTTGTCAAGCTCGCTTTCGTCAAAAACAACGCGCCCTGAAGCTACACCAGAAGGAGCGCATGAAGGAATTGCGCGAGGAGATCGGTTGTCTCCAGTTGAAACGTCTCAGCCTCAAAATGCGTGCCAGTGTCAAGCCGATTCCGTTTACTATAGTCAGTGAAGCACTTCACTTCGTAAACATGTGCTTCCAGTTATCAGGGAAAAGCACCGTCGCTGAAGCGATGGAGAGCCACATTGACGCGCAGAGGAGTTTATCCTTCTTACGGACAGCTTTTGCCCCGGACGTGGCAATGGGCGAGCTTCATGGATTCAACGTACTGTTGGAACAGATACAGCGTTACTCACAGCACTTCGGTGAGCCACAAATTCAGCTCGAGCGCATCGAAACCTTGGCTCCTGGTGTCCTGAGGGGTTTTACCACCCTCAGTGTGAGAATCATCGAGACCACCATGCATGCCATCCTTCGGTCGTTTGCAAGTAAAGACAATTGCCGGTCGCTGTGGACACGACTTCTGGGTACTCGACTCCGTTGTCGCTGTTTCATCAACTCCCTCTTAGAAGACAAATGCGGTTGGGTGGAGCGCTTGGATATCTGTGCCGATTTAATGTCGCCACTGCTTCGAGCTTTGAAGAGTGTGGAAGACGCCAAATTTGTGTTGGAGCACACACTACTCACTTAAGAGGGCGTTCATGATGAGTTGATAGCTCGCAGCGGGAGCAGTTCTGCTTACCCATCGCAAAGGGTTTTTTTTCCTTCCATAACAAACTTTGTTGAACTGAGATGAATGTTGTGATGTATATTTTTTCGTAAAAAGCTTGCGGTTCTCTGAGTATTTCCTGGTCAACCTTTTCTTAACGCGAGTTGGAATGCCGATCCATACTAGCTCGTGCAACAATCAAGTCCACAACTTATTATTGACTTCGTATACGTGCCATGCAAATGACAAAAGCGGTTGTGTTGGTAAGATGACTGTTGTGGAAGCACTACAATAACTATGCTGCGTGAATAGTTTTCATGAGTCACATCGCTAAAGCCCCACTACTATCTGAGTTAGATAAATGAACCAAAAGTTTCCAATTGAAATTAATGTGCATCTGTTGTCACTGCTGACGTGAAGAAATAAGTTCGTGCAAGATGATAATGCTGATGCGATATATTGGACTACATGTGCTCAAGCTGCTACCGCGGCTAACCTGTTGACAGCAGCGGCAGCAGCACACTGCAGCAATCCACGAATGAGAAGTACTACGGGAATATTTACCACAATGAAGCAGCTCGCCTTCGGGCACTCTATGATTGGACAAACTGCTGGGTGTGTCCATCTCCACTGCGTGCTGTCACGGGGACTGCCCCTGCCGTATGTAGTTGAGGCAATAACTCTTGAGTGATGATGGCTCGAAGATCGAATTATGCACGATAAGCAAATCTTAGCTCTACCATGGGCCGTAAACTCCTCCAAATCGCACACGCACACAACCATTTCCATGTCCTGTGAACTTTATCATGTTAAGGTGGTACTGCGCAGCATTCATCGTCATCGAAATCACTTTAACTTTGCTGGAGGTATTTCCGAATCTAGCTGCACTCAAGGCTGGCATGACATCAAACCTTACATGCGGCGAGTAGACTATGGTACTTGCAGTGTATATACTGTAAGCTCAACCGGTTTCATTTCTTTACAGTAAACCGCATAAACATGATAAACATGCTTGCAATCCATGCTTGCGTGACAGCTTAGGATGGGCAATTTGACCTGATGTTTCACTGACCATCTTCCTGTCAGAGTGACATCGAGATGTGCTTTGTCAGGACGAAGCTGTTTCCCAAGGTAAAGGTGCTGAGCGGTTGAAAAGGGTTAACTGCCCCATTCTCCAATACGGCCACCGCTGCGAACAACTTGCCTAATTCGGACGGATACTCAAGACCCAAGGAAGTGAAGAGAATGCAAATCATCAAGGGACTAGTGGCTGCGATTGTCATTACGCTGTACGCGGCTCAAGTTAATGTCGCTGCCCAATCTGTGCCCGAGAACACAACCGTGGTTATTCCCCACCAGGGTCTACTACAGGAGAAACGACAGAGTAAGCCAGTATGAGCAGCTGAAAAAAGATGGTTGTTGTTTTTAGCAGACTTCTAGGAATAAAAATGCTTTTATCCGGCAGTCGTGTTCTTCTTGGTGCAAATATACCGGCATGCCACATAAAGTATCTTCGACTACAACATATCTATCAGCCGTATTTGGTGCGTCAAACATTCTGATATGAGTTGGAATGAGCTCCGCCAAGTAACTAAATGTCCTCTTTAGGATACTCATGACACTTTCAATTGGGTAGACGGGAAAGTATATTGTTACTTGGAACTGATACTTAAACCAAGCGTTCGCGTTCGCTCATTACTCGCTTCGTTCACCCTACTGGGCTTTCGTATGCTTTAGAAAAGCCGTAAAGATCTTGGAGAGCCACCACAAGGGCGAGTACGCTAGAGAGAATAGCCCCCATTCCCACTACGCCCACTTCGTCCTCTTCCACCACCACCTCCGCCCCCTCCCCTTTTCCCTCTTTCTTCGATCAGTGAATCGTCAACTGCCGCACCACTGGGCTGCAAAAATCGGGGCTTTGTGGCATCTTCACCCTGACCAGCCTGGAGAGACCGAACGGCGACATTAGTGTCGCGTGATTCAGTCGCGGCTTGGTAGGAGTCATTCGCGAAGACAGTTCGACCGCTCACCAGCACAACGATTGCTGCTAGAACAACGGTGTAATGGCGATGCATGGCCCCACTTGAATACGCTTTGATGGTTGGATTGCAGTAAATTTCGAAATGGCAACAGGTGCACCAGGTATCGTAAATTAATTAGGGAGGTACAGTTTACAGAGTGGAGGGAAGAAAGCAGCTGGTGATTGCTTCGAATAGCACACGCAATAATATCTTGATGAGTCTTCGCGAACGACAAAGCAGATGAGCAAGCAGTGTATAGGTATTTGTCAACTTTTCAGGTACATCGCTCCAATTGTTGGTTCCCCACGATCCACCTACTGCAGTATAGTAGTGTGCTCCATTCAGTGACATACAAAATGATACAACTATAGGACGAAAGAACAGATTTTAATTTGACCGATTGCCATCGTGTGAGTGATGTATCCTGGCAATTCGTCATTCTGACTACCCTCAACCTATGTCCCGTGTCGAATGATGACGGCCAACGATCGGAAGCTGCTTCCTTCAGACGATTAGATACGCCTGTCCAACGCACATCGCGGTTGTTCGTCCTCAAGGAAACATGCACTGGCGATGTGTGACGCGCTGTGACAACGTTGTGCCTGACCACGTTAGCTGCTCGGTGAGGTACGGCATGGATGATGTTTCCGTGGACGATTCAGATACCGCCTAAATATCGTCTCCTCATCACCACAGCACAGCATGGGGTCTTTTTCTTGTGGGTTCTCGGGCGAGCAAGGAGTGGTACACAGCACAGAGCACGTTACGAGGATTCTTGTTCAGTTCCAAAACTTTATTGACGATGGCAAGTCACTCTCAGATCGCAAGCTTTCACGTTGAACGTTTCAGGCAGAATCACGACGACACGAGTAATAACACCATAGGCGTGGTCATGCTACGCCGTCAAGCGAGAGATCTCAACTATACCACTGAAGTTACGGCTACGTTGCAAGCTGAAGGGCATGAGTCAAGGACTCACCAGGGCAGTGAAACGACAGGAGCATGGTTGACCGAACGTCAACTAAGTCGTGCTGAAGAAAAGGAAAGAATTAAATCTACCAAGCTCGAAAAACGACGTGCACAAGTCAGAGTTTGTCAAGCCCGTTTTCGGCAGAAACAGCGCGATCACATGCTGCACCAGCAGCAGCGCGCGAAGGAACTGCGCGAGGAGATTGATTGTCTTCAGTGGGAACGCCTAAGCCTCACAATGGGAGGCCGTACCAAGCCGAGTCCGTTTACTATAATCGGCGAAACACTGCATTTTATAGATAACTGCTTGCAGTACCCGTGGCGACTCGCCAATGCCGATGTGATGGAGAACCATATCGACACACGGAGGAGTTTGGAGTTTCTACACGCTGCTTTTGCGCAGGACGTGGCATTGGGCGACCTACACGGATTCAACGTGCTGCTGGAACAGCTGCGACGCTACTCGCAGAAGTTCAATGAGCCACGGATCCAGCTCGAGTGCATCGAGACATTAGCTCCTGGTGTCCTGAGGGCCAATGCGACTTTCAGTATGACGATCAGTGAGACCACTCTACGATGCGTATTTCATCCATTGGAGCATGACGATAAATACCAACTGTTACAGCGTGAATCAACATGTCCAATTTGGTTCATGTTGAAGTGCAATGAGAGACGCCAGCAGTATGTATGACAAAATGATGAAGTAGCAGCGACAGGGATTGAAGAACAGAAACCACAGCAGAGTTGCTGCAGATGCATGTGGAAGGAGTGAGGTTGAGTAGCAGCCTCAGTGTCAGATCTGCATTGGAGAGTGCAAAGCGAAGTTAGCAGAGAGAGAGTAGCTTAAGCGTAATCGAGAAATAAGCTTCGTTTACCTACAAGTTGCTCACCTGCGCGGAACTTCGTAACAGGGTACTGAGCCCAAGTGCACGCACAGACGCGCAGATTGTATCGCTTGAGTGTCGTTGAAAGAGCACAAGCGAGGGAGACGCCAAGTTTGAACAATGCCGCGATCATCGTCGGAGAAGCCGGCGGATGTCGAGTGGAACAAGGATGGCTGTCCTGAGAACTGGAACGGTCGGGACTGGCCGTTGTACAAACGCACCATGATGAGGTATCTCGCTTGCTACGAAGTGAAAGAAAACGAGTGGCATCTGGATGACATCTGCGATCGGAGCGTGCCTTTCTCGAGCGCAGTTGGCTTGGAGGAGGAACGACGATATGTTCGCCAAGACGAGTTACTTGCGAAGATAATTGCGAGCTCTTTGTCGTGCACGCTCGCGCGACAAGTGATGAAATACGATTACGGTGCAGAAATGTGGGAGTATTTGTCGAAACGTTTCGAGGGGCGTGAAAATGCGACGACTAGGCTCTACACACAAAGAACGCTTCGCCAAAAACTCGAAGCTGCGTCATGTCGGTCTGGCGCTGATGTCGAGACTCATTTGGAGTACATGATCTCGTTGCGTGAAAGGCTGGCCGCATTGGATGCTGATATAAGCGATATCTGGATGGTAGATGTTATGGTTCGGTCAATGTCACAACAACCGTACTACGGACAGTTGCAAACGCTAATGCTACTTGGTGGTGTTCAAACACTAAGTACGCCCATGGAAGCAAAGGCGATGATCCTCACCCTCGATAAGAACGCTCAAGTTGACAAGCAGATTCAAGCACGTCGTGACTCAACACGAGGAGGGGACCAGCAAGGTGCAAACAGTGGGAAAAGACTGGTGGCCGCTCGAAACCAAGCAGTGGGGCAGCAAGACCATCAAAAAGCTGGTGGTGGAGGTAAGATGTCGAAAGACATGAAGCAGATAGGCAATAGCGGTAACCGCACACCAGGAAGTGATGGAGCAAGTGCCAAGTCAACAGACAACGCCAAGTCCAAGCGTGATGAAAACTACGCGCAGTTTTATCTGGATCGAACCGAAGGCAACTGCTTTGGGTGCCACCAACCAGGACATACGAAGCAAAACTGTCCTGACCGGGAAGACGCAGACAAGAAGACTGGACAGAGTGAGTCCTTTTACACCGTTACATCAGAGGGTCCGACAGAGGCAATCGGCGAGAACCTCGTTGCTGAGAGCGACGGATCGAAGTTGAGCACAGCGCGTTCAAATACACGAGATGCGAATGAATATCGTCCAGAAAACTGGGTGTTTGACTGCGCGGCAAACCGCCACCTTGTAGGAGACAAGAGATACTTCGTTTCGTATCGAAATCTCTCGGTAAAAGAGCAACGACAGCACCTTGTGCGGGGATTCAGCGGAGCGACGACACCTGTTGGAGTGGGAGCCGTGACCCTCTGGGTGAATGTCGATGGCAAATGTGCTCAGTTGCGACTGGAAAATGTCTTTTATTCACCCAAGCACCAGAATTTGCTGTCACAGTCGGAAGCACATGAACAAGGATTTGATGTCGAGTATGACAACGCGAGAAGACGCTACACCTTACTGAAGCGCGACATAATTGCTCTGCAAGCAGATATGCACCGCTGTGGCTTGTGGGTTTTTCACGCTGAGAACCATTTTCTGAGGAGCAACACAGAGGATCCTGTGCCCAGCAGCATGGTAAATTTTGCGCTCAGCGACGGGGTCGCAGACCTGCAGTGCTGGCACGATCGTCTAGGGCATCTTTGTCCACAGTACATCAAGAAAATGGCAGATGAAGGGCTGGTAAAGGGCATGGCATTGCGCAAAAGACAATTTGACATGTGTGAGGCGTGTCAACTAGGAAAGCAAAGAGCAAATACGCCTGCCAAACATTTGGATCGAGGAATACAGCAGCGAAATCAGCTAGTGTTTGCTGATCTACTTTTTCCACCAACCAACTACAACTGCACCCGGTTCAAAGCCATTCTAGTGGTTATGGATGCCCACACGCGTTTCATGTCTGTTTATCCGGTTAAAACGAAGACTGCGAGCGAAATCAATGCCCTTATTCGACGGTACGTAATTTGGGCCGAGCGACAGTGGCCGCAGAACCCAGTGAAAGAAGTGCTGACCGACGGCGGCGGTGAATTCGAAAACGCAGAGATAACTGCATGGTATCAAGGCCACGGTATCACACACACTGTCACTCCTCCCAACACGTCGCGGTTAAACATGGTCGAGAGAAGTCACCAGACATTGTTCGGCATGTTGAAGGCCATGATGAAGGAGGCTGGTCTTCCGACCTCATTTTGGGTTGATGCTCTACACTACGCCGTGTACATCAAGAATCGCACTTACTCTAGTGCCATCAACGGCATTCCGTACGAAGCCATGTGGCAAAGAACTCCGAATATTCATCATCTCCGGAAGTTTGGTGCTTTGGCCTATGTCCACACAAAGGTGGGTGCTGGGCGACACAAACTCGCAGATAATTGCCGCGTCGGCTTTGTCCTTGGTTATCGTGAGGGCCAGCTTGGGTGTAAGGTGTATTTCCCCACAGAAGGTTCTGTTCAGTACGGTGGGCAAGTTACCGTGAACGAACAAGTTCTCTATCGTGACCGCTATCACCGCGATCGGTTTGATGACGTGGTTACGCGATGGGCAAACGACCACTATCCAGACCTGACCAGTAGTGGTCGTAGCGATTACGACTTACCGGTCGTAGGGAGGCGTACGCAGCCGTTGCACGATCAGGTGGAAGCAGACGGATCAGGAGATGAAAACTCACATCCCAAAACAGCGAGTTGGCTTCAGCGATCTTCGCCAGAATTGAGTGAAGAGTTAGTTTTTCAGTCGACAGTAAACGGATCGCAACCCCTCGACGCAGATGACCACGCTGGTCGCAGCACAAAGACAGGATTGGTTGAAGTTGAGAACATGTCGGAGGATTTGGACTCGGTCCAGTTAAATGAGGCATTTGTAGTGTATTCTGCATTTGCATTCGTGACTACAGTGGACGAATTGGAGAAGAACGGACAGCGAACGTGGCATGAATCGGAAGTTCGCCTACCTCGAAACTACAAAGAAGCCATGTTGTCTCCTCAACGCGCGGAGTGGTGGAAAGGCATGGAACGCGAAATGACCGCGATGGAGCAAAAGGACGTGCTAGAACTTGTCCCTGAAGCTGAAATTCCTGGTGGTAAGAAGGTGTTAGAAACAATGTGGCGCTTCCAGCTAAAAACAGACAACGCAGGAAATGTGTCTCGCTTTCGACCGCGATTGTGTGCCAGAGGCGACAAGCAATTACCGGGAATTGATTTTGTGGTGACGGACATCTTTTCTCCAGTCGCCAGAATGGCATCGTTCAGGCTGTTTGTGGCGCTAGGTATCTTGTTGGGGCTGGATCCGTACCAATGTGACATAAACACAGCGTATCTGAACGCGAAGTTGAAAATTGTCCACTTTATTCGGTAAATCGCAGGTTTTCCCCTTAAGAGTGGCTGGGTGTACAAGGTGAAGAATGCGTTATACGGGCTGCATCAGAGCGGGAAGGAATGGAACGATGAACTGCACCAGTGGCTGACTAGGTACGGCTGGCACCAATGCACAACCGAGCCGTGCTTGTATACCTACAGTGAGGGCGGCGTCAGTGCAATTTTGTTGGTGTACGTAGATGATCTCGTTTGCAGTACTAACAGTGAGGAGTGGAAGATACACTTCTTCGCTGATCTCAATCTGAAGTATGGAATTAAAGATCAAGGCCGTTTGCAGAACTACTTGGGAATCCAAGTTGATTTGGGAGAAGATGGTGTGCGTCTTCATCAGACAAAATACGCAAAAGAAGTTTTGCAAAGATTTGGATTCGAGAATGCGCACGGGTCCCGCTCGCCGATGGAACTGAATCTAAAGCTGAAAGCAGCACATGATGGTGATAAAGAGCCTGGAATCGATTACCGAGGTGCCATAGGATCGCTGATGTATCTCGCAACCAGTACCCGCCCAGACCTGGCTTACTGTGTTGGCTATCTAAGTCGATTTGCGGATAATCCTACGTGTGCTCACGGAGGAGCAGTCAAGCGGGTGTTGCGATACCTCGCTGCTACCGTGGATAGTGGTATTTGCTTTAAGCATACAACGAAAGGAGGCGATCCGAAGATTGTGAAAATTGATGGGTTTTGTGACGCAGATTGGGGAAATTGCCCCGACACCAGAAAAAGTGTTTCTGGCTATGTGATGAGTGTGGCTGGCGGCCCTGTGGCATGGTCGGCACGCAGACAGAGCATAGTTGCTCAAAGCACAGCAGAAGCAGAGTATGTTGCAGCTTGCGAGGCATGCCAAGAAGGACAAGCAATTGCGAACATTGTGATGGAGATTGTACCTAACTACGATGTGGATTTTGCATTGGGAATTGACAATCAAGCAGCTCTAGCTCTAGCAGCGCACCCCACGTATAGCCGCAAGACACGTCACATCGAACTGAGATATCACTATGTGAGAGAGCAAGTAGCTCAAGGTGCAGTGAAACTGTGGAAAATCGCTGGTGAAAACAATCCTGCTGACTTGTTCACCAAGCCACAGAATTCGATGAAACTGAACAAGATGGTGAGTATGTTGGGTATGTGGCCCACAGCTCAGTCAACCCAGCGTGAAGTGCGTCGAGCAAGTTTCGCACGCAAGTAACTTGTTTGTGATACCAACCTGTAGCTGTTCCGAAGATGAATTTTCGGAGGGCGGCATGTTACAGCGTGAATCAACATGTCCAATTTGGTTCATGTTGAAGTGCAATGAGAGACGCCAGCAGTATGTATGACAAAATGATGAAGTAGCAGCGACAGGGATTGAAGAACAGAAACCACAGCAGAGTTGCTGCAGATGCATGTGGAAGGAGTGAGGTTGAGTAGCAGCCTCAGTGTCAGATCTGCATTGGAGAGTGCAAAGCGAAGTTAGCAGAGAGAGAGTAGCTTAAGCGTAATCGAGAAATAAGCTTCGTTTACCTACAAGTTGCTCACCTGCGCGGAACTTCGTAACACCAACCTGTGTATTCAAGGCTTGTGGGTACTCGACTCCATTGTCGCTGTTCCGTCAACTTCCTTTTGACGACAAGCGCGGTCAAGTGGAGCGGTTGGAGCCTTGTATAGACTTAATGCCGCCACTCCTTTGGGCATTGAAGAGGGTAGAAGATGTCGCATTTGTGTGTGAACACACACTGCTGACTCCAGAGGGCGTCCTTCGTGAGTTGACCGACTCTTAGGAGGATAGATAATCGATCAAAATATTTCTTGCGTGACTAAGACTTGGTTAGGCTGACAAATTAAATATTTTATCTCTCTGCGTCGGGTGCGTTTCCTTACTGCACTGTATTGACTTGTGCAGAATATATACCGACAGCTTGTAGTCGATGCGATCCAAGGGGTTGCATTTAATACGGTTGCGTGGAAGCTTTCACATGACAGCCCCAGTGCATGCCCTTCAGTTACCAAACAAACAGACTGGATCGTGTACACGTGAAACACATCCAAGTTAGTTCATACGATGTAACGCACTGTAGTCAGATAGCGTAGACGTGATGCTCTCGACTTTCGGAACCAGTTCCAGCTCCATTATTTTGTGAATTCATTTTGGCAATAAACTGTATGTCCGTGAGCGCGAAATGCATTTCATTTAAAATGTTTCATCATAATGATATATCTAGATAAGTAAACTTGGACGTAACTTGGGGTGCCAACTTCAACTCATGGGTGTAGCACGTCTCACGATATCGCGGAAACATGCCGGGTCTCATACGCAGCAGCGAACGACTGTTATCGACCGCGATCTTCGACGTACAGTTGAGGTTCTGTCGATCGTCGATGTGTGGATAATCCCGTGGTACGGCCGCGGGTAGATTTGGTACGGTAGGATCGTACCTCGCACTTTGAGTCCTCAGCGGATTCGCTAGGAAGTCGATAGAAAGCTTGGGAGTGTGGTCTTTCCATGAGACTTCCAAAGCTTGTGCCGCATCTTCCATCTCCAGGAGGCGCCTCGCGTGGGCCTTACAACAACCTCGAAGCTGAACGTACTTCTGGCAACCTTCCACACGGCAGCGTTTACCACCTCCATGGGAGAGGCAAAAACCTTTTTGTTGCGCAAGTTTGCCACATCCGTCGGATGCGCATCGACGGCCACCGCCGTGCGCGACACAACGTCCCTGACTTTGTGCGAACTTGTGGCAGTCTGGGTCCTTGCAGCGGACGCCCCCGCCATGAGCTTTGCATCGCCCACGACTCTGTACCAACTTGTTGCATTCGGGCACGGAGCACCGCGCCTTGCGTCGAGTGTTCGATGTTGTCATTCTTCCTCGTATCGCTGAGGAGAGAGAAAGCTGGCAATGAGTAGCAGGAAGCTGATGCCCGAATGAGGTCTACAAATGACTTGCCTCAGGGCCCATCCCAAAAGAGGCATCATGCAAAGCACATTCATAAAACTGTACACTTTAACCAAACGGACGCGTCAGTCCAACGGTTCTGAAGAACAGCACAGTAAAATCTGTTTTCCTTTCTTAATATAAAATCAAGCTCCGAGCAAACTGCTTCGGGCTGGTAGGCTACGCTACAATTTAGTAAATTGAAGGAAACGGCGCAGTATTATCATAACAACAGTGAATACTAAATAAAAAGCTAAGGCTTGCACAACCATGGTACGAAGAAAGTAATTGTGGCATGACATTATTATTTACGTTGATTGCTAAAAAAATGCAGTCCCCCACTTGCTGCTTGTGCACTCGGGCTACCATATGCTTTATTAAATTGGACAACAAGTGGACAGTGATGCTACCGTAGTGTCACGTGATTTAGTCGCGGCTTGGTAGGAGTGATTCGTAAAGACGGTTCGAACGATCCTGTCAGGACAATGGTGTAATGGGGCGCATGACCCCACTTGGAACACTGCTTTCAGGAATTCCAAATGATAACAGGTGCGCCAGGTACGCTCAGGTAGGTTGAATTAGTTCAAGAGGTACAGTGTATGGAGTGAAGGGGAGAAAGTGAGAAAGATGGTGATTGCCTGATGAGTCTTCGCGAACGACAAAGAAGCTGAGTAAGTATCATTAATAATGCTTAAATAATATAATACCGTAGTATAGTATTTAAGGTTCACATCACTCAATCAGTTGGAACCCCATTATGATCTACCTACAGCAGTATAGTTATGTTATGCAGAACAGGTTGTAAGTGATAAACGAACGACACAACTTAGTACGAAGTCCAACAGGAGAGGTTTTATTTTTACTACGTGGGTAAGGGAGTGATGAATCCTGACAAATCTTCGTTCTGACAACTCACTGGCGTCCTTGTACCCTTGTCGAACGATGGCCAACGATCGGAAGCTGCTTCCTTCACACAATTAGGTACGCCTGTCCAACGCACATCGCGGTTGTTTGTCCTTTCATAGGAATAGTCTACAGTTTTGTACGGGTTGCACTCTACAGTACAAGGAAGCATGCACTGGCGGTGTTTGACGCGACGTGACAACATAGTGCCTGACCAACGCTAGCTGCTTGGTGAGATACGATATGGGTGATGTTGCCGAGGACGTTTCAGGGACGAGCTCTAGTGTTCTCATGTCATGGAGGTTGTTGTCCTTAGCAGTTAAATAGTAACAAGCCCATTCTCAAAACTTATAACGGCAGCAGTATGCACTGCAGTTCTGCACGAATGACAATAGCTTCTGCTTACTAAGACGGGATATCTACCGCAACGATGGAAATCTCCCCGGACACTGGAACGATTGGACAGACCGCTGGATATGTCCTCCCGCAACGAGCTGTCACCGTGACTGTCCCTGCCTTATTGCTGGATGAGAAAATTGCTCCTATTGATGATGGGTCGAAGAACGAACTATGCACAAGAATCAAATCTTAAACTTCTATCAAGGGCCGTAAACTCCATCATTTGTGGACCACAATGTGCACATACATTTCGAAGTGAATTGCAGGTCGCGTGGTATTGTGTATTGTGTTTCACCGCTATCGTTTCATCGCTATCGAAGAAATACCTGCCCCCTTACCGGAGCTCACTTTGAAACTAGCTGCACTCAGCTCTCCCTTTCATTACCACCTTTCGACCCCTGCCTCAATGAACACCCGTTCACTCGCTAGTTTTGCTATCGTGTCGCTCGCTGTGAGTTCAACCCGCGCTGGATCCATTGGCCACGACTTGGTAAAGCCGTTTGTTGAACCTAAGCCAGTCACAGTCTCCGAGAAGGCTGCCATCAAGTACAAGCCGAAACTTAACATCGAGGAAGGATGCCACCCCTACCCAGCAGTACAAGAGGACGGTCTGTTGAGTGGTGGACTGAAATGGGCCGGCAGCCAGAGCGGTGACTGCACTGGGTCGAGTCTAGGATCGCAAGTCTACGCTCGCTCCACCTGGTACAACGAGATGTGGGCTATCATGTACGCATGGTACTTCCCTAAGGGCCGTGAACCTGTCTCCATGCACCCATACGCACGACTTTTCGGTCATCGCCACAATTGGGAGTACGTTGTCGTGTGGATCGCGAACCCTGCTGTCGAAAATGCGACGGTTCTTGGAGTTTCGATGTCAGCTGCCGTTGGGTATAGCAAACACGCGCCACTTGACGCCAAATACTTGGACGGTGACAGCGTGAAAGTCGAATACTACAGCGATTTGGTTGTTGCCAGTACGGCTCTACGCTTAACTGAGACTGCCGGCGAGTACCAGGATCTCATCACGTGGGACCAGCTTTCGAATGCAGCGCGGGACGCGCTAACCGACTACGATTGGGACACGAGTCTCTTCGACTTGGTTGGTGCTGAGTTTCCATTAAAAGACGGTGTCTTTAACGAGACGCTAGAAAAGGCTTATCCTTTCTAACGAGGCTGCGCTAAACAGCACAGTGGTGAACATTCATGAGATCCGATGGTAGAGCTCAGTTTCTGAAAAGTTTACTTTTATAGCCTATAATGTACGATTGGCTTTCTGTGTCTGCTTCAAAAGGCAAGCGAGAGGGTGAAGTGTTTTAAGACACAAGAGCATTGCGATGAAAATAACTTGTATATTACCCCACTTCGGCGGTGGATCGCTTCGTTCGATAACATTTGCCTAAACAGAGCGAAACAGGGTAGCAAACTATTCATGAATGTAGCATCTTTCTCGACACCGCCGGGTCTAATACACGACAGCGAAAGACTGCTATCGACCGCGATCTTCGACGTACAGTTGAGGTTCTGTCGATCGTCGTATTTTGCGATCAAAACGCAAGACTGTACCAAACAGTCTCGATATTGGTCATGACTGTACTTGCACCCCTTGACTCTGTTCCGTTGGCTTTCTGGCTGTGAAAGTGTAAGTGCTATTACATGTTGGTGTGCTGGTGTGTATATCTGTCTGCTCGTTCAAATGAAAACGAAGAGCACTTGCTAGCTAACCACACATCGATACTCATCTACTATACACTTGGAAGTGTAAATTTTACTGGTAGTGTATTACTTCTCGCGACGGTGGGGTGACTTGGCGCGGTTGGCTGGGATGTCGTGCAGGACTTGCATATGACGACGTGTGAGAGCTTCAATGCCGGCCACAAACACTGGAAGACTTATTTCAGATGACAAGCGCTAACAATACCGTTGCGTGGAAAACGTCAAACTGAACGTCAAATGCTGAAGCCTCTATGAACACGATCGATCTCACACCATGTAAACGATATAATATCTCGTTAGAGTAATCATTTAGCAATCTATGTGCAGTCTGAGGAATGTCTGTTGAGGCTATGTCATTCGAGATCGAGCGCTTGCACAATTCGAGCTGAAGCTCAATGCATAAAGCATATCCTTTGCTTCGGGCATGCTCGTCTCAAGAAGGCCGTTAGGATTCTGTTTTGTGGATAAAACGCGACAACTCGAATGAAAATGCTAAACCAAACAATCGCGAGATCACTTTCCAATTTCGATCGGAACCATGAAGTACTCACTACCTACCAACATCAAGATCGCCTCACGTCGACTGCTGCACGTTCCACGCGGGGGCTCTGCAGTTGTGGAACAGCCAATGGTACCCGTGCCAGTGCCATCGGGACCAAGGGTTTTGCGCAAGTTTACTCTTGTTCCATCGCGTGACGCGGAGATCTATCCGCTGATGTTCTGCGTGTCTGTCGGATCCACGCTTGGCGTCGTCTGCTGCCTTCGCCAGCTCTTGTTCAGTCCCGATGTGAATGTGAGTCGCCACCGCCGCGAGACGCCAGCGTGGGAACGCTACAAGCGCGAAGATGGCCAGCAATACTGGCACATCCACCATCAGCTCGCCAATCTCCGCCCGAATGCGGTCAACATGAACGCTGATGCTAGCAAGCTGCACTAAGATGTCGACAAAGCTGCATCGACTGCACAAACGACAACGAAGCTCGTAACTAGCCGCTAGGTCTGGTGCAACAGCAGAAAGATGCCGTCCATATTAAGCAAACTGAAGGTGCATTTAATGAAAAGATTCATACACGTTTTCCTCGCTATGCTCATCTAATCGCGATAGCACGCTGTGAGGGCCATCGTCGTCTCTAGAGCGGGCACTGTAGCGTGCCGTCATGAAGACTACCTTAGCTCGATGTTGGTACGTTTAAGGACTTAGGAGTGAGACTACACGTTTTCCTACCCTGGTATAAGATGTGGAAATCTGCCTAGCAGCCTTTATTGGCGTGGTTCTTAGCGTCTACTCCAGCACTCATCACGCCGCTCTTCAATCCTGACATCAGCTTAGTCACCACTGCCATGATACCCCCAACCTGCTACAAGCGTGAGGATGGAGAGCTGTTCCGTCGAAAATGCCATCAGCTTGTGCCAATCAACATGTTGTCCTGATATATAGAGTGGCTGCACGAAGGAGACGACGAACTATCTCATCTAAGGTAGATTGTTCACTAAATGATCTCATGGCCGTTAGGCTTCTGATTGTGCGCCCACATGGAGATCACTCGAGTTCGTTCAACCTGGGACAAATTGAATGAAAACGACCAAGGCCAATGATATCAAAAACTATATCATTTGCAAATTGCATCGGAACCATGAAGTACTCACTACCTACCAACATCAAGATCGCCTTACCTCGACTGCAGTGCATTCGTGGTGCACGCAAGGGTCATGCGGTTTCGGAACAACCGGAAGTGCCCGTGCCCGTGCTGACAAAACCGAGAGCCAAGCGCAAGTTCAAGCTCGTTCCTTCGCGCGACGCCGAGATCTATCCATTGATGTTCTGCGTGTCTGTCGGATCCACGCTTGGCGCCGTCTGCTGCCTTCGCCAGCTCTTGTTCAGTCCCGACGTGAATGTCAGTCGCCACCGCCGCGAGACGCCGGCATGGGAGCGCTACAAGCGAGAAGATGGCCAGCAATACTGGCACACCCACCACCAGCTCGCCAATCTCCGCCCGAATCCGGTCAACACAAGCCCAGACGCTAACAAGTTGCATCAAGCTGTCTAACCGTTCAAGCGACAATGAAGTTCAACAGGACACTGAGCCTAAAAAGGAGTCTAGCAAACTTATATTAGTGCAAAATGCACACCCTTCTCGCGATCGTTTTTATTTTTCTGCATAAGCTTAAACGCACAGGAATTCTCATTGATGGAATTCATCTCATCTAGGAGATAAACACTTGAAACTCGTCGAAGAATGTTGCATTCATATGAGGTTCGTAGCCGTCGCAAATGATTAAAACACCGACTTGAACCATGACACCGCCTTATCCACAAGTTTGTACTGCGCATAATGGACACCTGCGAACTCGAGAACGGGAAGAATGCGATCCTCGCCGTCTGAACTTGATTTTTGTTTCTCCAGTTGGGTAAAGTCATACACGTTTGACGAGTCCGTGGACGCCGATGTCGAGTCCTCCGACACATACTTCAGACTGTCTTTGTCGATCGTGACCACCATCGTGCCCGTGATATTCCCGTACTTGAACGGCATCGAGTGCACGAAGATGTTGTTGTCGTTGTCATCCTCCACAGAGGCGGTCTTGCCGGTCTTCGAGAGCTTCACTTTGGTCTCAACTTCAGCAGCATTGGCGATGCCAGTGCTACAGGCGACAAGAGCGACGGAAGCGGCCAGCAGGACTTGGGACACACGCATCTTCGGATCTGTAGTGGTCGCTTGGTGGTCAATTGAATAATGTAAAAAAACATCTGAATAAACAAAAAGACCACATGGTTGAAATATACAATATCATGAACACATTCACCAAACTTAATTTCTGTATTCTGTTCATACTGTGCATTACCCCAGTAGGATTCTATGTCTTGTTGCTAGCAAAACTTAAACCCGTTAGATAAACCGCACAAGGGTATCATTTAGTGCGTAGCCTACTTCCTACAGTCGCATACGAAGACCTCCATTATTTTTTGGTACTTGGGCTTCGGAACGTATTAATCCTCGACCTGTTGTTTCACAGATGTAGTGTCTTCAGCATTAACAGGCTGAATTTGATGTCCTCTGTCGGCTACTACCTTGCTGTACGCCAACTTGACTTAAAGATTGCAAATGTGAGAGTGATCGATTTGGTTAGCTTCTTGCGAAGTAAAACATACAAGCTATGTTATTTCCGTAGAGCTGCCTTGATAACCTCTAGATAGTATTTCCTTTCCGTTGCCATCGTGGGTCATAGGTTGCGTAATGGTGGTGATCTTCACGTAGCCATTCTTCGCTGCAGTGGGTTATTAAAGGGTGGCCAAATGCCCATCATCCACTTCACTACCCATCAATGCAGGCTATCCGTCATGTAGGAATTGTATGCTCCACTTGCGTCACTTCTTGCGTTTAGATGCAGTTGAAGGTGGCACTTATAGTGTCGAGTCTGTCATGCCGGTTGATCGACGATCCTATGCTGCTTTTGAAGCCCGCGCGTAAGTGTTGGATGTGCTGAGAAAGTTGGGGGTTCGCAACCTTGTTTACAGAAAGCTGTAGCTTGGTTTTGACGTGTATGTATCGGTACCCATGATTTTGTTTTAATGTCTTCAAGCCCTTCCCACACCACGATGACTTTTGTAGCCATGCTTGTCACGAGGACTGTGTTGAACCAAGTCCCTGACCGTTCGGTAGATTTCTTGATTCACAATGGGCTCAATGATTTCCTCGATGACATTGAAAGAACTGTCTGCATGCAGTTTAAGTCGAGGGGCGTAGACGTCCTTTGTGGATCCTGATATGAGATGCTAAACTTTGAAAGAGTTGGGCTCGGCATCCACGACGCGGTACGGACCAATTCATTTGACTGATAACTTGTTGAATTTGTGGCGTGACTCAGTCTTAGACCATTGGACATAGTCACCAATATAAAAGATGACAGGATGTGCAGAGCGCTGGTTGCGATGATTGCATTGTGTTTGCGTTCCTTGAGCTTCTTCAAGGTGTTTTGGCATGTTGTGAACTGCTTGTCGAAGTGCATCTACGTTTGGTGAAATGGCGACTTTAGCATCGTCAAAATTCACAATGCGATTTTGTTCTTGTCTGTATTCAGCACGACGATTTTGAGTGTGGATGGCCACTCCATCCCTGTGCATACAATGGGAACCAATTTGCGAGGGATTGTACGGGTGTCTGGTTTAGATTTGCTTGTGCGAGGAAGAGGATGTCAACCCACCGCTCTTGTCGTATAGTGAAATTCAAAACTCATGATTGGAAGAACTTGTAAAATGCTACTGGTTGATAAGTTCCACACTGTTATTTATCCAGGAAGAGAAAGCAACTGTAAACTCCTGCCGAGTTTGTGTGCAGCGACAGAGTTCCTCAAGAAGTTCATTCTTAAAATGTGTTGCTGTGTCACCGATGAGAAATTTTGGTGGTCCAAACCTCACACTCCATTGCAAAATCGCATTTGCAGCCGTCAGTGCATCTGCTTGTTTACATGGTAATAGCTCACAGGAGTGTGAGCAGTCATATTTGAGGACCAAAACATAGCCACTTGTTTCTTCATATTTGCCAATCAAGCAAAATCCATGCGGAGGGTTTCAATGCGTTCCGTCGATCTGAAAAGCTCGTTTGGACGATGTATCCACAGCACAATGGACAATCTGCACAAAGTGAATGTGTACGTTGCTGATGTTAAAGCAAAGCTCAAGCTCTTTCACCATTGCGCTTACACGCAATGGCCCTATGTTCCGCAGTGCGCTATCACCACGAGCCGCTGTAGTAACCCCCAGTGTTGTCTGGTATACATGGCCGCGCTAGGGTGTCCACATATATTCCATCGTCAGTCAAATGATGCCAAGTAGCGCAACTTTACCACACTGTACTGCTTTAACCCTTTTGTTGCCAACTTTGATAAAACGTGGCATAAAGAATCGTTTTACAAATATTGCCCAATCAAATATCAGTATTAAAATTTATTTTTTAACCAATCAGTGCTTTACCGGAAAATTATATAAAACGATGCATTATGTCTCGTTTTATAATTTTATCTTAATTTGAGTATACCATTTTATAATAGGAAATGTATGTTCTCGCAACAAAAGGGTTAATGTTCTCTAGTGCTGGCCGCTCAAGTTGATCTAGTGGTCGGAGTTATGAAGCCTCATGTCCCAGCGCTTCATGTAGTTCGTATGACTCACAGCTGGGCTCTGGCCAGCCCACCTGGAAAATATGTCTGCCCCATACGTTTTCATCTCCAGCAATATGCTCAATTTCATACTTGTATTCATTGAGCTTCAAACCCCACCTCAACAGGTTCCCTCGCTCGTGTTTCTTATTTTGGCTACAGGGGAAAAGATGAAAATGATCCGTGTACATCTTGAACTTTTTACCCTTAATGAGGAGATAATCAAACTCCGAACAAGCTTTGATAATGGGGTAGATTTCTTTCTCCAAGCGCTGCAGCTTAGTAACAACGCTGCGTGGGATTACATTATGCGTTGTGTCATTGTCATGACAATATGACATTGAGACCAGGTCATTGACAATGACTTCGCTCATTTCATTGGATTCTTCAGTGGTCGAACCCTTTGTTAAAGTCTGTCCCTTCGCATGCTTCATATTGTCCAAGTAGGCCTTCATAGCGTCTTTCTTCTGCAATTCAGTTGCATATGCACAGTCTTCTAGCCAGTGGTCACTTTGCTTACAGTGCAAGCAGCCATTTGGAGGTAGTCATTCACGTTTCTTGGGTTCTGAGTTCGTTTGCGGTCGCTGATTATTTGCTGCGGCCCTGAGAACTTGCCATGCCCAGACTTTTCTTGTTTGCTTGGGTGTCTTTGCCAACAACAGCACGCTTGCCCACGCGTTCATGCAGGTCAAATGCTTGCTAATTTCGTATCGCTTCTTGTTTGACCACATCGAATAGTTGGTGCAGATCAGACTGGCATCATGTTCCAGAGTACGCTTGACCTGTTCTTTGAGAGTTGTAGGTCTTACCCCTTTTGTTGCCTACAATTTTCCTATTGTAAAATGGTATACTCAAATCAAGATAAATTATAAAACGACGCTTAATAATGCATTGTTTTACAAATATTTCCGATACCCGAAAAGTTTAAATAATAACATTTTTTATTATAAAACGTAATATACTTTATAAAACGTGGCATAATGCATCGTTTTATAATTTTTTCCGGTAAAGTACTGATTGGGTTAAATTTTAATACTGATATTTGATTGGGCAATATTTGTAAAAACGATACACTATGCCACGTTATATCAAAGTTGGCAACAAAAGGGTTATTTTGGCGAAGTTCGATGCAACTTTTGCCGCCCAGTGTATAGTGGTGAGCCCGTGGGGGTGCTGATAACAGCAGGGTCAGTAACACCCAGAACTAGGTTCAGGGGGCGTGTGCTACCTTGTGTATCCCTCTTGGGCCGTTTAATCTTGGGGTTTATCGCTGGACGTCGACCTTGAATCAGACTCCTCCGTTTCAAACCTGAAACAGAGAACTTGAGTCGGAGTTCGGGAGCAAGCGTTGAAGTAGTCGGTGTAGACCTTCCTCCTTTCCAGCAATAACCTAACAAATACAAAGTGAGTTCTTTTCCTATACAACACAACACGTAGCCGCTACTTATTCTTATATATCCTTGAGCGGGGGTCTGTAACCGGTATCAAGTAGGCTGATCCAGAGAACCGGTATACTCTGGGCCTAACGTTCGCGCACCACCTTCGTAAGAAGGAAGAGTTAATCACACTCAATACAATCCTAAACCTTAAACAGTCTAACCTTTAATTAGTGGGGTGACCGTTAATTAACACCCATTAGCACTCGTTCTTAACATGAAATGAATTACCCGCCTAACCGCACACTCCACGGGGTCCAACTAGGAAATGGAATACACTGGATCACCTCAAACGCTAACGCGAATGATCCCCAGTGTATATGGACTTGATACTGTGGGAGCTCCGCGCTATACCTGTCCGAGGAACAGCGGACCCGACCTAAGTCGACCTGCGCCATAGGGGTGAAAGAACTTCTCTGTTAAAATCTGTTAGAATATTGCTAATCTGTCCATACAAATCTTCATTGTTTGTCTGGAACCTTCCATATTTGACTGGTCGTTCTGTGCAATTGTGATTTGACTTGATCTTAGTATAGTGACTTGGTGGCGCAATCATCTTCGCGGGTACATTCTCCCCAGATTTAACCACGCATTCACGGAATCAGATCTCGAACTGGACCTTTCGGTTCAGGCCTGAATCGGGGTGAACCTGAAACGAAAGTTATTCCATGTAAACTCCCAGTTGTTACAAGTATTTAGGAGCCCGTTTCAGGGTTGAGTCACGATTCAGGATCTGGATCCCGATTCAGGGCCCGGATCAGGATTGTTGAGACTTCCACGTGACTTTCAACTTGCCTTCCTCCGGGTACACAATAATCCTGCATGTACGCAGTCAAAGCGAGGTGGGACACTGCATGCAATACGTTCACATGAGTGTTTTAGACTCCACATTGGTCAACCCGCTTAAGGACGAGGTTCGAACTTGGACGTAACGCCTGCGTTCAGGGAATGCACATCCTGAACTGCAAGCTTCCGAGTCCTAGGGCCCATCTTCGACTTATGCAGCTTCGCTCCAGCGGAGTTAATTCAAGATCCAGGTCCGTTTCATGTCACGCTCCATTCCATATATCCAAACGCCTGTGAACCAACCATTTTCCAACCCACCGTGTTGGACAACTGCTCAGGGTCCAGGGAAAAACCCTTTTCAGCTTCGTCACATTATACTCTCTACAACAACCTTGCACCTCAACTTTTCGTTGCCCTTCAAAGTCCTGCCCAACTCATGTACCTTGATCACCTCCTCCATGCAGTCAAAGAAATCCAGGAGGTGAGCCTTAATAGATTTTTGGTACAAATTGATCTTCAAATGACGAGCCATAACGCCCATCGCGTCTGGTAATTGTGTCATTAATGACACAGCCAATGATGTTGTCAATCGCTGTAAGCAATCGCATTTCAGTCATGTTTCCCACAGCAACATGGAGCTCATAGTCTGCCAATGACTTCAATCGTTTTTAATTTCATGCGCTTTGTTTATCGATGCAACGGACGCTGCAAAAATGTTTTAGTTAAAAAACCGTTTTTATATGTTGGCTATATGACATGAAAAACGCTTTAGTCTATACCATTATGAGTCATTTATGAGTCATTTACGTCTTATATTCGTTATTTAAAAACGTAAATTACTCGTAAGTAATGTTTCATAGGTATTCGTATTTTGATAAAAATGATTTTTGCTGTAATTTAAATGGTAAATTACTTGTAAATAATCTGAAACAAATTCACGGTACTTCCTCTAAGTTCAATTATTTTCGTAAACTACTCACGGTACTTCATCTAGGTTCGTTTTTACTTCTAAGTTCGTTATTTACGCGCACTTAAGTTTGTAGCTGGTTTTGCGCCAGAACATTATTATTTCCGAGCCTTTCGGATCCAGCATTATGGTGCAAAAACAGCTACAGCGTTAAGTGCGTTTGTAAAGTGCGCGTCTCCATTTTCTATCATGGCTACACGCACTTACTGAAAAGTTTAAAACCAGTCAAGAAGGCTTGCCGACTTCGTATACGCCGCCGAATCTAGCGATGGCATCTGTACTAACAGGAAATTGCCCTGCAGAAGGCGCATACAGCAGCAATGAAACGAAGTGAAATTGATATTGAAGCTTTTGCATCCCATGGACACCTCGTTAACGAGAATTTAATCCTTGATAATGTTTCGCCACCAGTTGCGAATTCGGTCTTTGATTGTCGGCTTCTCCGTGGGCTCTGGGACTTCGACATCCGTCGAGCCACTCGAAGACGATGATTTCTTCTTTTTCTTTTTCTTTTTGCTTTTCTTCTTCTTCTTCTTCGATTTGCGTTCTTCGTCCTCGTCGTTGTCCTTGGTCTCTTCTTCCTCGTCGTCTCCGTCGTCATACTCGTCCTCCTCCAACGCCGTGAACTCGTAGTTGCTAGGAGTTTTAGAGTCATCGGCCGCCTCGGACACTAAAAGTCGAGTGTCCATGCCGTCGACGTGCGGCGGGTACCTGGTGTTTCCTCTCAACGCGGCGATGGGGGCCGAGTTGGAGGCGACCTCCAGGCTGTCGGCACTTGTGGCCAGAACGGCGGCAGCCACCAACACGGCGTTCTGCAGACGCATCGAGGTCGATTCCTAGCGACTTGAGCACTCGGACGAAACTTGAGGAATGACTGAGCAGAAGCGAAGCCACTGAAGGCGTATTACGGACCCAGCTCGGTCGAGTAAGTGGTGAAAATGATGTGCGGCGAGAGCCTGTGCCATCTTTCCCGGAGATTAGAACTTGGATTGGCCAACGGCTGGCGCACGCACTCCCGGAAGGATTGGTCGATGCCTACAAAGTTGTGTTGATTCAATTGGAAACATGGGTCAGCACCTACGTAGAACTGTACTACTAACCAGTTAGTAAAGCTACAGTACGTCGTTTAACGAATCAGTGGGTGCTAGCGCAGTCTTTCAGCTCTTTGCGCTTCGCTTGCTTGAGTTGGCCTCATACTCGCCGTCAGAAGAAAGTGTCCTTGAGTCGGTGCAGGCAGCGCGCGGATCAGATCATCCCTGGCTGGTGACGAACTTTGCTTGAGGACCTCTTTAATCGAATCCCCGGGGCTCTGCTCTACTCGCTGCTTGCTCCAATCGCTGCAGCTCAAACTTTCAGCACCAACCTCGTTGGGCTGTGACAGACTTCTCTGCATTCAGCTGGCGCTCATCCTGTGATCGCAATGTTCGTTTCAATGATGGCGCTGCCCATTCTGCCCGCCCATCAAAGCAAGTTGCACCAACTTGCCAAGGCGTAAGGCACGTCTCGGACTTCTTTGATCACCGTACCTGTAGACAGAGAGAGATAATGGTTGATCGCAGAAATAAATTAATTTCACACTCATCTAACTTACGTCGAAGGCGGATGAATATTCATTCTCATGCAAGTATTGAGACCAAGGCTTGGTATCAATACTTGCATGAGTGAATTGGTCCATACAGTAAGTTCTAGCGCTCTGCGTTCGCGTTGCACGGCAGAGCCTGATCCCTAGATCAGAGAGGTTACATGTGACTCTGCGAACTCGTAGCTGGATATCTCGGTGTTGCCAATACTTTACGTGCGAGAGAGCTGGAACAATATTGCGCAAAGTAAAGTTTTGCGTCTCACGTCAATACGTACTACTGTAGCACAGTACTTTACTACGAAAAAGCTGGGTTGTATGCCACGATCAAACAAAAATCAACGACGTCCAAGGTCATCGGCACTAATAGTTACACATATCTGCCACTTTGCTGTCGTTTGTACGTTAGCAGCCGAAGAAACGCACCACCTGCACGGAAGTGTCCGTCTTGCCCTTCGACAGGTACGCCACACTGCCGTCCGGGAAACTCTTCAGCGCCTGATAGCGGTTGCCCACCACCGATTTGTCTACCGTCACCACATCACTAATGGCTTTGCCCGTAGACGCATCCAACACCTGGGCGTAAATCGTGCGGTCTCCGCCCTCCATGAGATCACCACCAGAGGCGCTGCCTTCCCACATTGCCAACAAACCGCCATCACCGATAGCCGCAAGGTGCGGAGCTCGTTCGTTGGCGTCGGTCCCACCCAGTGTGATGTCTTCGCTGGCAGCAGCGTCAATAGCAAAGTGAATCAAGTGCACGGCGGCGTTATCGCCCTGGCCGTTGCTGACCGTGGCCCAGTACTTCTTGCTTGAGGCGTCACCGTCCTGAACGATATCGCCGAGGTTCGAGGCAGCCAGATCCACGGGGTAGATGGTGGCGTCCCAGTTGTTGGGCGGCATGATGCGGTTGTTGTTGTCCGTCTTACAGATCGATGCATATCCTTTCTTACGCGTATCGTACGTGATACGCTCATAGCCAGAGTGTGAACAGCCCCAGTCAAAAGAGTCCGAGTTCGTTGCAATCTTGCCGGATGCATCCACGACCTTCATCCGGTCACCTTGGTGAATATTGATGCAGCCGCCTTCTGACGTGGAGATGGCACAACCAAAGTAAGCGGCCCAGTTCGAACCATCGTATGCAAGACGACCGTGGTGAGCGTACCACCAGATCATGTACACATCCGGACCCGAACCTGACGTCGAGTAAGGCGGCAGCGATGCGCTGGACGATGTGAGTTTCGTAGCCCACGACTCCTTCGAGCCGTCGTAGCGCACCAGGTACATGTCGTAGCAGGCGTTCTCCGAGCTGGGAGCGGTACCGCAGAGGTTACTTGGGTTACCACAGTTGGCGGTGCCGCCGCCCTCGGCGTCTCTCGTTCCGAGCAGTACGAAGCCGTCCTTGTCGGCGTGGAGGTCACCGAAGTCGTGGAGCGGCACCTTCACGGCGGGAGAGCTGCTCACCAACTTGTCATTCTTGTCGAGCTCGCGAACAATGACGCTCTCACCACTATGGAAGGCGATACGTGATCCACCGGAGGGAAGTGACGCAATGGCGACAACTTTCAGATTGACTTCGTCTTCACTGGCATCAACGGTCGCACCGACATCAACCTCCGTGATTTCCACACGTAACTTTTGCACAACTTCGAGTTAGAACCCGACGCAGGCGTATCGTTGGTGCTCGAGTTCGAAGCGGGTGTCGGCGTATCGGCGGAAGGCGTGGAAGGGGCAGAAGTTGCAGGCGACTGCTCTGCAGAGGCATCCGTTCCGGACGGCGGGGTCTCCGGGGCATCCGTCGGCTCGGTCGCAGCAGGTTCTGCTGGATCGGCGGCTGGAGCTGGTGCTGCCGCGCTAGCCGAACTATCTGTGGGCTCGACTTCGGGTGCACTGGTCGTCGGGGCATCAGTAGGCGGTGCCGCAGCGGATTCGGACGTGTCTGTGGCCGGAGCTGAAGGGGTAGCCGGACTAGGTTCGACGGCGGGTGTACTTGGGTCGACTTGGTTCGGGTTGTCTTGACCAGGATCAACGTCAGGTGTACTGGGATCAACTTGGCTGGGGTTGTCCTCACTAGGATCGGCGGCGGGTGTACTAGGGTCGACTGCGGGTGTACTAGGGTCGACTACAGGTGTATTGGGGTCAACTGGAGGAATGTTGGGAATTTCACCAGGAGCGAACGACGGGAATGCTGGCCATCCCCACGGCATCCCCCAAACCCAAACGTTGGCGGCCTCGGAACAGCTTTGCAGTTGTAGGTTGCATCACCAACGTCGCTCAGTGCGAAGAGAGCGACGGCTGTCGCAACCAACGCGTGGTATCTGTGCATGCTCCAACACTTGCAAAATGGAGAAATGTTACGTTACCGGCGACTTATCCTGCTCTGTGTGCTGTTCGAGCGTATCGCTGAGTGCATCCGGACCAGAAAGAAGGGCTCGAACAGCAATTTCCGACCAGGAAGTCTCTGGCGGGGGTGTAAAGTATAGAGTACCGGGGCCCGCTGCACCGGCTCCCGAAGCTTTGACTAGGATTTAGGAGAGGATGATAAAGGGATCTCCTTTACCAAGGTGCAAGGTGTGTGCGTGTACCGAGGGTGTCATGCGCTCTAATCTTGTTGTGAGGAGTTCTCGCCGTCGTTGCGTCCGCCTTCAACGTTTAGCGAGCTGGTCGAGAATTGTCTTCATGTCCATACGCTCTGGCTTGGCTGCTGTCTGACTGGCACCGGCGATCGAAAATGCGGCGCTGTCTCAACAAACATAAAGTATGATCCATGCAGCGCCAGAAATCTCGAGGCTACAGAGTCGATCAGCTCACGTTGACCTTCTGCAACTCGTCCAGTTTCCCTGTCCAGGTGAGTCAGCTGCATGGCGGTAGAATAGTGCAACAGCGTTTCTTCATGCGCAATCGATGCATTTTCAAGCTCTGCAGTTCCTGTAAGTCAGCTGTGTGAGAACCAGTACGAATGGCTGCTAGGTGGGTTATGTTGGTGGCGTCTCGGTCATTCTGAAAGCGGAGCAACCTGCTAGGTTGAGTCTGCAGAACTGCAGTGGAGCCCAGGAAATTCGTCACAAAGCGTGATCGTCCGGTTGCCCTACGACCGACCACCTGTTAGTGCAGATCCCAGCTGGCAGGTCAGGTCTCCCCACAAAACAGCGACGCACTGCTGCGCTACGAGACTCAATCACTACACTGTACTGTACCGTATGAGGCAGGTTACTGTACGATGCCTCTCGCAGTTTGCCGTCATGTGTAGGTTTCTTCGACTGCGTTGTGGAGGAATGAGGCAACTTTGTCGTGATCAACTCAAGTCTTTGACATGTGCTGTGCGCTCTTCTCATCAACGACATCCGTCTTTCTTCGACCTAGGAGCTGCAATGCACCATTCGGCGTCACGACAAATACCGCGCTCGAATGCCGCGGCACGAAAAGAGCTGCAGATGCTGCGATGGAACTCCAGCGATGGCTTGGGAGCGCTATGAGTCAGTCGAGAGCTCGAGATTCCTGAAGGTTGATGCACTATGATCGCCTCGTCAAAGGCTCGACACTCCAGCTGCCTCTGCGTGATCTCTTCGCGAAAGACCATGGCTACTGCCTGCTGCTTAACGTGTGGAGATTCTCGCTCCACTTTGCTTTCATTCTGCAATTGACTCCCCGACGTTAACTCCAGCAAGACCAAAAAGCTTTAAAATGCGTCTGTACCATGTCCTGTTGCTGACTGCAGCTGCTTTGATCGCGACCAACAGCAATTTCGCTGAAGCAAGCAAGTGCGTCATTAGCACCAAGGCCCCGGAAGACACCTCGACCACGCTTGTAGCCTCCACGACTTCTTCCTACGTTGACGACACTACTGGTGAGTCAACAACCGACACCTCGCTCGACGATGGAAGCTCCATGCAAGGATCAGCAGTTGATGCTAGCGCCGCTACTATCACAGACATTGACGCTTCATCCGCCACGGAAACTGCCTCCGCATCGACTGCGGCTGAAGCGGATACTACTGTGGAAGTAACGGAGACACCCGCGACATCGACCACGACCGATGCTCCTGTTGCCAGCTCCACTAGTTCTGGGTCCAGTACGGCAAACGCCACTACAGCCGCGTCTTCTGCATCGACGACATCCACTGCGTCGACCTCATCAAGCTCTGGTTTCTGCAGTACTCCTCGTGTGCGTATCACAGAGGTTGATGTGGGCGAGACCGTGGAGACCAGTGAGGATGAAGCTACACTTCAGGTCGTGGCCATCGCATCGCTCCCTTCGGGTGGGTCACGTATTGCTTTCCAAAGCGGCGACAACGTGATTGTGCGCGAACTTGACTCAGACGACAAATTGGTGAGCAGCACTACTGCTGTGGAAGTGCCGCTTGTGGACTTCGCTGACCTCCACGCCGACAATGATGGCTTTGTGCTTCTCGGTACAAGAGACGCCGAGGGCGGAGGCACTCTGAACTGTGGCAACCCAAGCAACCTTTGCTCAGCCCCTTCCACTGCCGTCCCGTGCTATGACATGTACCTCGTCCGTTATGATGGTTCGACCGAGACTTGGGCCACGAAACTCACGTCATCCAGCTCCTCGTTGCCGCCTTACTCGACGTCTGCCACAGGTGAAGAAGTGTACATGATCTGGTGGTACGCTCACCACGGCCGATTGGCGTACGACGGCTCGAACTGGGCTGCATACTTCGGTTGCGCCCTCTCCGTATCAGAAGATAGCTGTATCAACATCCACCAGGGTGACCGCATGAAGGTCGTGGACTCGTCTGGTACAGTCACGTCGGACACGGACTCCTTTGACTGGGGCTGCTCCCACTCTGGCTATGAGCGGATCACCTACGACAACCGCACGGACGGCTACGCCATGATCTGTAAGACCGACAGCAACAACCGCATCATGCCACCAAACGACTGGGACACCACCATCTACTCGGTAGACCTCGACGCTGCGAACCTGGGCGACATTGTGCCGGACAGCGACGCGTCAAGCAAGAAGTACTGGGCCACAGTCAGCAACAGCGTGTCGAGCAGTGATGCAGACAACGCCCGTGTTCATCTCATCCACTTCGCTATGAATGCCGAAGCCAGCGGCGACACGATCCTGGGCGGGACCGACGCCAACGAGCGCGCTCCCCACCTCGCGTCCATAGGAGACGGCGGTCTGCTGGCCATGTGGGAGGGCAGCTCCACGAGCGGCGATTTGGTCGAGGGATCTAGTGACCGCACGATCTACGCGCAAGTGTTGGATGCTTCGTCGGGTTCCGCTATCAGTGAAAAGGTGACAGTGGACAGCTCTGTGGTGGGCAATCGCTACCAGGCGTTGAAGAGCTTCCCTGATGGCAGCGTGGCGTACTTGTCCAAGGGCACCACCGATACGTCAGTGCAGGTGGTCCGTTTCTTCGGCTGCTAAAGCGTTTTGTTTCTGGTTGATAGTTGTGGATCTGTAGTGTTCAGCATTTCGGTTGGTGAGTGAATTTGTGCGACCCTGTCACCATGAATCTTGTTTCAAGCAATGAAAGGATCCTACTGTGCGGCCCTGGCGGTGCTGAGATCCCGTACCGTTGCCACGATAACTTTTAACGCTTGTTTTCTGGTGACTCAATGACGCCATATCGCATTCTTTCAAGCGAACTTGATAACCACCTTGAAAATACTCGATTGGTTGTATTATTGCTACTATCGCCATTACACATTTGTGATCGGCTCCAGAACATCACTATTGCATTTGACCACCTCTGATGAGTTCGATCTGCGTCTGAAAAACAATTTCAGTCGTCCTAGGGTGACCGCCGGAAGTAAGCATATCACGCAATTTCAGCGAATGCTGCACGGCAAAGACCATCGATGCCGTACATGGAACTTTGCTAATGCCTGTGAAGCAATTTATGGGCACAATGATGTCAAAAATGACCCCGTGCTTGCGAAGATTGTCCACTGTAAACGAGAGTGGATTGGCTTCACCCGGTGTGTCGGTCGTGCGCCAGCTGGAAACGGTGACCGCAGCTGGTATTGCTTTTCACCACAAACAGCAAAACATAAACCTTTTGTCGACGCTTCGTTCAAGGGCATTCGGAATGCGGCATTCCACGGGTCAGATAGCAAAGTGCACTCGGATTGATGACTCGTTCCAGGTGACAGATACAGTAACTGTAGTCGTGCTTCTTATCGTTGCCGATTGCGATGCAGCATTGCAATGCTGCATCAGTGTCGTTCCTTGGTTTCAATGCAGCCTTTTGTGCCACAGACAGTGGCGGAGTCACATTGGCGACGACCCAACACCAGAACTTGGCAAGGCCACAAACGATGTGATCCAATTGATGAACCTCGGTGCATTAACAGGACTCAACCAAAGCACGACACTCCAGCTGGCGTCCGGTTATCATCGGCGCCGATACGGCACATGTATGCCATCGTCAGTACGAATGGGAGTGGCTCTCAGCATGTGACCGTGACCCAGCGCGAACGAAGCTGTTGGACGCCCGTGATCCTAATCAGTTTTAAATTTGCTCTGTAAAGCAAACCACTCCTCCTCGTCTTCGCTCACACCAAGCTACAATGCGTCTGTATTCCATCCTCATGGCGACCACTGTTGCCCTGCTGGCAACTTGTAGCACTGCCGCAACGACCAACGGGTTCTGCGCCAAGCCCCGCGTTCGCATCACGGATGTGGATGTCGGTGCGACGGTCGAAAACAACGAGGATGAAGTCGGACTTAAGGTTGTTGCCATTGCCTCTCTTCCGTCGGGTGGTTCGCGTATCGCCTTCCAGAGCGGCGACAACGTTATCGTCCGCGAGCTCGATGCCAACGACAAGCTTGTGAGCAGCTCCCCGCCGTGAAGGTGCCGCTCCATGACTTCGGCGATCTCCACGCCGACAAGAACGGCTTCGTGTTGGTTGGCACGAGAGACGCTCAGGGCGGAGGCACCGGAAACTGCGGTAACCCGAGCAACCTGTGCGGTTCTGCGCCCAACCCGATGAACCCTTGCTACGATATGTACATGGTGCGCTACGACGGCTCGAAGGAGTCGTGGGCCACGAAGCTCACGTCGTCCAGCGCGGCACTGCCGCCCGTGTCGACCGGTAAGACCGGCCCGGACGTGTACATGATCTGGTGGTATGCTCACCACGGTCGTCTCGCATACAACGGCAAGGACTGGGCCGCGTACTTCGGTGCCGCCATCTCCACGTCGGAGGGCGGGTGCATCAACATTCACCAGGGTGACCGCATGAAGGTGGTGGACCCGACTGGTAAAATCACAACGAACTCTGACTCGTTCGACTGGGGCTGCTCACACTCTGGCTATGAGCGTATCACGTACGACAACCGCACGAGCAGCTTTGCGGCAATCTGTAAGACAGACAACAACAACCGCATCATGCCGCCCAACAACTGGGACGCCACTATCTACCCGGTGGATTTGGCCGCCTCGAACCTGGGTGACATCGTCCCTGATGGAGTCGCTACGAGCAAGAAGTACTGGGCTACGGTCAGCAACGGCCAGGGTGACAACGCCGCTGTCCACCTCATCCACTTCGGACTTGATGGTGCTGCCACAGAGGACATCAAGCTGGGAGGCACTGACGCCAACGAGCGTGCGCCTCACCTTGCTTCCATTGGTGACGGTGGCATGCTGGCTATGTGGGAAGGCAGCTCCTCTGGTGGTGACCTCATGGAGGGCGGAGACCGCACAATCTACGCTCAAGTGCTGGACTCGACTTCCGGTAAGTCTATCAGTGAGAAGATTACGGTGGACAAGTCGGTGGTGGGCAACCGTTACCAGGCACTGAAGAGCTTCCCGGACGGCAGTGTGGCCTACCTGTCGAAGGGCAAGACGGACACCTCCGTGCAGGTTGTTCGTTTCTTCGGCTGCTAAGCAAGAGGTCAATTCCTAGGCTGTTGCTAAGAGTCTGAGGACGACCACCAAAGTCATGTGTAAAACTGTAGAGCAGTCGGACTAATTGTTTAGGTCCACTAGCAATAACCATTCAAGCGTAAAATACAAATGCTGAACACGTTGAACGCCTTCCTACAGCAGTCACGATAACTTCTTGCAAAGAACTGCGATGAAATTGGGGTCATCAACTGTTGATAACGTCCTTAGTGCTCTAAAATCTTTGCCCGACTCTGACAGCCGAATTGGAATCAACCTATTGAGCAACAGCCTTCAAAGATTCGGCAACATCAAAATTCGGTGCTGCCAAATGGATCGGCTTCAGTTCATGCTGCCGGTATCCACCAGGTGTGCAAGTTGCGTTGGCTTTGCCGTCGGCTGTGACTATGGAGGCCCGCTGGGAATTCTGAGTCCACAAACAGTGAAGTTGAACGACTACATTCCTTGACTCGGCAGCAAAAATGACTCATCTTTCGTCGTGGTTTTGCCTTGTTGAATTGGCTGCAGCGCTCCACCGCGACATTTCGACCGCAGTCACCAAGCCCACCGTTATCGTGGCGACAGACCTCTTTGTCGGCCCTTCCCATGCAAAATGAAGAGAGATCGCATGTCCGCGGCAGTGAGAAGTATCCGGGTTCTCTTTCTTTCGCCAGACGGCAACAAACGCACAGCTTGTTGTCGCCTTGCAGCGCGCTTATCTCTATGGCAAGTCAACTCTGCTGTAGTCTGCAGTACGTAGGATGTTGGTCATGTGGCGTGGGTGCCAAATGGTGACAGGGTGGTGACAGATGCTGCCAAGGAACTGTATCGCTGATGGCCTTGACTGGGTCAACACCAACAGCGTGGTGTTCGAGTCAAGGTATCCGCTCTCCAGCTGGAACTTGTGAAACTTCTGTCCACGTGACGCCTCTGCTCGGTGCGGTGCGACTGGCGTGCATGAGTCTGTCGGTGTTGCTGTTGGTGTTCGAACGAAATTCATCAACCTCATCAATCGACTTCATTCTGCAATTGGCTTTCAAGCGCCACAACCTCTTCAGTGTAAGCAAAAGCCAACTATCACCATGCGTCTGTACACCGTCCTGCTTGCGACTGCGGCCGCTCTGCTTGCCAGTAGCAACGATGTTGCCTCTGCTGCCAAGTGCACAATTCTGACACCGACCACCGCTCCTGCGACCTCAGTCGACTCGTCCTCTCTGAGCGACCCCAGCCAGTCCACGCCCACCACCTCGTTCGATGCTTCTGCCTCTGGATCTGCCGCTCAGACCCCGTCCGCAGCTTCGGGTGTCGATGCCAGCGCGGCTTCCACCCCGGGCGACGACGACACCAACCAGGACTCCGGTGCTGGCTCTGAGACCAGTGTCGCTGCCTCTACTTCCGCGTCGACTGCTGCCGATGCCGACAGCGACCCTACTTTCCAAATTACGGATGCCCCCGCTGCGGGAGGCAGTCCTGCGGCAACGACCAAGACGCCAACTACCAACTCGAGTGGCTCGAGCTCTGCTGCTGCCCCCACTCCTGCGTCCAACAACTCCACCTCCAGTGCCACGACACCGTCGGCCTCAGCTGGTTCCAACGGTAAATTGTGCGCTAAACCCCGCGTTCGCATCACGGAGGTCGAGGTCGGTGCTACCGTTGAGAACAACGAGGACGAGGTCGGCCTCAAGGTCGTGGCCATCGCCTCTCTTCCCTCAGGCGGTTCACGTATCGCCTTCCAGAGCGGCGACAGCGTCATTGTTCGTGAGCTTGACGCCAATGACAAGCTCGTGAGCAGCTCCGCTGCTGTGAAGGTGCCGTTCCATGACTTCGGCGATCTCCACGCAGACAAGGACGGCTTTGTGCTTCTCGGAACGAGAGATGCCGAGGGTGGCGGCACCGCGAACTGCGGTAACCCCAGCAACCTGTGTGGCACCGCACCTAGTGCGGAGAACGCCTGCTACGACATGTACATGGTGCGCTACGACGGCTCGAAGGAGTCGTGGGCCACGAAGCTCACGTCGTCCAGCGCGGCACTGCCGCCGTACTCGACCGGCAAGACCGGCGAGGACGTGTACATGATCTGGTGGTACGCACACCATGGCCGCCTCGCATACGACGGTAAGAACTGGGCCGGATACTTCGGTGCCGCCATCTCCACGTCGGAGGGCGGGTGCATCAACATTCACCAGGGTGACCGCATGAAGGTGGTGGACCCGACTGGTAAAATCACAACGAACTCTGACTCGTTCGACTGGGGCTGCTCACACTCTGGCTATGAGCGTATCACGTACGACAACCGCACGAGCAGCTTTGCGGCAATCTGTAAGACAGACAACAACAACCGCATCATGCCGCCCAACAACTGGGACGCCACTATCTACCCGGTGGATTTGGCCGCCTCGAACCTGGGCGATATTGTGCAGGATGGTGACGCCTCGAGCAAGAAGTACTGGGCTACGGTCAGCAACGGCCAGGGTGACAACGCCGCTGTCCACCTCATCCACTTCGGACTTGATGGTGCTGCCACAGAGGACATCAAGCTGGGAGGCACTGACGCCAACGAGCGTGCGCCTCACCTTGCTTCCATTGGTGACGGTGGCATGCTGGCGATGTGGGAGGGCAGCTCCTCGGGCGGCGACTTGATGGAAGGCGGAGACCGTACGATCTACGCTCAAGTGCTGGACTCGACTTCCGGTAAGTCTATCAGTGAGAAGATTACGGTGGACAAGTCGGTGGTGGGCAACCGTTACCAGGCACTGAAGAGCTTCCCGGACGGCAGTGTGGCCTACCTGTCGAAGGGCAAGACGGACACCTCCGTGCAGGTTGTTCGTTTCTTCGGCTGCTAAGAAGTGAAAGTGTAATGAGTGAGTGTAGAGTGGCTGTGTGTTTGTTTGGCCTTAGAAGATACTTTTAACAACAAGTGCAAGTAGTTGAAGTTGGTACATGGCTACATTGACGTAAGAATGGTGTGGTAAGACCTGCTTATTCTTGTGGCGTACACCATCTGGGTAAACTTCAAGACGTTGCGTCGAACCAGTCGTCATTTATCGATCCAGTCGTCATTTATCGATCCGATGCACAAGTCCGCAGTGTACGTTGCAGCCACTCGACAGCACGTTGGCAAGACGAGCACCAGTCTGGGACTTCTGCAAGGCCTCACAGCTCGACTGGAGCGCGTGGGTTTCCTCAAACCCGTGGGGCAGGAGAGCGTCGCAGTGGAAAACGGCTCGCTGCTTGTGGATAAAGATGTCGCCGTCGCTAAAGGTGACTATCATTTCAGTTGTACTACACTTGGTATTTGTATGTCATGTGTCGTAAATGGTTATTGAATGATTGCAACGTTTGGGTATTTTATTTATCCAGAGGTGTTCAAGTTGGATACGTGCCATTACAAGGATATGTCTCCGGTACAGATCATGCCAGGATACACCAAGAGGTTTTTAGATGGAGAAATCACTGTGCAAGACCAACTGGACAAGATTCGGCGCAGTTTTGAGGTCATTTCCAACGCCAATCAGGTCAGTTTCTGTCTTTCCAGTCTTTAAATCTTTGTGCCGTGACTAAATTGTGTCTTTATGATGTTGCAATGCAGTTCACTGTGGTGGAAGGCACAGGTCACACAGGAGTCGGCTCGATTGTGGACTGCAACAATGCCCGCATCGCTGCCGAGTTGGGCGTGGACATGGTGCTGGTCGCCAATGGAGGACTGGGCTCGGCCTTTGACGACCTGGCGCTCAACTACTCCATGTGCAAGTCTCACGGCGTGAAGATTCGAGGCGTCATTCTTAACAAAGTACGGAGAGATCGAGTTGCTATGCTACGAGAGTACTTCCCGAAGGCTATGAAGCTGTGGGGTGAGGATGTCCCGCTGATTGGCGTCGTGCCGAACTTGCCGGCGCTGTCCGACCCGAGCATGCTGGACTTCGAGGGGCTCTTCAAGACACAAATGCTGACTTCACGCTCGCGTCGTTTCCAGCAGTACAGTAAAACGACGCTCGTGACAGCAGGGCTGCGGCGGTTCTTGTCGAAGTTGACGTCGTCGGAGTACGACAATACGCTTTTCGTCACGCACGTATCCCGCAATGACATCATTTTGGGATTCCTATCGCACGCGCAGACCTTCGAGCTCACGAACGGCGTTCCGTACGGTGGCGGGCTAATTCTCACAGGATCACCATCTGAAGACCAGCCACAAGATTACCTGATGAACATCATCAAACACGCACAAGCCCCGATACTCTACGTGCCTATGACAACGTTTGCGGCCATGGAGAAGATTACACACTTTACCGGTATGTTGCAGCATGCTGTCTATTGCAACGATGTACTGATTGTCTAACATTATTTTCTACTGCATGATCTTTCATGGACGGCGACAACTGCACAGCGAAATTCAATCCGACCGACGAGAACAGAGTGCATGTGTGTGGTGAACACTACGCGAGCCACATTGACTTTGATATCATTCTCAACGATAGACGGTAGACGGTATCGGATACAAGTCTTCAACTTGAAGTCGGTACATACAGGTCGGTTATAAGAGCTTTTCAACACAGTCGTATATTTACTCAGACCTGCCACATAAATCGTCCACTTACTTCACCCAAGTCAAACGGATACTTATCCAATATCGTAAACTGGCCTTAGCGGATTCGTCCACAGTCAAGAACTCCAAATGGTGGCGACGGAGCAATCGACGCCTTCATGTGTACGAGGCGTGACCTTCGACCTGGACGACACCTTATGGTGCGGCAAGGCAGTTATGCGCAAGGCGACGGCCGCTTTCCACGCGTTTCTGGCCCAGGAGACGCCCCAGTTGGCCAAGAAGTTCCCTCCTGCGGCTTTTGACACTTTGCTCAGCGACTTCCAGCGCTCTTTGCCGGACCACGCCCATGATTACACGTTTCTACGTAAACACACTCTTCGGCACTGCGTGGAGGAGGTCGGAGCTCAAACTTTGCAGCTTGACGACGCTCTGGAGCTGGAAAAGTACCTGGAGGAAGCTTTTCAGGCCTTCCTGGTCCCTAGAAGCCAACCAGAGCTGTTCGACGGCGTGCAGCAGCTGTTTCAAGCTCTAGAAGTGGAGCTCAAGGCTTCGGAGATCGACAGTGCGAGCGTCCCGTTGCTGGGAGTGATCACCAATGGCAACTGCGAGATGGACGGACTGCCCAAGTACTTCCAGGACCACATGAGCTTCCTGGTGTCTGCGGAGCTCGTGGGCACCTCCAAGCCGAGCAGAGCCATCTTCGACGCTGCAGTGGCCAAGTTCCCAGCCTCATACAGTCGCCACCACCTTGTACATGTCGGCGATCACTATGAGTGCGACGTGGAAGGAGCCAAGCGAGCGGGACTGAGGACCATCTGGATCAACGCCAAGTGGACGAAACCTGACGCTCTGACAAGAGCAGATTTGAGCAAGGAAGACGCAGAGCAATACGCTGCTGCAGATGCCATTGTGAAGGAAGTGAGCGCTGTTCTGAGCGTCGTTCAACGCTGGAACTCTCTCGCCCAGATTGACGGAATAAAGCTCAACACAGCATAAGACAATTTTTGACCTGCTGGTTCTCGAGCGGTACCGCACTTCCAGAGGAACGAGGCCATCTGTGCGATAAAGTGTGGGGCAAAGGCAGATGCTGACAAGAAAGCTGCTTTATTTGTAACGATCTAAACACACAGTTGGGAGTGCTCGAATCACACATGCATCAATCCATAATCCCCACTAAAAGCACTAAAAATGCATCATGCTCTCCCCAACGGAGCATGCCTCTTTATAACCATGATAAATAAGCAGAGAAGACCGTGGGCCGACAGCCTTTTACACAACTTGTCGGCGCCACGGTAGCGACGGCTTCCGGAACGACTTGCACGCGAGAGACACTGCGTCTTCTGTGCGACTCCGTAGACTTGACGCTTGCTCTGAGAACTTGGCAACGTCTTTCTTGCTGTAGAAAAGCTCCGGCACCTGGTCGTCGGGCACTGAAGGGATGGTGCGCACCAAGACGCTGCCGAAGAAGGACACGCGACGTTTCTCCACCGCCTGGTTGTCGCCCTGCTCCTCCATCGACGCGCTCTTGACCCGTCGCACCTCGCTCTTCATGGCCAGTTGGTAGAAGGCAGAGACCCATTGGGCCTGGTCTGCGCGACTGAAGACGCGGCCGATCAGTTCGCGACCGTCGGCGAGTGTGAACTCGACGCCGAGGTCCGTTTTGGGAGCTACACGGCCGCTCACAAGCTGCAACTTCTCCTGCACATTGTGACGGTAGCTGGCGTCCTGTTTGCTCTGGAAAACCTGCAGCTCCGTGTCCGTGAGCACCAGGAAGCGCGTGTTCCAGCTCAGCGCATTCCGACGCTTGATGCGCGCGTAACCCTCGCAGAAGATTACGGCGTCCACTGATGCTTGGTCCAGACTGAGGCGCCGGTTCTTGGCGGCTGCGGACATAACGGAGGGCGACGCCACACTGAAATCAGTGTGGCGGCGGCGTGTTGCTCGGTTCGTGTTGACTGTCCGAGCCATTTCGTGCGGACTTAACTGAAGAGACTTGGGCTCTGGTGGCTGTTTTGCTGAATGAGATGTGGGGGCCAGAGAGAAGCAGTCCAGCTGGTTTGAAATTACACATCCGTACTTAGTGGAGAAATGGATAGACAAGTGGTCGGTTGGGTGGCATAGTGAAACCAAGTGAGAGGGGGTGCTCTTTCCACCACTTCAACGTGTTGGGCCTATTTTTGGCCGCTTTTTATCGCCGAGTCGATCATTCGAACCGCCGACTTGCGAAGTGATTACTTGTGCATCGGATATTGCCATGGTGTCGAGCTGCCAGTGAACACCCTTGATGTGATATGCTGAGCCTGCATAGCTAGATTTTCTGAGTTGAACATCAAATGCTGAAGAATTTCATGGTGTGAATAAATGATATGGAATTCCTCATCACTAAAGCAACGGACCACAGACCGCTGGTTGGGAAACGCGCCCAGGACAGGCTATTCCAGGCATTTATCTGACGCTGCACCCTTTGAGGAGAACTTGACTGCACTGCACCCTTTCGGTGAGAGGAAAACGTATCACGACAATGGGGTGCCAATTCGTCAGGGGTTTTACCTGACGCGGTCGTTGAAGAATCCGCCAGGGCGTCCTGATGGTGAACAGATTCAAGTCCATGTTGGACGACGGATAGAGGACGGTACAGGGACACATTAGCGAAAGTCACTTGTCTATTGACCCGGCAGATCGCGAAGATTGTGGATATCGGGCGTCTTCTATACCCGAGGTGTCGAATAGCAGCGGCCTGCTCCTTAGCATCGACTTCAATACGGCGTGTACGGTGAAGGTCACGACGTTTACATCGAGGTCGGATGCAAATGCGAAAGCGCGAGCCTTTCATTGGCATGCAACACTCAATACAATGTACCCAACAGCAGCTACTCCACCCGCTTTACGACCAGATCCCTACGAAAATCCAGAGTCGCGATTCATGTCAGCCGATATGGATAGTTCGATTCATACTGAAGGTAGGCCACGTAGCAGTTCTCGGTCTACTAGCACTTCTGTTCCAGTCGCGCTGTCATCAGAAGAAGATCGACCGATGGTACATTCCGTGCCGGTGTTGAAGCGTCACGTGGGTTCATGGAATGGTATCTTGCGCTGATTTTTTTCATCGGTGCTGACCGACGCCTCACTTCCACAATTGCAAAGTCTCCATCAACTCAAGTCGCTCCAGTCCAAGTCGCCATGAAGATCTCAAGCTTCCTCGCCGCCGCAGTTGTCGCTGCTGTGTGTCTGCTCGAACCGACCTCCGCTGAAGGCCAAGTCCACCTTCGAGTGCACGTCAACGAAGAGGGCAACGACATCTGCTACAAGGCCTGCAACTCCGGCCAATACTGCCCGCGTGGAGAGAAACAGTGCCGTCCTCCCAAGAACGGCGAGTGCTTCAACCCCGCCACCAGCCTCTTCATTCGCAAGTGCGACAGAGGCTTCAAGTGCAGCAACGGCAAGTGCGTCTACGATAACTAAGTCAGTGACGGCTCCCTAGCCCAGACTGCAGAATAATTGTGCAAAACAAGTTGTCAATCTCTTCCATGGCAGAGCCTTCAAATAATGCAATCTTTAGTTGGACAACATGTTGTCGCCTTCAATCGGCGATTCATAGCTCCCTGCAGTCGATCCTACCTCCCCACTGAGCTTTACATAGGCGGAAGCAGCTGTCTCATGGCCCTGCTGAACACGCTAGATAGAGCCACCCGCACCTCAGCATTCTGCACCATCACTAGATCCGTCAGAAGCGGATACAGCCATGTCATGTGGCGTTGCAACTGCAGTAGGATCAAACACAAATTCGCAATACTTAGTCATGAGGTTCTTCCATTATGGCCACCAACATATCACTCACCTCTGCACTGTCGAACTCCGCCATCTCCCTCAGCATAGCGACCATTACAGGCGTGAAGCTCTCCACGCGCTGTTGTGCGTCAGCAGGCACTTGTGTCTCCTCAATGTGTTGTGGGGCGATCCCTGTCCAAGCCAAATACTCCTCTAGTGTTTCCTGTGCCAAGCGAGCCATGTACTTACGTGCCTCGTCCTGCTCGTCAGTTGGTGCGATCTCGTCGGAACTCACATTCCTCCTGAGCGCAGAGAACAGCACGTGGAGGTACTGCTGCTTACCCAGCACTTCCTGAGGCAGCAAACTAGGCAGCTCGCTCGATGATGGCACCGTCATGCCGTAGCGCCAGCCAACACGTTGGAGATAACGTCGCAGCGGCACAGCATCATTCACCTTGCGCGCAAATGTGAAGCTCTCGCGAAGAGAAACCAGCAATGAACGGGCATGACCCGCACTCAATGACAAGTGCCGCTTCCGACGACTAGCCAATACGTTGCCTACCACCCGTTGCAAAGCCAGTAGTACGGCAAGGTGCGTACGCGAAGGCACGCGCTGAGCTTCTACCTCTTCCACTGTGATTATCTTCGGCGGGAAGCTTGTGATGAACGTGAACCCAAGAGTTGCAACAACTCCAGGATACATACTGAGAAACGAAGGTTGCCGTGGTGACACCATTGACATTGCTAGAGAGCCCTTGGCCGGTGACCGCGTCGGCGGTAGCTCCAACGCCTTCGTTTTTGATGGGCTATCACCATTTAGATCAATTGGAGCTGGAGGAGGCAACACGTCGCCACTGTCTTCATCGGGCGGTAGGACAAAGAACACCCATGTGGGTTCTGCTCGTTTCATGACGGAACGCAGCTCATCCGAAATGAGGCCCCAAACGTCTTCAGGGAACTTGCGGCCATGTGTGACTAACATAACCTCGAGCGCACGAGCTGAAGCAGCCGCGAGCTGCTCCTCAGCGTCCCCTGCATCCATGCACTTACCCAACAGGAACAGAACCTCAGGCAAGAATCCCACGATATCGTAAAGAGTCCGAAGCACTCCAAAAGTCGTTCAAGACACAGAGTAGCGGTCGTTTTCCTGCAGTGTATGGTGGCATACGCGAGGAGTCACTGCGGGCAGGCAGTGGGAGCTTCGGTAGCGAATGTGCGCCCTTCTCCACAACCACCTCAAGGTGACGAAGCTCATCTAGCAACGGAATCAGCACACCCTTGAAAACGAGAGCCCAAAGACCCGCAGAAAATTTGGTGCCGTGGGTTTCCAACGCATCAAAAAGAGCTGCTAGTGCAGCGAGACGCACGTCTATACGTCGATCGGCAGCAAGAGTTGACAACGCTGTAAGCACGGGCCACCACATGCGAGTATGCGCCGCTGAGTCATTATACAATGCTTCACCGTCAACAAGCTGCTGTTGCTCCCCTCTACTGCTTCGACAGAACTTGCTCTCCGACGTGGTGATGAACGAGAACTAGGCGATAAGACCTTGGCACGAGGCGACAGTTCGGCCACCTCTTCTTCCAAAGAGCGTACTGATTCCTGTTTCTGATATCGGATCGAAGCACGCTTCGACGGCGATGCAGGAGCCCCCGCTGGCTCTGCAGTAGGGTCTTCTGCTAGCACCTTGACTTTCTTGAAACCCACACGAGCAGCCTGCTTTGCCGCTGCTGCGGCGGCTGCAGCCGCCGCGGGAGCATTAGTAGCTGAAAGAGACCCAGCATTCTCTCGCGCAGTTAGCGGCTCGATGACTTCGCCGGATGCAAGCTTCTCAACACACACATTGCGTAGCAGACCGATGCTGTCCACGCCAAGTTGTGTCAACGCCAAACGCTCCTCCATCTGTCGCTCGACCTCCTCACATCCACAGACAGAAAAGGCAAGGAGACACTCGACAGCGTCGACGAAAACATCCACAATGCTTTCGAAGTGACGCTCCAGCACCGCGCGCGCAATCTGAAATCCCAACAACACAACTCGGTCCTCACTACCTGGCACATAGGTCTCGGCAGCCACACGTAGGACGCCCCAAATGGTTTTCCAACCAGAGCGGATGTTCGCTACCCGTGCGAGCACCAGATTCTCCACGCAGCGCAAGACCAACTCGCGAGTTTCAAGCGAGGTAGCGTTGGCCATAATAATCTCGAAAGGAGCCAAGAAAAGACGCTGGAAGTTAAAATCACGAAGTTCTGGGCGCTCGAGGAATTTCATACTGAGCTGGCGTAGAGAATCAATGGCGTACATGCCAACAGTTAAGTCCTCATGGCATCCGATGGTAGTAAAGTGCCTTGAGAGGGTCTGCCAAGTAGTGGCCCAGACCATACGCGAGCGAGTACGCATGTTCATGTCTGCCACTTCAACAAGTTTTTGCAAGCTGAATACTCGGGGAGGAGAGCCGCCTGCTGCTCCAGCAGGCCCAATGCCCGAGCACTCCGATAGAGACACTACAGTAAGTTGGACCACAAATTCCTGCAGTGCGTGATCACTCAGGGATACAGAACTCGAAAAACGCGGTCACTTGCTAGCTGGTCGATTTCGTTTAACACGCGCGCAGCATTTTCGTCTTCGATAGCGGCACTCTGAGCTTCATCGAGCTCTGAACCGCTACCACGTCCAGCCATATCACGGTGTGACGGAGATGGCGATGCGAGGGCCGATAAACCGCTCCGCTTACTGTTCGATGAAGACGATAGCATATTAGGCGTGGAACCACCACTTCCGCCGCGTGAATTATTCAAACCAGGAGAAGGTTGCCGATTGAAATAAGACGAATCAGTAGAGCTATTGCCGCCCATAGAGCGTTCGTGGAGCCCCTGAGCATGCGTTTGAATGCGAGCCAGCTGCGAAATCGCCTGCAATACATCATGCCACGAGTCCCCGAGGTAGTTCCCTTCCTTCACACTAATGGAAATGAGTGCCTTGATGGCCTCCATGTTCTTCGACCGCATTAGGCGTGAGCCTGTCGTGTGTAGCGCGGTGAATTTGGCTAGCACCGTTACAAAGGCATCCCGTTCCGCTGGCATGTTCAGCCTGGCTGATAAGTGCACTGCGTGACGGAACGAGTCCAAACAGAGCTGGATGGCCTCTACCGACTCAGAGCTCTCGAAAGTAACGGAACAAGCAGCTAGAAGTGGTGCCCACAGCGTTTCGAACATTGGGCGAACGTGCGAGCGCTCATTGAATCCCGTTACCTCCCGGAATGTTGATGAAGACGGGTCTGGTGTCAAGAGTGAGGTTGGGCCATCACTGTTTCGTTGGGACGAGGGAGAACTGGCGGACGTTGAGACGGTAGTAGCTCCAGAGCGTCCACCTTGTTGCCGAGGAGAAAGGGGATATTGTTGCTGCGCCCGTGCCGATGCCGGCACCCGTCTCTTGAAAAGAGCTTCGGATTGACGCACCATCGACTCACGCTCTTTAATGTAAGCGTCGCGACGCATCCGGTCATTGGCTGCACCCGAAGCCCCAAACAGTGAGGATGAAGCAGCAGGTGCATTACCACGTCGGTTGCGGAAGTCATCATCTTCTTTTAGGGAGATAGGTGTTGCCTTGATTCGGTCAAAGATGGAACCCATGTAATCTTCGGGCAAATCTTTGCCGTCATTAATACCACGATTGTTGCGAAGGAATCCGGCCTTGTCCATCTTTTTCTCCTCTGCGATACTTGGGTTATGTAGATCTGTCTGCAACATAATGATAGAGAATGCCAGGATAAACGCGGTGTCGGCACTAGGAAACAATCCAGGTGGACACGCATTGAAGAATCGTTCAGCAAACTTCTCCATCATGCGATCAATCTTCTGCGACTCACCAGGCAGTCGAAAGCCAGCCAGGAAATGACGAATGGCCACATCAATCTCCATGCCCGTAAAGTCCATCATATCCACGTATTCGTGCAGCACCTTGACACAAAATCCACCTTGGTAGTGAACACCATTGCCCAAGTAGTCACCTACCATGGTTTTGTCAAGTTTATTGTTGTATGTCTGGAGGAACTGGGCCACGTCACGCGGGGAGCCTTCACCCATGTGGCCATGCGCTACGAGATAAGCAATACCAGCACTAGGCTTTACATTGAACTTGAGGATTCCCGTGGCCATTTCCTCTTGTCGTTTCTTTTTGCTCTCAAAGGCTTCTACCGCTGACATGGTGGCCGATACGACAGGAGCCATGTCTGGCGGCGCCACAATGTCTTCTTCACTGCCGTTATCACCGTTGTGGGCTTCACTCTCAGCTTCAGATTGCTGAGCTTGTCGTTCAATTTCCATAAAATTCGCGGCTTTCTTAAGCGAGGTTGTTGTTGCTGTAAGGCATTCTAGACCTTTGAGTGCGAGCGCAGCATCTTGTTGTTGCATCTTGATCCGTGCGCTACTCGACAAGCTGGCAGCGTACTGCTGCGCTGCAGGATCCTGAGAGCGCCCACCCTTTGCAGCCTTGGCAAGTGCATGCACAATTTGCTTGAACAAGTCATTTGTATTCCAATCGCAATCGTAATTGATAAAGATCTCGCCTAGTGTCTGTGGATCGTCACAAATCGCATGCAATGCCTCCAACACCAACAATTTGTGTTCGAAACTAGCATTCCCGGACTGCAACAGACGCAAGAAAATACTCGTAATGAAGATATCCAGCTCCGTCTTGAGGTGACGTTTAAAATTGCGCAGCAACACTAAGAAAACTTGCAGGGACAACGACACGATCTGAGTGTAATTACTGGTGCAGTTCTGCAGCAGCGACTGGCATAAATACTGCCGAATAGCATGCACAAAGCGTTCACCTCGCCGAAATGACGGCCCTGCATTTTCCACAATCTCCTTCACCAGTTCCAGTGATAAAATTTTACTTTGAAAAGCAAACGGATCCTCGGGATTCGCACCTCCTGCTGCTGCGTTCCCAGCCATAGTTCCATTGGCCCCATTGGCGGTCGGGGAGTCATCAGCCACCGACCGCATTGAGATCCGACACAGAGACCGGAACAACAAGAAGGCATCCTTGTGCAGTACCGACGGGAATGCTGGCGCATACACGGGCTGAGCTAAAGGGAATTCGGCTTGTGCTTTCTCGCATTTTTGGAGGTCGAAGCGCCTGCTTTCCTGACATTACCTCGTAACTGAAGAACTGCAGCAACCGACGGATAAAACGCAGCTGACGATGCTGCCAGCAGAGTCCCAATATCATCATCACTGCTGTCACTTTCACTCACTTCAACTTGCTCCACTTGTTTGTCCTGTTCTTGTCTCTGTTTACTTTCTTCCTCCTGATTCTGCTTCTCCAAAGACGCTTGCAACGTCGCTTTTGTCTCTTCCTCCACACGTCGATCAAAAGTCTCCATCCTCTGGAAAACAATGCTAATAATCTGCTGCAACGTGGCTTTTGCCACCGTGCGGTTCGTCACACTTTTGCTGACCAAATGCACGTGATAACAAGCTCTGACAGCTCTCAGCAGCGCGTGTTCGTGCACTTCACAAGTTGGCGTCGTAACGGCCGTCAACAACACGCGCAGCACTTGGATCTGTACCCCTTCATCTGGATGGTCGTTGCAGTCACAGGCCACTTCAACAATGCAGTCAATCAGTCTGTAGGAGTTTTCATTGCCTTCTTCTTCATTCGTAACCTCGCGGTTACTCGAGGGGGTACTCAGACCGAAGCTAGGCACTGAACTGGAAGTGGATACACTTGAGTTTGTGCCAACTAGTGTAAGCCCTCCGAAGCCTGAGCGACTGCGGACTGTACTGGAGGCAGCTGCTTTTTGCACCAAACGACGACGTACCCCCTCGGGGATAACCCCAGCCTCCTTCAGAAACCCAAAGGCCAGGAACTTCTCCATACAATCCAAGGCTACCGCTACAAGTTTTCCGTACCGAGTCAAGCAGGCCAGCAAAAAGGCTCAAAGGGCACTTCAAGGCCCGTTTCCGGCCCTGCATTCTGCACTTTGGCCTGCGCTGCGTCGATCTGATCGCGTAACTCGCGGTGGCTGCGGGTACACGCCTTCCGCAGCTTCCCCAGCGACTTGAGCACCAGCGACTCCATGGGGTTACTCTGTTATGGGGTACACAACACGCACCCGACCAACTGCTTGGACCTCTTGAACCAAAGTGTAGCTTTATCCGGATAGGGGAATGCAAAACGAAACGACGATGACCTGTCCATACTGGAACCAAGTCAATTGAGACTGGTGTGGGACACACCACATTGAGCTACTACTTGGTGTACACTTTGTGTACCTCTTCATTTTCGTCCATCAGTTGTCGACACCGACCTGTGTCGCCATGCAGCGACTCTCTAGAGGCCTCTATGCGCTAGCAGCGCACCGGATCCATCGCCCAGCTGCTTCTACTGCGTCATGTCGTCTTTTGCAGCTTGCGCGACGTCATATGGACCAGAATTGACCCCAAACCGACGCTTTTTCAGCGTTGATACAGGTCCGGACAAACTGGGGCGTTATGCGCGGCGAAAAGCCCGAAATCAGGCGCTGAAGGACGAGGATGGGGGTTCTAACACGGATGCAACGGCAGTGGAGACTGCGAAGGCGAAGAATAAACGCTTGAACGTCCATCACTACGTCGTGAAGCAGCAGATGAGTCTGGAGAGTGTTTTCCCATTGGTGCAGCAGCGAGTGGACAGTTTACAGCACGCTCAGCCAACGAGGCAAGCACTAGACGCCTTTACTTTCATTGCGCCCAGCAGGCGGAGCAAAAACCTTTCGGGCGAGTTCCGACTGGAAGTTCTGCGGTATTTCGACCACAAACTGTTCGTTACAGGGGAGAACGAGCCATTTGTCATGGGCAAGACTCTGAATGAAGCGGTGTTCGGCTCGGTGATCAAGCTGCACTTAAGTGGAGGCGACACGGAAGCAGCGTGGCTGTTGATTAAGAAGTTGAAGGGGGCAATGCAAGGGCATGGAGGGGAGAAGACCAAACTGCACTTCCGAACGGTGAGTCCGTTACTGGAGCACGAGTGTAAACATGGACAATTCCCGAGCGCATATGCGAGATGGCAGCAGTTGAGAAACCAAAATGTGGAGTGGACCAGTGCCATGGAGGATGTGCTGGTACAGATGGTTGTTGCTTGTATTAAGCACCACGATGGACAGCCAGAAAAGTACATGGTGCCGGAATCTGATGGAAGTGAGTCGCATTTTCACGCGCAGATGGCGTCACTGCTGCACGACCTGCAGATTGTGTGTCGAGAGGTAACCCCGTCCAATGCGCAGCGGGTGTGGCAGGCGTTCCGTGATGCTGAGTATAAGGTTGAGATTATGTCAAGCGATGCGCAGATGCGACCGAGCTGTCCGTCTTGTGGACATTCGTTACTGAAGCAAGGTCTGACCGAAGAGGAACGAGAACAGATGCTGATTGCTATTGAGACCCGTCAGACCAAGGCTGGGCGTGAGAAGACAGTCAAACCGTACTTGGAGCCTTTCCGTGACTGGCTAATGCTCCGTCATCAGAATTTTGTGCTTGAGAACCTAGCGACGGAATCCAAGGCCGGTAGGCCTCTGCACTATGTGCTGGATGGGCCTAACATTGCGTACGTGAACCAGAACTTCGACGATGGCACATACCGCATAGACCACGTGGATGCCGTGGCACGAGAACTGCAGGAGCAGGGGCACCTGGTCAGTATCACCGTGCCCTCGGTGTATCTAAACGAGAAGTTCGTGGTGCGAATTCGTACCAAAAAGACGAAGGCCGGTCGTCGTCAGGGAAAGTATATCACTCGCGAGCGTACGCCAGCCGAAACTGCAATTTTGAAGCGTTGGGAGGAGGAAAATATCGTGTTTAGCTGCCGTACGGACTTCCTGTCGGACGATCTCTTCTGGCTGTACGCTAGCGTCCTGCTGGGGCGTGAGGGGCGTGTTGTTACCAACGACCAAGGACGCGACCACATGTTCGCTATGCTTAACGGATACACAAGTACCAGCGCCACGAAGCGCAAAGACAACAGCACCAGCGCTATTCCGATGGACCTCATCATTCGCTGGAAGGAACTGACCAATGTGAACATTGAGATGCAACACCAAGACATTGATGACGGCTCGCTTGCTGCTGGTGAAATGATTCCAATCGAGCAGATCAAGTTGTTGCACCCGCTGCCGTTCTCGCGCGTGCCCCAAGTCACAGCGCCAGACCATTTCCACATTCCGATTGCCGAACACGCGAATCAAAATGAACATCCGAACCAGAACAGTCCCCGAGGAAGCACACGAAATGGCTTTGCGCACATCGCACAGAGACTGCCAACTAATAGATGCTACGGTAGATTTCCATAGAGAAATGGTATTTTGAATCCTGGACGATATCGTGATGCGTGGATTTCATTTTTGATTGGAAACTGGATTGCGGAGTGTAGTTGACGTCAGGTTTGAACGTGTTAATGGGACGCATTGTTGAAAACAGGAAATTGAGCTAACAGAAGGCAGCTCTGGACTTACAGTTGTGGCTTATTGCTGCTCTCGATTGTGTATTGGGAAGCTAGCGAATGCATTGCCGCGACAGTATCAGTCTCGGGACATAGTTTTGACAGACCAATACATGAAATGGAGGTGTACAACAGCAAATTGACTATCAATACGCGTTCATTTCTTACTATCAACGACGACGTAACATAGTACTCAGCCACGTCGACTACAAAGTAATTAGCTCACGGCCGAGCGTTCAATCCGCTCAACCGTGATCCGGTCATTAAAAACGACTGTGGGTGTGACCAAGTCCAGCATTTTTCGCTTAGCAGCCAGTGCCACCAGCGATGATCAAACACGACGTGCTCTCGAAGATGGCCATGATGTTGGTCATGACCGACCAGATGATGGCAAACGCCAAGTAGAAGACCGTGATGGCGCCGATGCGGGTGCTGATGCCGCCCTCGCGAAGCAGCTTCTGCGTCTCCTCCTTCTGTCGCGGCAGCAACGGCAGGAAGACCCAGGCGAGCATCATGCTCGCGTACATTATGATGATCGTGTAGGTGATGTCCATGCGGACAGAGTGGTCATCCTCCTTGATACGCTCGTTGGTGATGTCGAACGGTCCGTTGACCAAGAGCGTGAGCGACGTCGCGAACGGCTGCGCCACGTTGGCCACGGTCGTAATGAGACCGTAGACGGCGGCTTCGTTGCCCAAGCCAGCGAGCTCCACCGTCACAAACGTCGAAATAATCCAGCCGACACCGTACGGGAGCTGCACGGCGATGGGAGGGCCGAGCCAGAACCACTGGTTGCGGAAGACGTCCCAAATGACGATGAGAGAGACCGTGAAGTCCACGACAATGACCACCGCGGCAGTGCCCAGAATCATCCATCGCCAGTTCCAGTGCAGGCCCCACTTGGAAGTGACCATGATACCGATCATGAACAGCAAGTTGCTGAGGATGTCACTGATCGTGCTGTTGATCGGGGTCACGCCAACCATGATCGAAGCCACCGGAGAGCTGGCCGTGTACGTCATGCTCGCGAAAATCGACGCGAAGAAGTTGTAGGCGATCACCTGGTACACTGCACGAGTGCACATCAATTTCCAGAGCTCCTTAATGTACACGCGGAAGTCGGCAGGCTCCGATTTCTCTTCGTAAATGAAAAACCACGTCATGGGCAGCACCGGTAGCGACAAGACCGTCACGATGATCATCAACTGCGGGAAGCTGATGGAGAAGTTGAAGTCACCGCCGTACTCTTCGCCGTTGAAGACAAAGCCCGTGATCAGTTGACCGAAGATCATGACGGCAGTGCGGACGGCGTAGATCAGCGACTGAGTCGTGCCGCGCTTGTCGATCGGTTCACGTTGAGCAAACTCGACAGTGATACTGTCGGCGCAAACGTCCGCCAAGACGTAGCCGACCGCAGCCAACGTCATGATGATCACGTACTTGGCGCCTTCCGATGGAGCGTCGTAGTTGATGCGAGCCTCGATTTCAGGCGTGTACTGGGACACATCGAGCTCGCGGTCATCCGGGTTGGTGTAGTACGGCTCGCCGATAGGCATGATGGCCATGACGAGCGTCATGAGGATGCAAATGGACCAGCCGATGAGCATGTACGGGCGGCGACGGTAGCCGAAAATGGGGCGGCAGTCCGACAGAATGCCGTAGAAGACCTTGAAACTCCACGGCAGCACCACCAGCTGCTTGGCCGCAGCAACTTGGGAGCCGGAACTGTTGAGGTAGTTCTGCAGGAACGGGTAGATGGTGGCAGGCAGCAGACCGTAGACAAGACCGACGATGGCGTACTGGAACAGCAGGCCGATGTTCTCCTTGCTGGTCAAGACCGGCATACCGCCGGGGCGCAGGGCGCCACCTTCAAGCTCGCCGGTAGCGTCGGGGGTCTTGACGCCGACGTATCCTCCTTCTTCTTGTTTGTTCTTGGACGTGGAGCTTGCAACGGACAAGCGCGTGACGAGGTCCAAGTCCTTGTTGTTGGGGCCAGCGCCGCCGGTCTGTCCAGCCATCGTCATGTTTGCTCTGACACTGGAGACGAACTTGTGCGGAAGCAGGCGAATTCAGGAGTGACCGACTCGCAGTCCCGCGCAGACAAACAACAAGGTCGACAGTCGTGAACGCTGCGGTCCGGCAAGTCGGCAGGGCGAGCGCAGCCGCGGCGGAGCGAAACCATGATGGGCATCGGGTCTCCTCTTGCAATGTCGGCCGCAGGCATCCTCCGTGATTGCCCAACAGTTGGGTGCAAGTATGGGCGTGTCGAAATTGCAGCGCTACAAGAAACGAGGCGGCGGTACTGCCAGGTCTCTGTTAATCGCCTCTTTGACAGGACCACGGTCTCCGGTCCTGTTTCTGCCGTTCGTTCGCGCATGGCAATGCCGCCGCCCAGTCCACGGCGTTGCTTGCGCCACCTGTTGGTAAAAGAGATTTGCGCAAACTCAACGAAACGTGGTCAACACCGGCACAATGGCACGGTCTCAAGGTCGTCACCAAGTGTCGACGAAAAATCAACGACAAGAGAGAGAGATACAGAAAGCTCGACTTATATTGTGCAGCGGTTCGTAGCGCAACGGAGTCAACGCGACTGCGTTGCGACTTGTTTTGCTGGATGTGACGCATTAGCAACCGGTCCCGCCAGCGATAATCAAGCACGACGTGCTGTCGAAAATGGCCAGGATATTTGTGAGAATCGACCACACGATCGCGAAGCTGAGGTAGAAAACCGTGAGCCCACCGATGAGTCGGTTCTTGCCTCCTTCGCGAAGGAGTCGCTGCGTGTCCTCCTTCTGCTTCGGCAACAGGAAGAGGAAGACCCACGCGAACATCATGGCGCAGTACATGATGATAATGGTATACGTGATGTCCATACGGATCGAGTAGTCATCCAACTTCACTCGTTCGTTGGTGATGTTGAACGGACCATCCACGAGAAGCGACAGCGACGTTGCGAATGGTTGCGCCGTGTTAGTCACTGTAGTGATAAGCCCGTACACGGCGCCTTCGTTGCCTAATCCAGCAAGTTCGACCGTCACGTACGTTGAAATGATCCAGCCGACTCCGTACGGAAGCTGAACGACGATAGGAGGACCGAGCCAGAACCACTGGTTGCGGAAGACATCCCAGATGACGATCATCTCGCACGCGCAGTCCACAACAATAAGAGTTGCAGCCGTACCGACGATCATCCATCGCCAGTTCCAGTGCAGACCCCACTTCGAAGTGATCATGATGCCGAGCATGAACAGCAAGTTGCTCAGGATATCGCTCAGTGTGCTGTTGAGAGGGGTAACACCCACCATGTACGACGCAACTGGGGAGCTGGCAGTGTACGTCATAGTCGAGAAAATGTTGGAGAAGAAGTTGTATGCGATCACTTGGTACACTGCCCGAGTGCACAGCAAGTCCCAGAAGGAACTCATATACTGGCGGAAGTCAGCTGCCTCCACCTTCTCTTCTTTGATGAAGAACCACGTCATGGGGAACACCGGAAGCGTCAGCACCGTCACAATGATCATCAGCTGTGGGAAGCTCAGTGAGAAGTTGAAATCACCTCCGTAGTCCTCGCCGTTGAAGAAAAAGCCCACCAAAATCTCGCCGAAAATCACCATGGCCGTTCGCACAGTGTAGATCATCGACTGCGTCTTGCCACGCTTGTCGATCGGCTCCCGCTGAGCCAATTCGACGGTGATACTGTCAGCACAGACATCGGACATGACGTAGCCGATGGCCGCGCAGCACATGATAATAACGTACTTGGCGCCTTCCGATGGAGCGTCGTAGTTGATCCGAGCTTCAATCTCAGGTGTATACTCAGCGACAGCGACATTGCGGTCCGACGCAACCGTGTAGTAGGGCTTGCCAATGGGCATGATGCACATCACGAGCAGCATGATGAAGCAGATGCCCCAACCGATCAGCATGTACGGCCGACGACGGTAGCCGCAGATAGGGCGGCAGTCGGACAGGATACCGTAAAAGACCTTGAAGCTCCATGGCAGCGTCACGAGTTGCTTAGCCGCAGCTACTTGTGAACCAGAACAGTTGAGGTATTGCTGCATGAACGGGTAGATCGTCTCAGGAAGCAGACCGTACACCAAGCCGACCACGGCGTACTCCACGAGCAATCCGAAGTTTTCCTTGCTTGTCAACACGGGCATACCACCGCCACGTAGAGCGCCGCCTTCAAACTCTCCAGCGGGAGCGCCATCAGGAGTCTTGACACCAGCGTAGCCTCCTTCTTCGAGGTCTTTGCCTTGCGAGGCGCTGACGAACGACAGACGCTTAGGAATGTCCAGATCGTTGATAGCAGGATCGGTGCTGCCGGTGTTTCTCGGCATGGTCGATCCGTGTCAATGCGAAGTGGAGATCTTGAGGCCGAAGTCGCAAATCGGAGAATGAAAAGAACTCAGGACCGACAAGAGCACAAGTTTATCATAACGTGCTGAAGAAGTGATCGGAGCTGCAGACGAATTGCCGTACGGCTCACGTAAAGGGTGGCGCCCCGCCTCAAGAAAGAGATCAGGTGCTTTTCGTTGCTGCTGGCCGCTCTCACGGTCTTTCGGACCTGGCCGGTCTCGCAGCACTAGGCAGCACGGCTTTCACACGGAGGCCAAACAAGAGACGCTGCTCCGTGTCACTCGTGGGAGTTCGTCGACGTGCTGATTGGATTGACAACGTCGCCATCAGCAGCGAGGTTCCGTCGACAAATTCCTGTGGTTCGTAAACTTCGAATGCGCTCGTCATCTAAACACGGCCAGCTTCATGTCTTGGGAGTGCATGTCGGTAACTCTACATATATGCTGTGTTATCGCCGATAACTTATCGGAGACTCCGAAGGAGAAGAAGGAGGAGCTGCTGTAGACGAGCTGGTGGATACGCGACCACCTGTCGCCGAATGGGAGGATGCTTTCAGCCAGGTGGGATTGGGCATTGCACATCAAAACCAGGAGCATCCTCCAAGGTATCCGATCGAATGCTGTATACGAAATAAAGCTAGGCAATTTCAAACCAAAACTTGGTTGTTTTTGAGAAAACTTAATGAGTTGAAAACATTTATACAGAGAAAAGTTCAATTAGAATGTTAGCTGATAGATACAGCTTCACGCTGTAGCAATCCGTTGTAGCAAGTAGCCTTAGCAGCCTGATCCACCGGCGATCACAAGGCACGACGTGCTGTTGAACATGGCCATGATGTTAGTCATGACCGACCAAATGAGCGCAAACACCAAGTAAAATAACGTGACGCCACCGATGATCTTGTTGGATCCGCCGGTGCGCACGAGCTCCTGCGTGGCCTCCTTCTGTTTGGGCAGCAGGAACAGGAATACCCACGAAAACGCCGTCATGGCGTACATGATGATCACAGCGTAGGAAACATCGGCGCGAATCGAGTGGTCGTCCACCTGGATCCGCTCCGTGGTAAGGTTGAACGGCTGATCGATCAGTAGCGTTAGCGTCGTGGCGAACGGCGAAGCAACATTGTGCGTAGCAGTGATTAAGCCGTACACTGCTCCTTCATTGCCGATACCCGACAACTCCACGATGACAAAGTTGGAGATCATCCAACCAACTCCGTACGGAACCTGCACGGCGATCGGCAGACCCAACCAGAACCATTGGCTGCGGAATACATCCCAGACCGTGATGAACGTGCAGATACCATCGACAATCATAACGAAGATACCAGTAAACACGATCATGCCTCTCCAGCTCCAGCGCAGACCCCACTTGGACGTGATCATAATGCCAAACATAAACAGCAGGTTACCGAGGATATCGCTGATGGTGCTGTTGATCGGGGTCACACCGACCATGTAGGACTGCACCGGCGAGCTGGCGGTGTACGAAATTCCAGAGAAGATGTTGGCGAAGAAGTTGTACGCGATAACTTGATACATTGCGCGCGTGCACAGCAGATCCCAGAGCGCTGTCATGTACTCCCGAAAGTTGACCTTGGGCTTCTTCTCTTCCTTGATTAGAAACCACGTGCACGGAATGACGAGGGCCGTCGATATCGCCAAGATGATCATGAGCTGTGGGAATGTCAGTGAGAAGTCGAAATCACCGCCGTACTCCTCGCCGTTGAACGCAAAGCCCGTGATGATCTCGCCGATGATCACGAACACTGTGCGGACAGTGTAGATGGCCGACTGCGTCTTGCCGCGCTTATCCACCGGTTCGCGTTGAGCAAGATCCACGACAATACTGTCCGCACACACGTCGGCCATCACGTAGCCGAACGCCGCGAAGAACATGAGGATGACGTACTTTGCACCTTGAGACGATGCATCGTAGTTGATGCGAGCTACAATCTCGGGGGTGTAGTCTTCGGGAGAAATGTCCCTGTCCGACGAAACGGTGTAGTACGGTTTTCCGGCAGGCATGCAAGCCATGACCAACAACATCACCAGACAGATCCCCCAACCGATGAGCATGTACGGGCGACGGCGGTAGCCGAAGATGGGGAAGCAATCCGACAAAATGCCGTAGAAACACTTGAAGCTCCAAGGGAATACGACCAACGTCGCAGCGGTGGTCACTTGGGCACCACTGCAATTGAGATAGTTCTGCAGCAAAGGGTAAATGGTGGCAGGCAGCATGCCATACACCATACCGACGGCGGCGTATTGGCATAGTAGACCGATGTTTTCCTTGCTGGTCAACACCGGCATGCCACCTTCACGCAGGGCACCGCCTTCAATGTCGATCGGATCGGGAGTCTTGACACCGACGTAACCATCAACTGGAGTTTGTGAGGTGCCGCTCACGTATGATAGTCGCGTTGGGATATCCAACTTGCTGGGGTTGTCCCGGCAGCATGATGCATGGTGGCCATGATTCAAAGCAGACAAGTGCAAGCAGAAGTGGAGTGAGTGGCCAAAGGCGCTTGAGCAGGGCGAAGCAAAAGTAATAATGAGAAGTGCCGATAATTGCAATTGCTGGGCCTTGTTACTACATGTACCGCCATGTAAAATGATCGTGAAAGAGTCTAATCCAAGACAACTACAACCAGTACTAGTTTAATCTCAGGAGTTTGTCCAAACTCTGCGCTCGAGCCCCAACTTAACTGGGCAAACACAACAAGTCCACGTGAACCGCATGACGGAGATGAGTTTGAGGTATTGCCAATCGAAAGTCTCTCTTACGTCGGTCGGGTCGTCTACCGCTAACATGTAGTGGCGACCATGAGCGCTTTAGCGTGGATGCGTATTTCAAGGTGTTGGCGAAGAGCATGTAAATTCATTGCAACCGCTTTTGAACAATCTTGGCTACATGCATCCATAATACTGTTAACACAGTTTTTCACACGCACCAAATGAGTGCGCTCAGCTTAACTTGACGAAGATTGACGAGCGAGCAAGCGTAGGTAAAAACGCTCCCGTACTGTCCCTTGACTTCGAGGGCCTGGAGGACATCACCGACAAGTACAACGTTTTGCAATCAGCAGTGGACGAATGACACCAGATGGACTCCATCATGGAGATATGCTGCGCAGCCGTTGAAGGTCACCTTCACACTGTGGTCTGCGGAGGAGGAGCTCATCACTTCCCTCTGCATGCAAGCCCCAGCAAGATCTTCCGATTCCTTGTCGTAATCGCTACGCTTCATGCTTCAAGCTGGTCATTGAGTGCAATAGCTTCGATGCTGCGTTTGAAGACTTTGGGCTCGTTCTCTACTACATGTATATCGTTTTTGTGGAAGTTGGCAAGATTTCACGTTCTGCATCTACCTTCTTGGACTGCGTGTGCAACTGCTGTGCGATCGGTAACATCCTGCAGCGTTGACAACGACTCGTTGTCGAAGATTGATTGGACTTTCATTCACATACACACTGTATCCCTGTGAACATATCTAGAACTGCACACTGCAGCGGGTATTGCGCTGCGAAAGCCAAACGTGAGGCTGTAGAGCAAGCGAGCGAGCAACGTTGCCTTTCGTCGACAAGTGAGCATCTCGTGAGCATCATCGGTCATCTTTAGGTTCGTGTGCTCCGAACGTGACGACGGCTGCGTGGTAACTCTTGAATGGCCACAAGAAAATTAACAGAGCCCGGCTTGGCCCACAGTGACTTGGTCAGTCAACGAGGAGTCAAAACAGTGGCACGATGCGTGATGTGGTTCCGAAATCGTCGACGAGAGATGGCTACACTGATTCGTCGACAGATACAGTCTCAAGGACGCCTCGCGTATCGGTAACTACGACTCGTCGTTAATCCGGAGGCTAAAAACAGCAACAGAAATGTTAGCGCGCCAAAATCAAATTTGCCGCGCTTTTTTAAATAAAAACTTGGGCTTTGTATGGGGTCAGAAGAGAATGTGAAACGCTGGATGGGATACCATGTGGATCGACCTACATACACAAAATAATGCTGTCACATGCTGAGTGGACGGACAACTTGACCAACAGAGCTTTTCCATTCATGCAGTGAGCAGCCATCCGCACCGAGACCCACTCAATTCCATGCGAGAAACAAGCCGCAGCTGGTCTCTTTTGGTGCAACAAGAGATTTTCACCCCTCAACATGTTACTTCACGACAGCTGCCAGTCCTACAATTCTAGCGTTGGCAATCTCACTCTGAAATAACCTGCAGAGATGGCTACCGCTAGTTGGCTGGACACAAGCACCACCGCAAACACCAGCAGCCACTTGCCCTGCTCACCACTCGCCACCAACAACGAAAACGTCGCTAGCAACGACAGCTATGTAGAAATCACCTCTCCCAAATGCGTGACGACTGTAGCAGGATGCCAAAGGTTTTCCACCGTCAGCACTTGCAGAGGAGGCGCGTTGCGACCTGGTTCGGCGCCTCAACTTTGGTCCACAGAGAGTTTTGGATTGCTCGCGCAGTACGCAGCCATCGGTCTGCTGTATAGCGCACTGCCAGGAACTATTTACCCATTCCTGCAGAACTATCTGAATGCTCAGGGCACACAAGTTCTGGCGGCACGAGTGCTCGTGTCTCTGCCATGGAGCTTCAAGGTGTTCTACGGCATCGTCTCGGACTGCTTTCCCGTCGCAGGTTTCCGGCGTAGGCCGTACATGTTGCTGGGGTGGACGATTTGCTTCGCTGTTCTCGTTGTCATGGCCTGCACTACCTTGGGGGACCGTACTTCACCGATTCAGGCGTGCGGGGCGTCAAACCTGAATATTACACTGAGTCTCAGCGTGCCAGCCTGAACCTTCAAGCCCAGGAGCAAGGCGGCAAGTATATCGTTCTCATGATGCTGGCGTCGATGGGATACTTGATGGCCGATGTATCGGCTGATGCTCTTGTCGTGGAAGTTGCGCAGCGAGAGCCGCTAGCAGTCCGTGGTCGGACTCAAACCGCAGCATACACGATTCGCACGGTGTTTATGGTGGCGGGCAATCTACTGCTGGCCTTCCTTTTTGACGGGAAGGATTATGGCGGCGACTACGACTTCACCCTGAGTTTCCCACAGATCATGTTGATTTTGTCGTGCAGTGCAGGTGTCATGCTCCCCATCACGTGGTTTTACGTGAGCGAAGAACGCTGTCAAGCACCACACTTCCGGACTTACATGAGCGATTTCTGGGGTTGCTTCAGACTCGCGCTATTTTCCAGATCATCGCATACAAGTTTTTGTCCGGTTTGTTCGAGAATTTTACGTTTGTGTCAATGGAGCCCATGCAGACGTACTGGGCTGGGGTGACCCCACGCAATGAAAAGCTTGGTAATGTGTTGGTGTTGGTGGTGATGGCGTTGACCCTCGCTTGGACTGGACGATACGGATTGCATTGGAATTGGCGAATCGTAGTGGCTATTACTACACTGATGGTCGTGGCTTTAGATGCAACGTGCATGCTGTTGGTGACGTGGAACGTCGTGCGGAATCAATACTTTTGGCTGGGATTGCCTATCGTGGAACAATTCGCCCAAGGTGTGGGTTTCATCGTATCGACGTTCGTTGTAGTGGAGCTCGCCGAGTTGGGTCATGAAGGTGCGCTGTACGGATTGCTTACAACTGTGGGGAATCTGTCGTCGCCGTTTGCCGCCACCATTTCCAAGACTGTGAACGCACCGTACGATATCACCAACGAAAGGATCCAGAATGACTCTATCGATGTTCGGTGGAATGTCACCGCTACACTGCTTATTATGTACGGCATGCGAGTGCTATCGCTGTTATGGTTGCCCCTACTTCCACGGCAGAAGGAAGATACTCAGTACCTCAAAGCTACAGGCGGCACTTGCAAGACCATGGGCTACATCACGGTAGCTTACGTGCTAGCAGCCATGGGCTGGTCCGTCGTGACAAACCTGCTCTCCATCGTGCCAGCCACTAGCTGTTTCATGATTGCTGGTGGCTACGGATGCGATAGCTAGGCCTACAATTATTCTACAAACGCAAGTCACCAGATCATGAAATCATATATCGGAAGCTCTTGGCAGATGGCTCCATTTGCGGTAAACGTTGACATGTATCGACTTTTTTCTTTTTGGCGCGAAGGGCTGGAAGATGAGGACAATGATACGGTGGTGTTTTAATCACGCTTGGAATTGAATGGAGGACTAAGGAACCTTGATGTGCAAGCAGTATTGCCTATTGGAGAGACTTTGTCCGGTCGACCTCAAAGTAAATCGGATTAGGTGATGATCAAGGAACTTGTGCTCATCACTCGATCAGTGACGATATCATACCTAAAGCTCCAATTGGTGTGCATTGCTTCTTGAGTCAACGTATGTCGCGCACTCTGCGGATACCGTCAGCTAAAGTTGCGCATGTCTACAGCTTGGTCGTCGAACAAGGCCGCCACGTAATGTCGAGAGTCTTGCTTGCAACAGGTCCACAGAACAAATGCTGATCAATTTGTAACTCAATTCGACGCGAGCGGTACAACCCTCACGTAGACGAGTATGCCAGCGTTGGTCTCCTGTTGAGGGCATGCCCTGCGCTGTGACTGCCCACCTCGGTGGTACCTCCGAGTTTCGACCATCGGGCCTGAAGTTTCCTCCAATGCTCTCATTCCTCAATTTTCGTGGACCCCGACAAGCGCTTCAACTTGAGTCTCGAGTCGACGTTGATCTTGTGCAGTAATGACTGCTTCGCTAACCGGCCGCGGGGCCGCGAATGCTGACCTCGACCCACAACGTCTGTCGTTTTTGAGCGGAGCTTCGCAGGCAAAGGATATTGAGAATGGCTACGTTGGCGTGAAGACCCCTCAACCGATCGGTGCGCCGCCTCCGGGCGGACCCGGTGGAGCATTGCGTGAGGGTGGCATGCCCGTACTCACCAGCAAGGACAACATTGGACTGCTCTTTCAATACGCCGCTGTAGGTGTTGTCTACGGTATGCTCCCGGCTACGATCTACCCGTTCTTGCAAGTGTACCTCAACTGTTCCGGGTCTCAAGTCACTGCAGCGAAGCAGCTTGTGGTTCTCCCGTGGAGTTTCAAGGTCTTCTATGGCATTTTGTCGGACTGTCGCCCCATTTTCGGCTACCGTCGCCGCCCGTACATGCTCATCGGCTGGAGTCTTTGCATCATTATGCTGCTGGTCATGGCCATCATGCCGATCGGCAAACCTTACTACACGCTTGCTTCCGATAAAAGCATCGATGTGTCCCAGTACACGCCTGAGATCGAAGCTCGCATCAACTACGACGCGCCGGCGGAAGGCGCCAAGTACGTGATCATCATGTTCTTCGCCGCGTTCGGCTACGTGTTGGCGGATGTTTGTGCGGACAGTATCACTTGTGAATTCGCACAGCGTGAGCCGCTAGACAAGCGAGGCAAAACGCAGTCGGCAATCTACACGGTCCGAACGATTGTGGTGATTATCGGCGAAATTATTGTTGGCTTTTGCTTCAACGGCGAAGAGTATGGTGGCGACTTTGACTTCTCGCTAAGCTTTCCTCAATTGATGATCATCATGGCGGTTATGACAGCGCCGGTGCTGCCGATGACGTGGTGGTTCATCAAGGAGGAGAAGACGAGTGCTGCCAACTTCCGCGAGTATATCAATGGCTTATGGGACCTTATCTGCAGTCGCGCAGTGTACCAGGTGATCGCGTACATGTTTTTCAGCGGAATCTTCGCTGATATTACGTACACCGCCAGCTCCCCAGTCGCTTCATACATGGTGGGCGTGACGCCAATCAACAGCACACTGAGCGATATCCTCAGCAACGTTCTCTTCGCTGCTGGTATGATGATCACATCTAGGTGGGGACTGCATTGGAACTGGCGTTGGATGACTGTGCTAACGGGTGCCATCGTCGTAGTCGTGGACTGCACGTGCTCCCTGATCACTGTCTGGGACGTTTTCCGTAGCCAATGGTTCTGGCTTGGTCCTCCGATCGCTGTCGAGTTACCGCATGGCATCGGCTGGATCATTTCCACGTTCGTGGTGGTGGAGCTGGCCGGTCTTGGGAACGAAGGCGCGATGTACGGTCTGATCACTACGGTGGGCAATATTTCGTCGCCGTTTGCCAGCACTTTGACGCTCTTGATCAACGGGCCATTTGACATCACCAACACGCGTATCCAGACGGATGACCATTCGATTCGCACCGACATCACGTACACGATCATCATCATGTACGCGATGACGATTTTCTCGTGGGCATTTCTGTTCATGCTGCCTAAACAAAAGCAAGCGACACAAGAACTCATTCGCACGGGCGGGAGCAACAAATTTCTTGGTGGTCTCACAGTTTTCTACCTCAGTTTTGCACTCGTGTGGTCCGTCACCACCAACATCCTCGCCATCTTCGACAGCACTTCGTGTCTGGTGATCGCCGGCGGTACAGGATGCTAAGCGATGCAGTCGGAGGGGTCGTTGGACGGAGGTAAGCGAAGGCTTCAACACTGTCATGACCCTGCGTAATACACCCTTATACATAATGTAACTTGAAGGCATTATTCAAACTTGCTGTTCGGAGATCGTTTGGAGAGTTGACGAGTTTAGTTCACGTGAGCATAATTAATACACTGCCCAAGTTAGAGCATCTTGTAAGCACATGAATGCGTCCTTCGTGCTCAGTGATGGACGCACTGCGATGCGAACGCCTTCGAGTCTTGATCTGTAAGCTGGGTACTGTACCGCAATATTAAACGTGCTGATCCGAAGCAGTTGTCGTTCATGAGTGGCCCCTCGCAGCCAAAGAATCTGGGAAAAACTACGCTGAGATTAATGCCTCAGAGCTTGATTGCCCGACGAGAAGACGGCACCCACCCGGACAGCACAGATAATCATGGCCTCCTCTTCTGATACACAGCCAGTCTCGTGTATGACCTACTTGAGGAGATCGTCCACCTCTTTCATTCAAGAGTTTCTTCACTGTACTGCTTCGTCGCGTCCTTACGGAGTTTTTGTTTTCTACGGCAGGCCATCCGATTGCCGATCCAATTTCGGCTACCGACGTCGTCCATACGTACTCATTGAAACTGATTCACCATGCTACTCGTCAATGAGCGTTACGTCAATCGGCGAAGTTTACTTCGTCGATTTTACAGTACACTGACATTTTTGAAATCCGGCGTACTCCACAGTGACCACCGTGGCGTCGGCATCGGAAATGTCGGACGCCGTTAGACACTTGTCAATCATATAGCAAGTTGTGATGCCCCGTTTAACGTTTTTGTTTGCTTCTTCGCAGGTCTTCACTGGACCTATGTGTGCATTCCTTCACGGCCCCTTCTGTTGCGCGGTGTCGATGTTCTCTCAGACCAAAGAGTAAGAAAATCTCGCTAAATTATTGTAGTAGATCTCGGTTTTTAGAGTCATGCTGCTCAACCTATTACTATGACAATCAAGTGGTTCATTCCGTTGGACGTCCCTGTCGCCACCATTCCATGGTGGGTTGTGAAGGAAAGATGACTTCTTGCACTTTGCCATACAACTATTGTGTTCGTGGGTAGTAGTTGCAGTACGCCCACTGATTGTTCCTTGGCATCCAACAGTCAGGCAGTCATTCACGAATTTCCTTCGGGAGAAGCAACCAACCCAGTTGCCGGCTCCACAATGGGGGCTGGCGAAAATGCTCCGGACGTCAGCGTCGAGGATGGTACATCATCGTTTTCGACTGTGAAGTGCAAATTGTCACGGGTGTGTAGACTTGAACCTCTATACAATGAGATCCAGCGATCGTGTCTCGTGCTAAAACAAGTGCTGTTGGAGGCCTACCACATACTAAATCTGCATCTTCTGCGCTGCCTTGAGCAAGATGAGCCCCAGTTGCCGCAGTTCTCGCAGACGTTCTACTACCGTTGTTGCAGTGGTGTGCTGGAAGGTGACTTGCTACTCAAGACTATGGACTGTCGCGACGTCCGGCTCAATGCAACGTTGGTCCAGTATCGTGAGATGAGACGCCAGATCCCTGGTTATCAGCCTCCTCGTCTAGACTACGCTGGTGCGTCGCTGAATGAAATTGCTCGTCAGATGAAAGTTAACTGCACGAACATGGTTGTTGTTAACTTTTACAAGCGGTTTCGACATTATCTTCCACTCAAAGAAGACGTAACCTATGCCGAAGCTGACGCTATTGCACGGAAATGCTATGTCCGAAGGAATAATAACACCTTCACTCAAGTCGAGCAGCGGTGGAGGAATTGGTTAGGTCGAATTCCGACGAATGCCGCCCTGGAGCGTTATATGGGCCATTTCCTACGTAAGCTTTACATTATGGCGTCGTATGTGGAGCTGAAGCACGATGAAGAACCGCATGTAGAAGGACGTCGAATCTATTCGTTGCTACCTGTTGCACGAGCGTACATTGCAGCACACATGACTATCAACTCGTCTACCCTACATGGTGTTTGCGCACGGATTTATTGGCGGAGTCGCACGGACCCGACCAGACGCTATCCTCGTAAGGTTCCTATGTGTCGTAACGGCACCGTGCTAGTAGGTATGCCGTATTTCCAACAACACCAGAGCGAGCTATTACGGCGTTCATTTGCAGTTGACCTGTTCGAAACAGCTACGAGAAGCTTCGCCAACCAGGTGACCTCTAATGGATACGAAGCGTCTATCCTACTGACTCGACCAATGTCGACAGCAGCGCTTGCAGCCACGTATCTCAACCATGAGCATGTACCTTACCGCGATGCAGATCAGTACATCCTTCCCACTGACTACCAGCCAACCATGTTGGTTGGCAATGATCCTGGCATGCGGATGCTATGCAGTTTTGCTGAGCTCAACGTAGAACATTCTGCTGAGTCCTTCCCAGGAGAAGCTCTGCATAGACAAGACCATATTCGTGTAGGACAGGTTAGTACTCGTGAGTATTACCACATGGCTGGGATGCATAAGCGTCGATACTGGTACAAGAACCTCTGCAGTCGATACCGACACACTTACGCTGCTATTATAAGGTCCATGCCCACGTTCAAGACTACATCGAATGCTACGTATCTGGACAGCCTCAAGTACTTTTGGTGCAACGTTAAGTACCTGATCTCGTTCTGCGCAAAGTGGTGCTTCAGGAAATGGCGTTTTTCATCCACAGGAAGAAGGCTCAAGCGTTGGACATATTGGCCAAGCGCGTAGTACCAGATCCAGGCCGTGACATCTGTGTGGCGTATGGCGACTGGAGTCAGCGGCAGGGCCTCAAAGGCCACCCTACCGGTCCTGTCAAAGCTTCAAACGAGAATTGAGAAAACATGCTGCCGTCATTGACATGGACGAGTTCAGAACAAGCAAATTATGCAGTTGCTGCCACCAGCGACTAAAGCATCATGCCTACCGTCATGTAGGCGACAACAACGAACCCGTCGCGGTTCCCTGCTACACCGTCTTGCGCTGCAACAACAGGACTTGCCAGGCGGAATTCTGGGATCGGGACGTAAACGCGTCGCGCAATATGCTCTACCTACTTCTGCAACAGCTGCGAGATCCAGAACAACGACCAATGCCATTCAGAAGAGAAGTGCGAGCGTGATTCACAATGACAGTGGGCAAGGAGCTATGTCTACACTTGACCCACACGTCCTACTGAGGAGGAGAGTAGGGAGGACAGTATAAGGAGATGCCTTAACTTTACCAATTCCCGAATGCAAGAGGACGACTGCGTGGACCTCTCGTTGAGGATCATCGGCACGCATTTACCGCCATCTTTGTGTGGGCCTTTTGCCCTTTGTAGAAATTGTGCGCGAATGTCAAAGTCCTCAATGGCATCATCGTATGTTGTGCTTCACCACGGTGGAGTTGAATACAGTAGCACGTTGCACTGGTTGCAACTTTAATTACATCTAAAAAAGTCTTACCACATTCCTGAATAAACTGTACATATTTATAAGATAATCAGTTTGTTTGTACTAGTTTTTACTCGGAGAGGAAAGTGACGAACAAAATAGTCACGACATCCAAGTGATATCAGTATTTTGGGGACAATCAACAGTGAAAAGCTAGCATAGCACAGTACCTGCATAGGTTTGAATAACCAGGACACCAAACTCCATCGACCGTTTCTCGCATTTCCGACAGTGCGCATGATCCGTTTGGCAACTCGCCCGCAATCCACAGTCTCCGTTAATCGAGTGGGCTCATCCCCATCAGCTGGTTACTCGATTCCTCGATTGACAGGCTTGACCCGCAGCAAATCCGTCGACACACGCGCCTCCTTCACATAACCTTGACTCTCAGGCGGTACTTCTAAGTTTAACGCTCTCGGCCTCGTATTTTCCGCTGCCAGGATTCCCAATTCGGTCTCTTCTGTACGGAGGGAACGTGCGTGCTGCACATTACGGCGAGCTCTGCACCGTGAAGTTCACGCCGCCGGGTACTGTGCCGACAAGGGCTTGCACCAACCATCGCTTACCATTCTCGAATTTCATCGCTACCGCACACCTGACTCCGACCTGCAATTGCAGAGTGATGTCAGTCCGCACCATGGCGCCGGAGCTCCAAGCAAACTCGACATCCCTATCCGCTTGTCGTTGGTGAGCGGCACATCGCAACCCAAGGACATTGAAGATGGCCAATACGTAGCGGTGAAGACGCCCGACCCGACCGGCATTGAAGGTGGCGCACTACGTGAAGGTGGTGCTCCGGACCTCAAGAGCAAAGACAGTTTTGGTCTCCTCGTCCAGTACGCCGCGGTGGGTCTGAACTATGGCGTGCTACCCGCAACGATCTATCCGTTCCTCCAGAACTACTTGAACGCCACGGGCGCCCAAGTGACTACCGCTGCGACATTGGTGGTGCTGCCCTGGAGTTTCAAGGCCTTTTACGGCGTGCTGTCGGACTGCTTGCCGATCTACGGCTACCGCCGCAGACCGTACATGGTCATCGGATGGGTCATTTGCCTCGCCATGCTGTTGGTGATGGCTTGTTCTCCAGCCGGAGACCCGTACTACACGGTTTCGTCGGACCGGGAAATCGACCCGGCCAACTACACGCCCGAGATTGAGGCGCGGATCAATTCCGACGCCGCCTCTCAAGCTGGCAAGTACGTCATGTTGATGTTCTTCGCCGCGGTGGGCTACGTCTTGTCGGATGTCTGTGCCGACAGTATCGTGGTCGACTACGCGCAGCGTGAACCGCACGAGACCCGCGGAAAAACGCAGTCGGCTATCTACGTCGTCCGCACCGTGTTCGTGATCATCGGTCAATTCCTCACGGGCTTCTTCTTCAACGGCGAGGAATACGGTGGCGACTTCGATTTCTCCTTGACTTTCCCACAGTTGATGATCATTTTGGCTGTCTTGACGGCTCCAGTCATCCCGATCACGTGGTACTTCATCAAGGAGGAGAAGCAGCCTCGGGTGGACTTCAAGAACTACATGGCCGAGTTGTGGGTGTTGCTGCAGAAGCGCGCCATGTATCAAGTCGTGTTTTTCAACTTCTTCCAGGGCATGTTCTCGAGTATCTCGTACACTGCCAGTTCGCCAGTGCAGTCGTACATGGTTGGTGTAACGCCAATCAACCAAACGTTAAGCGAGATCCTTGGGAACCTTCTTTTCATGGGGGTATCATCGTCACGTCCAAGTATGGGCTGCAATGGAACTGGCGCTGGATGATCGTTGGCACGGGCGTCTTCGTCATGATTGTGGACGGCATCACCACCTTCATCACGATCTGGGACGTGTTCCGTAGCCAATGGTTCTGGCTCGGTCTTCCTGTTGCAGTGCAGCTGCCGTATGGCGTTGGCTGGATGATCTCCACATTCGTGATTGTGGAGCTGTCTGGTGTTGGCAACGAAGGTGTCGTCTACGGTCTCATCAGCATGGTGTCCAATTTGTCTACACCTTTTGCCACGGCAATGACACTCGTGATTGACCAGCCGTTCGACCTCACCACGGAACGTATTCAGGCTGACGACCACTCCATTCGCACAGACATCACGTACGCGGTCATTATCATGTACGCTATGACGGCGTTCTCGTGGGTCTTCCTGGTCTTCCTGCCGCCTCAAAAGGAAGCCACACAGGAGCTTCTACGCACAGGTGGAAGCAGCAAGCTCTTTGGTGGCCTGACGGTGTGCTACCTCACCTTTGCGTTTATCTGGTCACTGATGACCAACATTATGGCCATGTTCGACAGCACCTCGTGCCTGATTATCGCTGGCGGCAGTGGGTGCTAATATAATGCATTCGGTTGCCATTTCTTCTTAGCGTTAGTTCAAAAGTGGAAGTTGTTACGGCACAAATATTGTTTTTGCTATTCAGTCTTTATCCATTGTCAACTCGCTTGTATTGTGGTGCCATCAGATGGCGGACTGCGACAACTTAGTGACCACAGGTTTGACTCCAGTGTCGACGAATAACTTCGACATCAATTCGATTGATTCACTTCAACTTGAAATGCTGATAACACGGACAGCACATTCAACTACAAATGAATCGCTTAACAGGCTGCGCTAGCATTATGTAGAGATAAAAGGATAACTGTTTTCTACTTTGCATTAGCTTCTCTCACTCGCGCCAGAACTAAACAATCTCGTGAAGATCAACAAACATCTAAAAGTAAATCTGGTAATGGCCGAGGTGCATTTCTTAGCAGCCCTTGCCACCGGCGATCATTAAACAGGCAGTGCTCTCGTACATCGCCATGATATTGGTCATGAGTGACCAAACGAATGCGAAGGAGATGTAGAAGATCGTGAGTCCGCCGAGGATCTTGCTGCTGCCGCCGGTGCGGAGAAGTTCCTGCGTCTCCGCCTTCTGTCGGGGAAGGAACACCAGGAACGACCACGAGAAGATGGTCATGCCGTACATGATCAACACAGCGTAAGTGAGATCCGTGCGGATAGAGGTGTCGTCAGCCTGGATACGTGCAGTGGTGAGGTCGAATGGCTGGTCGATCACCAGCGTCAGGGACTGAGCGAACGGTGTCGCCAAGTTGCCGACCATAGTGATGAGACCGTAGATGGCACCTTCATTTCCGACGCCGGACAGCTCCACGATCACAAACATGGCGATCATCCAGCCAACACCGTACGGCAGCTGCACTGCCATGGGCAGACCGAGCCAGAACCACTGGCTACGGAATCCGTTCCAAATGGTCAGCAAAGTGGCGAAGCCGTCAAAGATGATGACAAAGATACCCGTGAAGAGAATCATCTTGCGCCAGCTCCAGTCCAATCCCCACTTTGAAGTAACCATGATACCGGTCATGAACAGCACGTTACTGATAATTTCACTGATGGTGTTGTTGATGGGGTGACGCCCACCATGTACGATTGCACCGGAGAGCTGGCAGTGTACGAGATGCTGGAGAACACGCTCTGGAAGAACTGGTAGAAGATAACCTGGTACACGGCACGCTTCTGGAGCTGGGCCCACAAGTCGCTCATGTATTTCCCGAAAGGAACGCGCGCTTGTTTCTCTTCCTTGATCAAGAACCACGTGATAGGGAGAATAGGCGCCGTCAAGCAAGCGACGATGGTCATCAACTGTGGGAAAGTCAAGGAGAAGTCGAAGTCACCGCCGTATTCCTCACCGTTAAAGCAGAAACCAGTCAGCAGTTGACCGAGGATCACGAACACTGTGCGGACAGTGTAGATGGCGGACTGAGTCTTACCACGGCTCTCGATCGGCTCACGCTGGGCGTAGTCGACCACGATACTGTCAGCGCAGACATCTGACAGCACGTATCCGATGGCCGTGACGAACATGAGCATGACGTACTTACCGGCTTGGTTTCCGGCATCGTGGTTGATGCGTGCCTCGATTTCCGGAGTAATTTGATCAACGGGGATTTTGCGGTCGGACGGCACCGTGTAGTACGGGTCGCCAGGGGAAGATGTCGCCATCACTAGCAGCATGGCAAGGCAGACAACCCACCCAACGAGCATCCACATCTTACGGCGGTATCCGTAGATCGGCACGCAGTCCGAGAGGATACCGTAGAACACCTTGAAACTCCACGGCAGGATAACGAGCTGCGCCGCCGTGGTGACTTGAGATCCGGTGGCGTTCAAGTACTGCTGCAGGAACGGGTAGACCGTGGCGGGCAGCAGGCCGTAGTTAAGGCCAATGGCGGCATACTGGAATAGCAGACCGATGCCGTCCTTGTCGGTAAGACTAGGAGGTTTGCCCTCACGAAGAGCCCCAGCCTCAATGTTGGCCGCGTCGGGGGTCTTGGCTTGGGTGTAGCTGTTGCCGCCTTCGATGTCCTTGGCTTGAGAAGGGGTGCCGCTAACGAACGACAAGCGGACTGGGATGTCCAGCTTACTGGCGCCGTTGTGAGTTGACATCTTGCTCTGTTCAACGATGCAGGTAGGCGTCTGGAGCTCTACTTGAGCGAGGGAGTGCAAATTGCGGAATGAAACTCGGTGTCATTGCCACCAAGTCCATGGACAATGATGAGATACCCTTGAGTGTGTGCCTGGGTCAGGGTTCCGAAACGAGGGATACCAAAACACGATCGGCTTCATTTATTCGCGCTCTTGGACAATATTCGTTGGCTGTTCTTCACCACAAAGCCGGTTGTTAATCAAGCAGATTTGCGCGTTGCCAATGCTTCCCACACCAGCTGGGCTTAAAAAGCGGTGACGACCAAGAATTGGCGACTCGCATTCGCTCTTTACCGGTGATGAATTCCACCGACAGGAGTGTGGCGCAGGCCTGCATTTCTGTTGCCGTGACGGCAGCCTGGTTGACATGACGGGGCCTCGCAATGAGCACACCGTATATGTGCAAAGGTGAAACTTTGGGCGGGAAGCTGGCAACATGCGGAGCGAAAGAGAGGTCCACTTGCCACGGCAGTACGTCGAGTAAATGCCTACCGGCAGAATGGAGGTGCGTTGCTATGCAGATCTGACTGTTGTACATGTACAACTTAATCGCCTTGATTAAAATCAGGTATCAAAAGACTAAAGCCAGATGGCGCAGGACGCAGTTTGTTGGACAGAGGAGCTGCACAACGCTCGAGCCGGAGTCTGCAGTCTCCCGAGATATTCACGTGATCGCGGTGGTGCCGTCTATCCTCGTCGCACCTCGATACGTTTTCTTTCTGACCTTGCTGATTGGCAAATGTGTTCGTTATAATTCAAGCACTTCCGATTTGAGGAAGAGCAAGACCAGAACGGTGGAAACGAATCTCTCTGTGCGTGAGGTCCTCACTGAGGAGGGTCGCAAAGGAATGGATGGCATGCATCGATCCGTTGACAACGTAAACTATCCGTACAGGCGTCATCTACCGTATCGTGGACGAGTACTCGCACTGGCATAAAGCAATGAGCTCACTGCTGGTATGCGCTGTCATGATCAGCACAACATACCACTTATACGGTGGTGAGGTCGATGACCATGCCCATCGAAGCTCACACGTGACCCAATCATTGGCTATTTCTTAAATCCCCGTAGAAATTGAGACCATCGCTAGCCACCTGACCCAAGTGATCAGTTTCCAGGAGGCCATTGAAGCTCACGCGTTAGTCCTTCTACGCGCTTTGATCATTCGTCAACGTCTCTGGACGGAGAAACCCAAATGAGTTGTGTGTACTTATTCGTGGCAAGGACCATCAAATTAACTACTGTACAATGAACTTTAGCCCCACCAGTCCTTGTTTGCAGTCATGCCGGAGCTAGAGACTCAACCAGAACCAATGGCCATAGTGCACTGTACAGCACTGTATAGGCTATTGTTCGCCACTCAGCACTAGGACAGAATATATGAAATTAATCCATTCCGACCGGTCTTGCACGTTGCACAGCACTGTAGCCTAATTACTGGATCTATCCTATTCGCTCGCCTAGGATCCTCCTGGATTTCCGAGCTTAAAAAGACGATAGTTCGAAGTAATGCGCGTCAACATTGCTTCTTCCCCCAGAGCATCGACAGAATCACTATGTGTATCTTTGGTGGTCTGGCGCTAACTCCAAGTGATTATTCGAACGTCCATCATCGTTGATTACCAGCAACAACAGGCTGGTAATCATGAGATCTATCCACTTGATTGTGCTTTTTCAACTGACGACTGTACAACAACCTGAGGAGAAATAGTTGTGCACATTGTGAACGTCGACCTTGTGGCGAAGCCGAAGCTCTCTGAGGCGCAGAAGATGGTGCACTGGGGTATTCTGCAGTGGATGCCGTTGTATCTCGACGACTCGTTGACGCATCAAGACTACAGGTTCTCGAAGTCTGGTGCGTCAGCCGCCTTGCCAGACTTATGCTGGGACATGCATACAGTAGAATAGGAGGCGTGCAGCACAATATGAGCAGATGTCGTCAAAATTGCACCTGACCTGATACTTGACAGTGTTTGCTACGGCATCATTTCAAAACAACCATTTTTTTATCATCGAAAACCCTCCCATCTTCAGCTCAGTTGCTAACTACCGGCAGACCAAATACTCCAATCGACCAAGCACCAACATCGCTTATATCCATTTTCACATCGGTGAAGCTTTCTTATAGGTGGCGTCCACGCATCAGCGCGAAGCCGTCCATTTCGGAGCCTACCGAGGGGACAAAGTTCACGACAGCATCGATCTTGGCCTTCACCTCGGGGTGATCTTGTCCACAAACTCCAACGCCTTAAGGTTCTCCTCAAGCTGCGACGGGCGACTCGCCCCAACCAGCACCGTCGACACGTTCTCGTTGGCAACGGCCCACGCGATCGACATCTGCGCAAGGGAGCAGCCCACCTCTTTGGCGATCGGCACGAGTTTGTCAGCCATCGCCACCCGCTCGTCAAACCCTTCGGCAAGAGGGCTGCCTTTTGGAACATTGGGGTAGTGAACCGCGATCCATCGGGCGTACCAGCGCTGTATTTTCCCGTCAGCGTGCCGTATGCCAGCGGCGACCACGTCGTGAGCCCTAGTTTGTACTTCTTGTACAAATCCACATACTCAAACTCCACTTTGTTGCGCACAAAGATGTTGTACTGGGCTTGCTCTACAATGGGGCGGATGAGGCCCAGACGGTCTGCGATCTCGCAGGCCTCGCGGATTTGGGAGGGCAGCCACTCGCTGGTCCCCCAGTAAAAGGCCCAACCTTGATTGATGACAAAGTTCATGGCTCGAACGGTTTCTTCAATGGGCGTGTAAGGCTCGGGGCGGTGAGAGAACACAACGTCGACGTAGTCTAGATCTAGACGCTTCAGCGACGCCTTCAGGCCCTCCACAATATGTTTGCGACTGTTGCCTGCGTCGTTGGGACCGGCGTTCGCGTAGCCCTTTGCTCCGCCGAATTCCTTGGTGGAGATAACCAGGGCTTCACGACTCCAGAGCCCTTCGGCAATGCCCTTTTGATGGCCCCGCCGAGGAGTTCCTCGGCCTGGCCATCGCCGTAGATCTCGGCAGTGTCGAAGAAGTTGATGCCGTGTTGGTACGCCGTCTTGACCATCTCGTACCAGGCGTCGACCGTGTACTTTTCGTCGTAGCCCATCCAGGAGCCGAGAGAGAGCTTGGAGACCAGCAAACCGGAGTTACCGAGGAATCGGTGGGTCATCTTGGTAGAAGAGGAAGAAGCCATGATGTTTGAATGAAAAAGGGTAGCAGGTGTTGAAGTGGTGTCGATGAAGCGAAATCGAAAGTGAGTATCCTCCACAACTACGTAGCAGCTCAACCAAGTGTCAGTTCACAGTGAGGTGAGTAAATACAACTCAAATCCCAATACCTCGTAAACAATTGTGGGATACACGCTGTCTGCGTGAACTTCTTTCACAACATGATTATGAAGATGTGTTGTTGACGCGGTCCACCATTGTCGAACAGCTGCCTTCGTGCTGATCCACTTGCACCTTGGCGGCCAAAGTGGTGTCTGGAAAGCTGCACCAAGGGCTGTAGTTTGACCAGCTTGGTATTTTTGTCGCTCTCTTGGTCGGTCGATCATAAAGCGAAGTATTTTGTGAGAAAAAGTAAGTACAACAAAACGTTGATACATTCTTGCAGCCCGTGTAGGCACGGCACTACTGCATCTACAACCGACTTCTAAGAGATTACCACGAGCCCCCCAGATTCACATGGACCGGGATAAAGATCTTACCCGAACTGCGATTAGTTCGTGGTCGTGGTGGAGTTCGACGGAACGTACGGATCTTCTTTCATCCACTTGGCGACGAATGGGAACTGGTAGACAAGGAGCTTCTCCCATACGTCTGGGAATTCGTCGCGAATGATCTTGCGTAGCAGTTCGCCAACGACCTTGTGGCCAGAAGCGCTGAAGTGCAGGCCGTCAACAAGGTGCTTGTTTCGGGTCGCCGCGGGCATCGCCATGAAATGCGAGTACAAATCCATAAGCGGAACTCCAGTTTCGGCTGCGACCTTTTGCACGCTTGAGCATAGATCCCAGACATGGCGTTCGAGCGGTCAATCATGCCGCGCTTTTCGTCGGTCCGTTTTGCAGACTCCTTGGCTCTGGCGGCATCGTCCACGTGGGGTGGCGTGATCAGCAGAACGTTGGCGTCGGGGGCTGCAGTCTGGAACGATTTCACGATCTTGATCATGTTCTCGGTATAATCCTCAACGGGGACATGCATCTCGGCGTTACTGCCATTGGTCAGCACGGCGTCGTTGGTTCCGAGCCACACAGTGATGAGTGAAGGCGTGTATCTGCCGGCCTTTAGCTCCTTTTCTAGGACTGGCGTCACGTACTTTAGGAACCACCTGGTTAGAACGACGAACAGTTAGATAAACGCAAACATCACCACCAAGACGCATCCAATCGTACCTGCTGTTGTAACCTGAGAGTCCGCGAACGATGACATCAACCGCCTGCTGGAACTCGTATTGGAACTGCGTGACATAGCCATCGTAGGTCGGGTCGTCGGCTTGCTCAGTGATCGAGTCGCCCGTAATTAGCACCTGCGGGCGGTTAGGCTGCAATTCTGCCGATTCTGCTGCAATGGTGGCCTCTCGAGCCTCAGGGGACCAAGCCACATACGAAGTACAGGTGGCGACCAGCAGCAGACCACGAGCCAAACGGAGGAACGATACCATTGTCTTTGTGATGGCGAATCCAAAAGTGAGCGGACTATCTCATTAATACTGCAGTACGGTGCTCATGTATTCGGATCAAACCCATACACGACGAAAACATCCGTGGATTGTCCATTTTCGTCGCATCGCCTGCACAGCCAAGGATAACAGCGGTTCTTACGGAGCTATTGCCATGCAATGCTTGAGCCTTACCGGGATTGTAATTGCAGTGGCCACAGCAGCCACTGCGACACTGTCGCAGTAAGCTTTTACCGGTAATGTAGCGGCCACAGCAGCCACTGTCGCAGAGAGGAACAATGGACGACAGCTCTGCAAGTGGAGCGCACTTGCAAGAGTCACGTAAGAGCCACTGTTATCTTGTGGCTGTGCTGGCAACGCGAACAATCCACGAAGGCCATAATCCTCGGGAATATTTCTTAAAACCCGTGTGCTGGTGCACTAATACGTGTAGTTAGTGATCACTGTCTCCTCCATGCAGTTACCTTGTTTGGCATTGGGCAGCTTTGAAATGCATTAGATCAGAATCTCAGCTTCAGAATCGATCAGACAAAAGTCGTGCTATTCGCGCCAAATAGAGATTAATAAAACGAAAGGCGATCATTTGCGTAGGTACCAAAGTACAGTACATACACGTCTTACAGACTGAAAGTTACAGTACCATTTTTGCGGTTGACGCATGAGAACATGGCTGAGATGTGCTACCAGTTGTGGAGTAATCGATCCTCCTGTTTTCCTGTGTTGCTGACTGAGCTGCTGGGGGCCTACTGTACATGCACATGTACAGTATAACACCTCGAGGTAATTGGAAACACAGCTATTGCTTTACTTGCCTACGGCCTCAAGCCTCTCAACCAGTTCTCGGTAATCCACGTTTGCGTTATGCTGGCACGGCTGTAATCAATGTGTACGTTACCCTTGCCGTAACCATCAGGGTGTCGATCGTTATGGCGATAAAGCCACATGGCTCGGACGATCCATGTCGTTCATCCATCCACTTTCTTGGGTGGATGAGGCCCAACAAGTCTTGGAGTAAACTATAATATACCTGGTAGTCTATATGGATAATGGTTCGGTCCTTTACACGTTGACGGTCAACTTCCACAGGCTCGCTGGTTACGTCAAGCTCTGCTTTTGCTTGCAAGGCTGTCATGACACGACCCTAAATGGTTTTTACACTACGCCCGGACCAGTGTCAGGTATTACTTACTTTCACCTTGCACTGTACAAGTCCTGTATGTTGGTGGAACGAAAAGATGCGTTCTTTATTCCAGTTGTCAGTGCGCCGCGTCACAAGTTACGACAAAGCACCTTTTGATTGCCGCCCGAGCAATTTCGATTTAACAGTGTCGTGGCTATAAGTCCTACCGCGCAACGGGATTGCTTCTCATACTAGTACATTTCAGCACCCATCACCACCAGTAACTACGAGACAGCTCGTGCTCGGCACGATCCCCATCACATTCGTGGCAACCGACCAGACCAGCGCAATGACCAGATAACCAACAGTTAATGCCCCGAGCAATGAACTTGACCCTTCTAAGCGCTTCAACTCCTGCGTTTCATGTTTCTGTCTTAGAAGAAAAAGAAACAGCCACGAAATAGCCGACATGCCGTACATGAGTAGCACAGCTTCCGTGATATCCCGCCGCACCGCGTAGTCGTCAATTTGACTCGATCGTTGCTGAAATCGTCGACGATTTTAGTCAACGCTGCTGCAAAAGGTGACTAAAGGTTTGCCACAGTAGTTAGTAGACCATACATGGCACCCTCGTGGCCTTCGCCTATCAACTCTACAGTCACGAACGTCCCGGTAAGGAAGCTGATGCCGGCTGGGACGTTCACCGCTATCAGGAGTCCCAGCCAGAACCGTTGGTATCGAAACACATCCCAAACCGTGATAAATGTGCACATGGCGTCGACAGCGATCACCATTATGCCTGTCAACACAGCCATCGCTCGCCAATTCCACGCGAGCCCATATATTCCCTGTAAGAACGATGCCACCCATGAACACGGCGCTGCCGATTATGTCGCTGATGGTATTGTTGATTGGAGTGACGCCCACCATATAGAGAGCTGTGAACGAAAAGTTACTAAAGATACCGCTGAAGAACGAGTAGAAGATCACTTGGTACACTGCACGCGTCTGCATGGCTTGCCAGAGCTCATTCAAATACTGGGAAAAGCGCATAAATGGCTGCAGTGATTCCTCAATAAAATCCACGACACAGGAATGATGGCGGCCATGCAGACTGCAAGTATCAACATGAGTTGCGGGAATGTGAGCGAGAAGTTGAACGATCCGCCGTACTCTTCTCCATTGAAAGCAACTCCGGTCAGATTTTGGCCAAGCGTAACAGCAAAAGTTTGTGTCGCGTAAATAGTCGACTGCGTTCGACCTCTCTCCGCTAGCGGCTCTTGCTGCGCCAATTCAACCACAATGCCATCATCCGCTAGCACATACCCGAAGGCGGCCAACGTCATGAGGCCAACGTACATGCCGCTTGAAGCTGCTGCGTCACGATTCAGTCGCGCTTCAATTTCAGGCGTGTAGTCATTTGGGGAGATTGCACGATCGGAGGAATCTAAAAAGTAAGGTTGATCAACACGACTGCAGCCCTTAGCAAGCAGCGCCGCCACACAAATCGTCCACCCAATGACCAGATACGGCCGTCGATGGTAGACAAAAAGCGGAAGGCCGTCTGAAAGAGCGCCGTAAAACACTTTGAAACTCCATGGCAGTACTATCGACTAAGAAGCTGGGGACAATTAGGCAATTGAAAGTGGCATTCCATCTGTCAACAGAGAGGTCGATCACAATGAGAAATTCACCCATGACTGCAACTAGCTGTGTACATCTTCAAATTATGTAATGCCACACAATTTGTACCTCATACAAAACTTAAGTCGTTCGATTCTAAAACCGCGCCAATCACCACTTCATTTTTGGCGCGAACACCAACCAAATGAACTACGGCGGAGGCTACGAGGCTTACGGCGCGGACGATTACTCGAGCAATGGCGGCGGCGGCTTCATGTCCAGCCAGCCGTCGGGCAGCCAGAGCGCTCCGTCCAAGCGCAGCGGCGGCGCGCAGAGCATTCTCCCCGTGACGATCAAGCAGTTGCAGTCTTTAGGGAGCGCCTCGGACGACGACGGCCTGCGACTGGACGGCCAGGAAGTGTCCATTGTGCGTCTCGTGGGGCTCCTCACGTCCCTCTCGCCCCACTCCACGAGTCTGCGCTTCCAACTGGACGACGGATCGGGCGCCTTCGACTGCCAGTACTTCGTGAACGCCGACGACGAAGCTGCGAACGAAGCGGAGCTCAACCGACTGAGAGAAGGCGCCTACGTGCGCGTGGTGGGGAAACTCCGCTCCTTCCAGGGCAAGTCCAGCCTCTCGTGCTTCAGTGTGGCGCCGGTGGAGGACCTGAACGAGCTCACGCACCACTTCCTGGACGTGATCTACGTGCATTGCTACAACACCAAGGGGCCGCTGAACAAGGGCGCGGCAGACGTCACGATGACGTCGTTCAACACCCCCACCAAGACAGAGGGAGGCTGGAACCAGCCAAGCGCCGCTGGAGGCTTTGCAGGTGGCGCTTTGGACTACGGCATGGACGCCAACTTCTCACCGGAGCAGAAAGCCATCCTGGATGTTCTGGGAACGTGTACGAGCGACCGAGGACTCAAGATTGACCAGATCTTTGCTGACTTGAGGGGGCAGATCACGGAGCAGCAACTGCGGAATGCACTCAACTACCTCACGAGCGAGGGACACGTGTACTCGACTATCGATGAAGACCACTTCAAGCGCACGGCATAGACAGTTGCGAGCTGTAAGGTTACGTAGCTCCCTAACTAATTAGTGCATTGTCTTCAACTCTTTGGTCACGTGTTGTTTATTTGTTGCTTCTATAATATATGCTCCGCTCTTCATCATTCAAGTTCAGGTATCTCTTGCGAGATGCCTGTCATTCAAGATCGAACTCTTCCAAGTCTCCGTCGAAGAACGTGTGTTTGATGGTCTCGTACACGCCGAAGCAGATACCAGTGGTCGGCATGATGGAGATAATGCGGCACTGAGCGCCTCGCCAGAGCACCATGGGGCCTTCGTCCCGCACAGATTTTACTAGACAGTGACGCAGTCCCAGGTATTTCTTGTTCTTGCCCTGCGTCATGAGTCGGACTGTGATGACGTCCAGCGGGTTGGTCAGGAACGCCGACATTCCGCCAGCGATTGCACCGACACCTAAAGACTCGGCCGAGTTCAATGGACGCTCCACTTCGTTCGCCACCAAGTAACTCTGGTATTTCTGCTTGAGCGTTTCGTAGAACAGGAAAGAGAAGGCTGAGAAGAACGTGTCGACACTAAGACACGCCGAGTATCCGGAGTACAGTCCTCTCACGCCTTCCGAGCGTACAATGGACATTGCAGCATGCACCGTGCCTCTGTAGTTCTGCGTGTACTTGACCACCCCACCACTGGCGTTGTGAGGGTTGCGTCCTAGTTGCAGCCTCGACTTGATGACTTCGGACGGCACGCTGACAGCGGAGATGAGCGCCTCGCTAGCTGCCCCCGCCAGGAAATACACCAATCCGCGGTGCTGCTCCGACACCATCGGCGCTGCAGACGCCTTGAGCGTCTCGTACGTACCGAAGTACAGAGCTGCACACACTGGAGAGGCCAGCAAAGTGGTGCTGAGGCCTCCGAAGTATCCTCGCAGCCCTTCCTCCTTGAGGATCGTCTTGACGGACCGGAAGATGCCGCTGTACTTGGCGCTGGGGCGGCTCTGGATCTTCATGCGGAGGTTGATGACCTCCAGAGGGTGCAGCATCGAGTCGGCCACCACGCCAGCCACTGCGCCAGAGCATAAGGCCCTCACTGCGGGGAGGCCACGGCCACAGCACACGTGGCAGTGGCCGTGGGCCTCGTGGCGACGCTGGAGCTGCCGCGCAGACCGTTGCAAGTCATGACGCCAGGCAGCGGAGACGCTGGAGCCATGAGCAATTGCTCCCTTTCGGTAGAAAAATGCAACTGACGTCCTTCCTGGCCACAGATTTTATGTTTGCGGTGGTGGAGGGGTTTCACTTGGTATTTGTATGGGATCCAATCCGGTTGTGTCCTTCTGAATCGGAGCTCTTGAGATTTGTATGTGAGGGACTGATGTGGACACTTTTCTACCGCCAGAGGGGCTTCAACCAATCTGTCGACGAATGCACTGCACAGTGTACTAGCATGGCGGAAGACTAGATTGGGGCGCGTGTCAGTTGCAGTGGTCGTGCAGAGAGAATTGCGTGCTTTTTATCGCTGCAATTTGGTCCAAATTATTCGGACTCCCACGTCAAGCAAGATGCGCTTCAAGCGCTGAAGCTCCAGTCTGAAGTGGTCTAAATGACAATAGCCCGGGTCTTCTGTGGGTGAGGGTAAATCCGTCGCCGTCGCCAACGTGGGGACAATGAGCTAAACGCACTCGGTGTGTGGATTCCACCACCGTGGAATCAGAGCCTTCGATCACCGCTTTTTGATTATTGATGATGGGGCGTTTACGCAATGCTCCACTTCCATCCTCTACATCTTGAAGGTGGCAACGACTGGACCAGCTTGGGCCCAGCCCGCCCTTGCATGGCGGCAAGTTCCCGCGCAGGGTGCAGCCCTCGTGGCAGGTTCGTGTGCTGCACCAGCATCAAATGTGGTCGACAGAAGTGCTGCAACAAACACGCTGCATGCATCACAAGATAAAATTCTCACAAGACGTCATTGCGCTCTCGCTGCTGTCATACAGTAGCAACAGCGTCTGCCAGTGCTCTCGAGACCCTCAACACCATTGCAGCCATTCTTCGACTCACCTGCACAGAGTTGACGGGTCGATTATGCAGTAATTCTGAATGTTGGTCACCATGGGCGCAATCTGCTCGTAACCACTCCAGTGGCCTGCACCGGGACCGAGAGTAGCTAAGAACAAATGCGTCCTCGAAAACTCGTAGGTGACGCCTGTTCTCGTCCGCTGATGACGCTCTTCAGACTGGGGATCACTGGAGTCGTTTTCATTTTCATTGCAATGCGCCATTAGCGGCGCTAACTTAAACTTCACCTCCTGTCCTCCTCTTCTGACCCTCCTTTTTCCAAACAGCACAGGAACACCAACCTTGGCAGTCGCTACAGGTCCACAATGTGTCCGAATATTATACCTCCACTTCTCATCAAGTGGCTCTCCACAACAGTTCTCTCTCCTTACAGAAACCGCCTACAAACGCAACGGAGCAGGAACTCGACGATGCAGACGAGGGGCTGTACCGTTCCAGACACAAAAACTGGCCTCTCTGTTGCGTCTCGACTGTAGAAACCTGCTCGTTTCCTCTCTCGAGTCTCTGTAAAGTCCGTGGCGTCCTGGCGACACAAAACAGGGCACGGAGGAGGCGACCCGAGGCCATCAAAGGCAAAGTCCGACTCCTGCGTGTCCTCCTTCTCCACTGGCTCTTCCTGCACCTCTTCTTGGCGTATACAGCACGCTTTACACCTCGTTCCTCGCGTCTGAAGACACTCTCCGCAGCACGTCCACAAGGACATCTTCTTGTCCTCCTGGAGCGTCCTTTCTGTCTCTCCATTGGCCATGACGCTCATCTTCAGGCCCCTGGTCCAGCGAGACAATTCCTCCCGGACAGAATATAACGCCCTCCTTTTGTCGCTTTGCTTTTTAGCTCAAAATGGGACTGAACCTGCTTGTTGGAACCAGAAAGATTGTCTTGTCTGTGCCTTGGACGTCGCTAACCGCGCCTTCCTCCTCCTGCCCCTTGCCCGTCGAGTGCCGCCGCCGTCCTCGATTCCGAAATGGACACTAACTATGGCGGCCTTTCAATAGAAGAAGCAAGACAGAAAAAGGAATGATGGTAGCTGAAAAAAGAAATTTTATATATGCAAATCAAGTGAAAAAAACGCTTTGTGAGTGATGGACAAAAACCAGCATTCGTTCTGTCCACCACAGTACGATAGGGGCCAGAAACGACGAAACATAAGGCCATTTGGACACAATTCAACGTTTGAAAGCATGAGTTTACTCGACGTATCGGATTTGCATTCGCTCTCTCAGAAATCTTTTTTTTTTTTTCATTTAGCAATCGCAAAATGTTTTGTGACTTCGTTTGAACTATCACCACAGCATTGCGCACGAGTTTAGTGCGGACGATCGCAATGGACGACAAAAGTGGACCCAAGTTGAAGTTATCCAAAAACAAAAGTGCCAATGGGAAAACTTGTATTTGATCCACACGTTATTCACCATCGCCAACTTTGCTATACGAGTGCAGCCGCTAACACTCCAGCGTAACCGGTGGTGGTAGAGCAATCCTCGCGAAGATAGATGGAACTTTCTGCCACCGATGAACATTTTGGACTCGTACAATTTGGAGCTACAGTGAAAACAAACTGATCAGATGGGGTCGAGTTTGAATAAAACGATGAGCCTCCTACTCTGTAGGAGCTGCATCTCGAACTCCAGAGGAACGATGCTCCACCTTCAGATTACATTTTCTTTACGACCCTCAGACTTCATGCTCTTCGGTCCGATGGCCGCAGACAACTCCGCTTTAGCTTCATCAGTTGGTTGTGGATTGTCGTGTGGGGACAGAGTCTCCGGTAGTTCCCGATTTTCTCGGGCATCTCTCCGTATGCTCGTGGCACTTCTCCTCGTAGAATGGCAGTGAGGTCTTCATTCAATTGTCGCGTTGCAATCTCCTCTGCTTCACGAGGGTGGCGCGTGTATGCATGAGGTCGACGCTTTTCCTCCTCCACATCGCGCTGTCGTCGGGCGATCACTTCCGCCAATTTGGCTCGATCGAAGTGCAGTGGGTCCACCACTCGCAGTGTGTTGAGCATCATCGCGTCCTTGACCTGGTAGTCCAGATCATTCTCACGAGCCATCGAAGGGGACGAGTTGATTTCGATAAGCCACGGCCGCAGGTCGGCGTCCAGCAAGATATCATAGCCCAACAGGTCAAAGCTGTTCACTTGGAACGGAATGTGGTCCTCACCACACATAAGCGCTTTGAGCACCACCTCCTCGATATCGCGCTTCACTTGCTCTACATCGACGCCCTCAGCTGCGAGTCTTCGCCATAGATATGCCAAAGTTGTTTTCGTGCCTCCCGCATCAGTTTGCTCTTGCTCGCCCCGATGTTGTAGTCCTGTTTTCAATCCGGTGTCCGGTTTGCCGGAGCCCACATCCGTGTTTTTCTTGACGTTGGCGATCGGATTAGCGCTGCCAGCAATGGCATCCTCGTTGCTCTTCTGAATGCTGCTGTTGGTTAGATGGACGAAAATATTAGTGAGATCGCCATCCTCGTACAGTCGAGTGCAAAGGCGCACAAAGCCTTCGTCGTACAGGAAGGCCTCGAGAGGATTGAATGACGTCACGAGCACGTACAGGCGTAGATCGAACTTGAAGCCGTCCAGCAACCGAGGATTCGCGATATACTCTTGGATAACTACCTGCTCACCGTAAACTACTTCGCTTAGGTCGTTCACCAGCGAAATTCCGCGACCTCGAGAGAGCGCGACGGGTTTCATAATCCAAATATTCTTCCCATCGGAATAGCCATCTCTTCTCAATCTCTCACCTCGTTCCTGGAAGGCATTCACGAAGGCCACGTATTCTTTCGGAAGTATGAACGTCAATGGGATAATATCAAACGCTTGACGTAGTCGCCCACCAGCAGCCAAATATTTGCCGATGTGTTTCTTCAAGCAGTCCTTGCGCGTGAGAGCCTTGGCGTGTTGAAAGTGGTTCACCTTCTGCCAAGCTAACAATGTCTGGCGCTCAACGCGCGGTTTGCTCCAAGTCCAGAGTAAATTCCATGTCGTCTTGAGGCCAAGCCCTGATGGATGCTCTTCCCAGCCTCCACCTAAGTTTTCCAGTGCTTGTGTCACAATCTCACACACTTCTTTCCTCGCCGTCGAGTTGATCCGATAGTGTGGTGCCCATGGTGTTGCTGCAGCTATGGGAACCATCCCTTCAGGGGCAGCAATTTTGGGTCCGAACACTGTTGCGTAGTCATGCATGATACTTTGCCAGCCCTCATATAGTTTCTGTTGCAACCTCATTGTGTGTTCGCCTGTTGGACCCACGGGGCGGTGATACAACGACGACGCAGAGGAAGAATGGTCCGAATTTCGCCCTTGGTATTGCTCGAACACGGGAGTGAGGATGCAATGGAAATTGGCGAAGTAAAAGCGGTAGTCTTTGCACTCGGCTACAGGAGTACGAGGCAGATTCAATGTCGTCACGTCCTTCTGGGTGTTTTCAGGGGATTTAGCTATGAATTCTGCAGAACTTTGTCGGACTTCATCCACCCAAGAGATTTGTGGATTTGAACAAGACTGCGCCATGCCATTTGCTCTAGCAGAATCGTTCTGGCTGTCCTCGGAATTGTCATTCAAAGCATGAGATACCTGGTCAGCTTTGTATTCTTCCTTCGCGTCAACGTATTTCCCATCATCTTCTGCTGTGTCATTTCGCGACGACGATACATCAGTCGATGAATACGTTAGATCGATCTCAGGGCTGACCGAAATGACCTTATCTGTAGTTGAATCTGCGGTTGGTTCTGCAACAAGCGATTCTCTGGTAACCACATCATATCGAGCATCTTTCTCTGCTTGCAACTGTTCTAGCTTTGCCGCTGCCCGCGAGGCCATGAAAAGCTGTAGATCGAGAGCAATCGCTTGCGCTTCGCTGTGCTGAGCCTGCGCTTCGTCCTCTACTGGGATACTGGTGGGTGTAGATTCTACCCGATCGCCGTCAGCTTGATCTCTATTCTCATCGCTGGCTGAGATAGTAGTGTCTTTGACTAGTTTGATATTTACTAGTGGTTTGAATTGACCGTCGCTAGAACTGCACTCGTGGCTCTCCTTCTGCAGGTCATCGCTACTATAACTGCATTCAGGACCGTCCGTTTGCTCTTCTTGAGGTATTGGCTCGTTGATCAGATTCTTGTCGTCGCATTCACCGTAGTCATCTCTTCTGTCTTCTCCGTCGCCACCCTCGCTCCTGCCATCAAATTCGTCTTCATCGGCCGTGAGCTTATCTTCCACGTCCAGTAAGAGGATCGCTTTCTCGTTTGCTTCATCACTCTCCGAGCAATTGCTTACATCGCTCGCTTCACTCTCGCTGTCACTTTCGCTGTCACTATCACCTTCACTTGCTTTTGCTCCAGTGTCACTTTGTTTGTGACTTTTAACTTGTTCTTCTTCTCGCTTTTGTCGCTTGTGCTCCTCTTTTCGCTTCGCTTGCAGAGCTTGTCGTGCCAATAGTCGCTTATAAGCTGCTTGTCGGCGATTCTCCCGCTCGAGTTCGAGCTGCTTAGCTCGGTACGCAGCTTCTTCTTCCTCGGTCCGTTTTGCAGGTGCACGTGGCCTTCTTCGTTTTCTGCCCCGGAAGTAACCATAAACTCCATAGTCGCTGTGCTTGCAAGCTTTTTGGCTGCATTGGCCTGCACCATTGCGCGAGCCATCTCCACCGCTGCTTTCTTGCTTTTCCAAATGCCAGCAGACTGAGGTGGACCAGGTGGAATGTGCGCTCTTCGACCACTCCGAGGCCTAACTCCAGGGGAACTCGACGCTGACGTTGAGCCTGTTGCGGCGGGTTTCGACCGAGGAGCGTGGGAAATTCGCACAGTACCAGCAGACGAGCTTTTCCGCAGTGAATTCGTTGCGATGGGAGCGATTGTAGCTGGAAGTTCTCCTTGTAGCATCCGGAGAACACGCTCTTGGGCCCGTTGTTGCGCCAAATGCTGTTGCACTAGTGTCAGTTGCCGAGCTGCATACTTACCGAGCTGTTGATCGCTTTCGTGGGGCATCAACGACCCCAATAGGTCAGCAAGTCCTCGCTCGACCTGTTCAAGGTCTTGGATGCTTAGCTGCGGAATGACGGGCAGCGGCACCAATGGAAAGCTCTCCATGTGGTCGACAAGCCTCTCTGAATTCAACGTGGCGTGGTGTTGACGTTGAGTCGCATCGTCTTGATTGTTTTGATATCTCCGTCGCGATGCTATCGGACTTCCGGTGCGAGGTGAAGGAGCTACCAAGTGCCGGTGGGCCGATTGGATCATGCTCTCAATGTTCTTGGTGGATGGCGATGCTGAAGCGGGTCTCGGAGCTTCATGACGCGGTCTTGGTGTCACCACAGGAGACATTCCGATCGAATAAGGGCGACCGATGATCAGTCTCCGGTTGGTTTCGCTCGCATGCTCCGACCTGAATTAGCTAAGCGCGATGCATCTGACGTCGACGAGTCGAAGGAGCATGGAGCACTGGCCGTCATCCAAGGATCGTTGTCCTCAAATCTTCAACGCGCGTGGCATGGATCCATATGAGTCAGGCCGCCGTAGCGGAGACCGTGAAAAGTGTAGGTGACTGACTGCATCTGTCTGGCGGCAAGGTTCCGGAGCACACAGCACGGCCACTTACAGTTCCCGATGTGCATCGCGTTGAGACCAGCCGGGAACGGAGAGGAGTGAGTCGCACCTCACCATCCGATGTCCATGGTCTCCTCCCACTCCTGATGCAATGCTGGACATGTCATTGCTCTCTGGCGCCGTCGGAACTACGAGCTCCTTCGTCTCATTTCATCAAGTTACAGATAGAAGGCGGAAATCGGCCACGTCCTACGAGTTAAAGCGGCTCTGTTGCCATCGTGTCTTTAGTCTCCGCTAGTTGAGTCGACAAATCGACCGGGAGCCGTCAATCCGACCAACTTGCATCGCTTTTACGACTTGTAGAATTTCTAGATTGACAATGGAGCAGGTCCGACGTGATGGCGGTGACCGACGACCTCCTCGTCGTGGTTCAAGGACCGGAGGCAGCGAGGACTCGACGGGCCTTGAGACGAAAATTTACGGCCGCAAGCGGTTGGTGTTTTCAAGACAAGAAATCTGCGACGACCTGTTGAAGTCACTGCCAAAGCTGCACGCGGCATTAAAGAGCAGTCCGCCCACAAACGAACGGCTGTGGAGACGGACGTCCAGCGAACATGCAAGTGTTCATACGTTCGAGATGGTGGGGATGCCACCGGACAGTGGAAAAGATGGCGATGAAACCGAGGTGCAATACGCAGTCGCGGCTTCGATTCAGCTCAAATGCCATCTGAACGAGGTGCTGAATGTACTCACTAGCCAGAATTCAACCGATTTTACAGCGACAATGGAGGCGTTGCATGGCCAGCGCTTTGAGGAAGGAGAAGTTCTTTATCACGAGCGATGCCGACTAAAGTCCGACGGTATAGAGGGCAATACCGGAAATGGAGGCTTGGAAGACAAAGCTCAAGTGCTGCTGGGAGTGCAGATGGCTTCCTTGCGTCCTAGTTCTCTCCGCTTGCTTCCTAATAGCATGTGCTATCCTGACCAACGCAGTGCCCAGAGGTTATGCTTCGAGTCACTCACGCATCGCTACCCTGACGTTAATCGCGCTGTGCACGTCATGAAGACTTTGCCAAGAAGAATTCACGACCAAATTGTCCCTCAGGATTGCTGCTCAGCTCTTTGCGAGGACGTCGATCATCTCGGAATCGCTTTCGACATCGAATCCATGCCGGTACCAGATACAGAGGCTTCGGACGAGCGACAGATCACGAGGGTTTTTGCTCATGCATACGTCGCTACTACAGCTTCGGACAGCTCGGATCATAACTCCTCGGCTCTGGAGACGTATCGTGGACGTCTTCGTACTCAAATGACTCCCGAAAACTGGCAGCACACAAGGCCATGCATTGTCAATCCTGAAGCCAAGCAGATCCTCGAGTTTTTGACACTTCAGCTGGCTGAGTTTGAGCGCGTCATTAAACGCCGCCGCCTCGGTTTCCAGTCATTAATTCATTTTCCGCCGTCGGTAAGCAAAGGTGAAAGCGAGCCCCCACTCCCTTGCGTGTGTATCAGTTGCGTTAAGCGCTTCACTCTTTTTCGCCGAGAATTTTACTGCCAAGTATGCGGCCATCTTGTGTGTGGAGATTGCTCCCAACTGTATGAGACGGAGGCTCGCGCGGGTGAAGTACGGAAAAATCGAGTGTGTGTGCAATGCATCAATCGTGTCGACTCTTGCGTCTTTGCCAACGAAGACCAGGTAGCAGCTCTGGGGCCGACTGTCGTTCCAGTGGACCGTGCTTCGGTATGGTCCGAAATCTTTGGTGACGATGAATCCGACGATGATGAGGACGATGAGCGTGATGATTCTCAGACATCTTTCATGCGCTCCGACACCATTTCATTCAGCACGGAAGTTTGTTTACCTCCTCAACGCTTGTCTAGTGATTCTGGGCAGAGATCGGAAGGTCTGGTTCAGCTGGGGAAGATTTTAAACAAAGCCAAGCAACGCTATCGAGCAACGGCTGAGCCTCGTCCGCAAAGGAAAGTCAAGTTCAGTTTACCATCAACAGGTATATCGTCAGTATCTCCAGCGTCGGATACTGTGATGGATCGTGTTCAGGCACAGCTCATAAATTATATAAACCGCACGTTGCGCGATGGACAGCAGAAATTCTCGTTTGGAAAACTGGAGACGGCGAGCTTGACGCGAAACTATCGGTATGCCTTCGACGCCAGCAAGACCAAGTACGAAGGCCATCCACTCCCGCCGATTCCGACCCCACCACAGGAGACTCTCCGACTGCGCCACATCCGAGCGTCTGGCATCCTGGAACCCGAGTATGACCACTCTGCTCTTGATTTATTGGCCCAGGTAGCTGCTAAGCTGCTCAAGTGTCCTATTGGCTTTATCTCTCTAGTCGACGACGCAATATTTCATTCTGTTGGGACGTACCCGCCTCGCAATTTCGGACTGCAAGCGCCACGGACTGAGAGCATGTGTTCGCACACCGTCTACGCCGACAAGCCGCTGGTCATCAAGAACGCTCAGTGCGATGTACGATTTGCTCAAATGCTTGTCGTCCGCGACCATGGTATCCGCTTCTACGCCGGGTTCCCCATTCGAGCCCCGGACAACTCCATCGTGGCTTCATTGTGTGTCTCGGATCGAGTGCCCCACAGCAACATTTCAGCTGCCGACTACGCCACCATGCAGACATTGGCAACCGTAGCGGCGCAACTTGTATCCCCATCGAACCGCGTTCTCAGCATACCGATCCAGCCCAGAATTCTCGCAGACCCCAGCGATAAGGTGCAACAGAAACTTCACACCCGAGATCGAAGTAAGCAGACAAGAAAGCCGCAGAACTCGAGGATCACGAAGATCGAATGGCGGTGACGCCATTACATTCATGTTGAGCAAGTGAGTATAATGCAGTGAATGATAATAAGTTTTAACGTAGGAGAGTCTTGATCGTCAAATCTTCTGGGCTTGACAACGTAGGGTCAAGTTGAAGCAACGTCATCGGCGACGATGGACTTACCTCACGAGTGAGATCAGCTACGGATTGCACGGGTTGCATGACAGTTTCTGGTTGATTCTACCGACCAGACGAGCACTTCGACGACAAGTTTTGGCGATGGGGCTCCCGAACTGGGAAGGATATGCCACGAACGACGGATCTGGTGGTGATACGATGAGACTCTCGTCGATTGCAGTTTTCCAACGGCAACTAAGCTGACCCCGTAAAAGCTCGACATGACCGCAACTTGAATGCAACGCGTTTGCCTCCATGGAGCCTCCATTACTCGGCCATCAATTGCGACCTTGAGAATTGTACACTGACGAATTAGTCCGCCGAGCCTTTCCCGACAAGAACCAACGGGACTAACGGCCCTGTGCATCTGGCGAGATGACTTGATCTCATTTGAGTCGTATCCGATACAGACAGACACAAGCAATGTCGAGTGTAGCAGTCGATTGGCCCAAAGCAAACCACCAAAAGGATTATGTCGCTGCAGTTTCCATGCAAACGCGGCGTTTATCACCCGACAAGGTCGAGTCGCCATGTATCCAAGGCTTGGATTCCTGTCGCGGTGGTGGATCACAACTTGACCAGCTGGCATTTTGGTGAAGACGTTGACCATCAATTCCGACAGAAAAGCCTCGCGCCACAATGCCGTTGACTGACGCGTCCTACTTGATGCTCCATGCACCGCTGGTGGAGCTCACCAGGACGCCTGCGACAGAGGTCTCCGATCCGACCAGCACGCTGGCGCCACGGTCTCCGCTGCTGCGTGTCTTTCGGATATCCTCACTCTTCAATTTATCTACTTGAGCTCAGCACCATGGGCTCCGTTCGATCGGGTCGCTCCTCGCGAGCCACTTCCAGAGCTCGAGCCCCGACGTATCACCGCAAAACATCAAGCTTCCAATCGTACCGACCACCTCAAGAGCAGCGTCGGGGTGGGTTAGCGGTGCGAGGCAGTCGCGGTGACAAGCGCATGCTGTTCACGGACCAAGAGCTGGCGGACGACCTGCTGGCCACCATCCCAAAGCTGCATGCAGCGGTCTCGATGGATGCACGGGGCAGTTCAAAGTGGCACCGCAAGGGTCGGAAGGACGGGGTGACAATGTACGAGTTGGTGCCGAGTGCTCATGACGACAACGACATGGATTTGGCCTATGCGTCACTAGCGAAAACGGAGCTGCGGTGCCATCTGAATGAAGTCCTCAACGTGTTGATCAGCCACGAGTCGACCAACTACCAAAGCACCATGGCGGCATTGTGCGGCGAGAAGTTTCGCGATGGCCGCGTGGTCTTCCAGCAGAAATGCCGCTTTTCAGAAGACTCGAGACGGACGTTGGCGGATCTCGACAGCGAGTCGCAACAGGAGGCGGGGGACAGAAGGTGCTCATCAGTGTCAATACGGCAACGCTGCAGCCCAATCTGCGCCTAAAGTTACAGGCGAAGAAGCACCGACAGCCACAGAAGTTGTGCTTTTCGTCGTTCACGCACCAGTATGCGAGCAAAGATCGCGCAGTGCATGTGATGAAGACGCTGCCGAAACATATCCACGACGAGCTGATCCCACGGGAAGAGCGCACTGCGCTGCGACGCGAACTCGATCACTTGGCTGTAGGGTTCGACATCCAGTCGAAGCAAGCTCCGGGAGGTAGCAGCAATCAGAGGACCAGCATTATTGCTCATGGCTACGCTGCTGTGACACCACCGGAAGCTTTTGGCGCTTATGTTCCAAACCCTCGTGCTCGAGTTGCTGCCCCAACGCGCTCGCATGTAGTGCGGCGCCGAGCTGCAATCATGAACCCTGATGCGAAACACGTCCTGGATCTGCTGACTCGATCGCTGCGAGAGTTTGAGCGCGTGATTCGCCGTCGCCGCTTTGGTTTCCAGTCGTTCGTGTACTTCCACACTAGTTCTGTGGGTGACCCGGGGCTGAAATCGTGCTCTATCTGCCAGAAAAAGTTTTCGCTGCTACGGCGCGACTTCTTCTGCCAGCTTTGTGGCCACATGGTTTGTCGGGATTGTTCTCAGCTTTATGAAGTGGAGGCTCGCGTTGGTGAAGTGCGTCAGAATCGTATCTGTGTCCAGTGCGTTGTGCGCGTGGATACCTGCAAGTTCGAAGACGAGAACCTCATTGCAGCGTTGGGCCCTGTGGTTGTGAGCGACGACCGCTGGTTCACGGACAGCGAGCTCGATTCGCTAGACGACGAGATGGAAACAGCCTCACTCCGCAGTGACGAGTCTTATTCCACGACTACTGCGTCGTCACACGATATGCTGTATGACCAATTGGCGTCGGATGACCCAGCAACGAGGTCTCTGGCCCTCGAACAACTTGGTCGTTTGGTCAGCCCGACATCCTCCGTGTCGTCACGCACCAGACAGAAGCGGAGGCGCAAGCACAGATCAAAGACGTCAAAGGAACCACCGAAAGACTTGGCCGAGAAGGTGCGACAGGACATCGAACATCACCTCAAGCAGAGTTTGCGAGTGGCTGAGGAGGTCGTGCGACCCGAAGACTGCGATGTCGCTGACTTAGAACGTGACTACGCCTTTGAGTTTGATAGTTCGCGGACTCGAGACCCAAACCACCCATTGCCGCCCATGCCTGAGGACAACAAGGAAAGCAAGCGACTGCAGTACATTCAAACATCAGGAGTCCTGGATCCGACATATGACCGCGCAGCACTCAATCTGCTGGCGCAGGTGGCGGCTAAGCAGCTCAATTGCCCTGTCGGGTATGTGTCAATGGTTGGCGAGGAGACTTTCCATGCTGTTGGCACGTTTCCGCCGCGGCCTCCAGAGATGAATGTAGCTCCCCGTGCGGAGAACATGTGTGCTCACACTGTGTACGCCGACAAACCTTTGATTGTCAAAAACCCGCAACGTGATGTGCGCTTCGCTCAGATGCCTATCATCAAGGACGCTGGCGTCAAATTCTACGCGGGCTTCCCAATCCGAGCGCCGGATGGAGCGATTGTGGCATCACTCTGCACCTCCGACTTCAAACCACACGACAGTATTTCGACGAAAGAGTATGCCACCATGGAGACTCTTGCAAAGCTAGCTGGACAGCTCGTTGCACCTCGACAGCTCCCAGCTGCTGCGTACTAACGTTAATTGTTGCGTTGCTTATATTCTGGTGATGAATCAACCTCCATCCAATCGACCTGAACATTACGAGAAGAATCGTTTTCGTGATGTTACTGTATTTTCCCAATCACGTGGAGGGATCGTTGGCGTTCGTTCATCATGATTGGACATTGCTTCGTCAGAACACGCCTGTGACGTGATGCCTATCCCGTATGGAGTTCGCAGCTGGCAACACTGTGCGAGAATTGTTTGCCTAGGGCACGCTCATTTACAGTTCGGCTGGTCATCGTCCAGGCTTCGGAATGGATTTGTTCCGAGTCAAGAACACCTCAGTGGAACGTGCGTCGTCGTGCTACGTGATGGAGACGTATGAAGCTTCCAAGACGCCGAAGACTCCTGGTGATGCGGAAGCTGGGACCTCCGGAGTCCTGCGTGACAGTGAGGCCGCCAACATTTTCACGTCGAACTTGGGCCTTATCGTGCAGTACGTCGCGGTGGGATTTCTGTCCGGCGCCTTCCCATCGACAATCTACCCCTTCATGCAGGCATACTTGAATGCCAGCGGAGCACAGATGACAACGGCATACACGCTAGTTTTATTGCCACCGAGCTTCAGCGTGTTTTACGGCGCTCTCTCCGACTGCTTGCCACTGTTTGGGTATCGCCGTCGGCCCTACATGATCATCGGATGGTCGATTTGTGTTGTCATGATGTTCGTAATGGGCTGCAGCGATGTAGGCCAGCCCTATTTCCTGAACTCTTCAGATCGCGCCATCTCTCCTGAGAAGTACACGCCTGCAATTGAGACCCGACTGAACCGTGGAGCACCATCTAAAGCGGGACTTTATGTCGTCCTCATGGGCATAGCCGCTTTCGGACGAACTCTGGCAAACGTTTGTACTGAATCGGTTGTGGTGGAATTGGCGAGACGAGAGCCGGTGGAAACACGGGGACGAACGCAGTCCTCGATGATGGCCATCAGTGCATTCTCTGCTGCCGTGGCTCAAGTTATGACTGGGCTCGTGTTCAACGGAGAGGACTACGGCGGGTCTTTCGACTTCTCTATATCATTCCCGCAGTACATGCTGATACTTGCAATCGCCACGACTCCAATCGTTCCAGTGTCTTGGTTCTGTGTCCAGGAGTCTGCAAAACCTCGTGTGTCGTTCTCAAAGTATGTGAGTGATTTCTGGACGACGATGCAGACGCGTGCAGTCTACCAGTTCGCGTTTTACTCGTACTTCAGCGGCATTTTCGCACTCTTTTCGTACACTGCAGAGTCCCCGATTCAGTTGTTTATGGTCGGGGTGGAACCTATCAACACCACCGTCACGGATACCATCGGTACCGTTATGATCATGACCAGCTTCATTGTTACGAGCAAGTATGGACTCGAGTGGAATTGGCGCATGATGATTGTGGTGACTGCTGTGGTGGCCATCTCCATGGACGCGGTCTGTGTGTTCATCACTGTCTGGGACGTCTTTCGAAGCCAGTGGTTCTGGTTGGGGTTGCCAGTGGCCACAAGCGTTCCGACGTACGTCAACTACCTCATCGGCACTTTTATTGCTGTGGAGCTTGTCGGTGAGGGACAGGAAGGAGCGATGTTCGGCCTCTTAACGAACGTTGCCAATCTCTCGAGGCCTGTAGCAACGGCACTGACCAACATCGTCGACAGTTCGTGGGGTATCACCAACGAGCGCGTGCAAGTCGACGATTACTCGGTGCGACGCGATATCACGGAGACTGTACTGCTAATGTACGCCATGACTGCGGTGTCGTTGCTGTTTGTGTTCCTGTTGCCTAAGCAGAAACGTGAAACGCAGGAATTAAAGCGAAGTGGGGGATCGAGCAAGTTGTTGGGGGCGGTGACTGTGGGGTATCTAGCGATTGCGCTGCTCTGGTGTCTGTTGATGAACCTTTTCGTGATGTTGCCTAGCACAAGTTGTTTAGTGGCAGTTGGTGGCGATGGTTGCTGAGCCGACAGGATTTCGATGATGAAAGATAACATATATATTCTACGTAAGACCCTGCTTTTCAAGCTAATCCCCACTATCGACAACGACATCTAACTACGACTTCAAGGTCTGAACACTGTGGCGTACATCATTTTTGTATATCTAGTCTTCATGAGAGGTTTTATGCTTTTTCATGTCGTGATAGTCAACAAATTTCTATCCAACACAAGCTATTGCACAGTTTTATCTTTTATCGAAGAACACCATGAAAACTCAGAAAAAGCTATTACTCCCCCTGGGCATTCCTGTAATCCCCCAGTCATCACCATGAAGAGCTTTTTCGTTGTCGTCGCTGCGCTCCTTGCGTCCCTCCCGCTCTCCGACGCCACTTCCGTCCACATCCACAGCGAGTCCACTCCGTCCGAGCACGAGGAGCGCGTCGTGAACCAAGACGCGCTGACTCGCAAGCAGGACATGTTCTACCGCATGGCGAGCATGAAGTCCACGCCGTGGGACGCCAAGCCGGACGAGAAGAGCGCCAAGTGCACGGATCTGTGTCTGCTGAAGGACTTCTGGACGTTCCAGCAGACGCGCAACTGCGTCAACCGCCCCACGAGTCTCTGCTCCGTCTACAAGAACGGCCTCTCGTCCATGGACGTGGTGCTCACTGTGGCCGAGTGCGACTGCAGCAACAGCACCAGCGCCAGTGCTGGAGGCGAGTAAACAAGAGACGCCGATGGACAGTAAGACTTGTAGCCTACGCAGACTGCATCACCAGCACAAGTGGGTACAGTTCAGCATTGCGAGCTTCCAGCACACATCATTCATGACCAGACGGCTATCGGAACCTTTATAATCTAGTGTATCCATTCCAATGCCCATCCTCACTTCACAATCTCTATAATATAACTACCTGTATGAATACGTACCTTGGCTAAACGAAGGGGCGTGAGTTACATCGTGTTCGACAGGATTCGTATCACTTGTGACAAGGACGGGGCTCGGTGCTGGTGATATTCGCCGGACACCAATGGCCGGTCCTTCCTGCCTCTCGCTATTTCTCTCTGCCATGGCCATTCACCAACTTTCTCGGCCGTGGAGTGCTCGTGCTAGTCCAGACCGTATCGCCCGGTGAGATTCCTGCCATTTTCATGTCGCTGAATGCCGATTCCGAGCGAGCGTCGCTCATTTCGAGCGGCGACCGACCGATCGCTCCGTCGCGTCCAACGACTGCCACTGCAGCTCGCAAACTGTCGTGGGCTGCGATTGTCGCTCTGCTGTGGACCGTCGCCTTCACGGGCTTCCTCCTGGCGATCCGCAGTCCTTCCGCGGCGCAAAATGCCGTCGATGGGGAAGTCGAGTCGCCATTCCCGCGGTTCCGAGTGACGTTCGAGGAATCGACGCACGCCGAGCCGATCACGGGTCGGTTGATGGTTTGCATCGCCAAGCGACACGCTGTGGAGGACCCGCAAGGAGAAGACCAACCGCGGCTTCTGGTCGGCGACTCGGAGAACACTCAGCAGATCTTCGCAGTCGATGTCTGGGACTTCGCTCCAAGTGAGACGGAGCTTCGAGAGGTGAACGCGACCGCTGCCCATGGCTACCCGATGATTTCTCTGCACGATGTCCCTGCCGGGGACTACTGGGTGCAAGCTGTACTACATCCGTATGTGGAGTACAGCCGCTCGGATGGTCGGACCTTGCGTCTGCCACGGTTTACGACGTTCGAGAGCGACGGCGGAGTGTTGACTGCCCCAGGAACGCTGTACAGCGCAGCCAAACTGGTGCAATTCGACCCTGCCACGTTCTCAGTGGACCTCGTGCTGGACCAAGTCGAACCCGAGCTACCTCCTATTGAGGAACCACACGAGTTGCTCAAGCACGTGACGTTCCGCAGTCCGTCGTTGTCCAAGTTCTGGGGCACGGATGTGTTTCTGAAGGCTTGGGTGCTGCTGCCGTACCGTTTCTTCGATGATGCCATGAGCGACGTGCACTATCCCATGTTTATCTACCACACGCACTACAGCCGCGACTTCGAGCACAGTTTTCTGCCTACTCCTCCACAGAATGCCAGCACTGCTTCGCTAGGTGAGGAGTATGGATTCTACTTCTTCTCGAATTGGACGTCGGACAAAACTGAAGATGCTTTCACGAACAAGCGAGGCATCGTCGTGCAGCTGCAGCACGCAAACCCGTACTACGACGACTCGTACGCAGTTAACAGCGCCAACATTGGACCGTATGGCGACGCTATCACGTACGAATTCCTGCCGTATTTGGAGAAACAGTTCCGCGGTGTTGGCGAGGGCTGGGCTCGTACCATGTACGGCGGATCGACCGGTGGCTGGGAATCATTCGCGGTGCAGGTCTACTATCCCGAGGAGTACAACGGCTGCTGGTCGTTCTGCCCCGACGCTTTCGACTTCCATCGCTTCCAGCAGGTTGATCTCTTTACGAACAAGAATGCTTACTATGCTCGTGGCGACTGGACTCAGAAAGACCGTGGCGCCAAGCGCAACTACCTCGGAGATATTCGCGAGACGATGGCGGAAGAGAACCACCACGAACTCGCCATGGGTTCCCGAGGACGTTCAGGTGGTCAGTGGGACGCCTGGCAAGCCGTGTATTCTCCAGTTAACAACACGGACGGGTACCCGGCTTCAGTTTGGGACAAACTCACCGGTGAAATCCACCCTGAGGTGGTGGAGTATTGGGAAGCAAACTACGATGTCCGTGCCAAACTCGAACGGGAGTGGAATTCCCGCGGACTTGGTGCCAAGCTTGTCAACAAGTTGCACGTTTACGTTGGTGTTACTGACAGCTACTACCTGAATGACGCTGTGTTCCTGCTTGAAGACTTCTTGAAGACAACCAGCGAGCCGTACTTCAATGGATCTATCGTGTACGGTGTCACCGACGGCCGAGGCTACGAACACTGCTGGACTGGTAGCTTCGACCAGTCGATCTCACTCGGTTGGCAAACTGTCAACCAGCGCATGATCCCACAGATGATAGACCACATCGTGCGATCTGCGCCGGAGGGCGCAGACCTGAGCTTCACGTCCTATTAGGAAGTTTCTGATTTCCGTGATGTACTCGAACAATACACTCCGTCAGAATCTGTAAGTGACAACAACTTCTTGTTTGAACGCTTCACGAAAATCTATCTGCTATGTATTTCAGAGCAAGTAGACGCAGTGTCAATGAATACCGAAAGCTAAGCTGTGTTTATAAACATGAGGCTTCACGCGCGATATCTTGTTGGACGTCACGTCACCATCGTATACTCTACTAACGACTGCGATGGGAGCGGTTCCACTGCCGCTAGCCCCTGGAAACAAAGAGAAAGAACGGATGACACGCAATTACACGCTACCGGTCGAGATCGGAGCTACATTCCGCCGAGAATTGAGCTTCGTCCCATGCCTTACGAGGCCAAAAGTTGTAGTCTTGAGCGAAGTCGAAGCCTTGCTTAGATCTGGGCGATGGTGGACTGAATGCGCACAGGCGAGCTGAACGTGTCGAAGGATCGGGCCATGGCCTCGTCGCGATCGACGCGCTTGTCCTCCAGTTTCTTCTTCTTGGCCATGAAGGCCACGGCACCCAGTGCAACGCCGCCCACAGCTGCACACACCACAAGGGCGATGATCACAGGGCTCGTGCCGGAAGACTCGGCCTCAGACTTGGTAGACACCTGCTTGGTATCATCCGTATCTGTCTGAGTCGTCGAGTCCGTGTCATCCTGCTGAGTCGAAGGAGTATTCTCAACGCCAGCTTCACTGGACTGCAGGATGGACACACCGCTAGACTTTTCATCGGCAGCCGTCACCTTACCTGGCAGATTGTCCGAGTTCGAGGTGTTGAGCGACGTAAAGGTCGTCGAGACACCACCACTGCTCTGCTGAGTTTGCTGCTGGGTTTGTTGCTGAGTCTGTTGCTGCGTCTGGTACTGGGACGTCGAGCTGCTGCTGCCGGTAGTCGGCGTCGAAGTCGGCGTCGAAGTCGGGGTAGCAGTCGTAGGGGTCGGAGTTGTTGTCGGAGCTGTGGTCGTTGGCGTCGGGGTGTTGTTCTGGGTAGTCTGACTAGTCTGGCTGCTTTGACTGGTCTGGCTGCTTTGACTCGTTTGGCTGGTGCTGCCACCGTTAAAGTTGGACGAGCCCGGGATGCACTTGTCCACCGTCAACGACACGGTCTCCGTGACGGTCTCACCCGTGACGGACGTGAGCTCAACGTTGACCGACGACAAGTCGACGTTCGATCCGCCGTTCAGCAGGAAGTAGAAGCACGAGTCCACCATGGTGACATCCTGGTTGGCGATCTTCATGGAGGCCACACCCTGCGCCATATTGGCCGGTTGAATGGCGAGCCACGAGCTGCTGCTGCCGCTCTTGGTGCAGTACTCAATGCCGCCGTTCACGGGGCAGTCCACGAACTTCCACTTGATCGAGTATCGCGACGGGTCGCTGCCGGTGAGTTTCTTGAACACCGTCGGGGACAGGTCCAAGTCGCCCTCGACGCACTCCGGGCATCGGTCGACGATCCAGACCGTGACCGAAGTGGTCTTGTCGGCGCACCGGTCGTCGTCGCACGAGACTTCGGCGCATCGTCCGCAGTTGAGGGTCGAGTCCCACTGGTCGTTGTTCAGCGCTGCGTAGTAGTCGCCGACGCCCGGGTCGTACATGAAGTTGCAATTGCCGGCCGACGTCTGGCCCAAGGTGTAGGACGTGCCTTCGCCGTTGAAGTACGAGCTGCCGCCGCCTGCGAGAGCGAGCGCCGGCATCGTTGCGATCGCGAAAACCTGTCGCGAAAACATCGTCGAGGAGTTCGAGCGGATTTCCGAGTTGGTAATGCGCGTCAAGGGGCACTCGAGAGAATGAGACCGCAGACGACGCCCACAAGACTGCGCGATTGGCGGCAGGGCGGACGAAGAGGAGTGCACAAGTGAAAAGGCAGCAGCAGCAGATCGAGCACTGCCATCCTGGCAAGAGCTGGTCCCACGCAGCACGACAGGCACTTTTACCCCACACCCATTATAGGATTTCAAAGTCGTATTTGATGGGTTAGTAGAGGTTATCAGTATACAGATCTATTATCAGCTCTAAATGTTGTAGAGTACTAGAAGTAGGTCTAATAATAAATATCGAATTTGAGAAATGCTACATCAACTTTCGCGTTCTTCCAGGGTCGGCGCCTATCGTCGTGCCAGCAGATGGCGAGGCGAACGGTACGATTCTTGGCTTATGTCTCTCCGTAGCGACGTGGACGATCTGTCCGGATGTTCGCAGCGATCAGGTGTCGCCACTGACTCGATTTGCGTGGCGTTCGAAGCTCTGCCACTTTGTATGCGAGGGCTCTGCAGAGGTTCGAATGCAAAAGTGGAATGTTCGTGCCCTCCCATTGATAACCTTGAACGTAGAGATCGTGACTTCATGGCGAGCTTATGCGGTCGTTTGTCGTTGCGATCCGTAGCCACCTACACCGAAAGGCGGTGAAAGTCTCGCGAGTTAATCAGTTCGGTAGTTGTGAGATGTACAACAATAAATTTCCTCTGACGCACGTGAGTCGACTGAGTTAACATTTGCTTGAGCTGTTGCGAGTCAAGTTTGTGGGCATTGCTCTTGAGCTTTTTGACCATTCTGAAGTTGACAATCGAAACCATTGGCGTCGGACAGTCACCGACAAATTGTCGGCGACAATCTGGTGGTGCGTTCATGTCTTGCATGTCAAACTGATCGCAGATGGAACGAAACGCGATCTCGGATCAGAAGGTGGCGGCTGCATTGTTGCTTTCGCCTGAACACCAACCAAGTCTTGCGACAACTTGAGGTCTCGCGCCAAATTGAAATCGAACTTGGCCCCAAAGCCTTTGGGCCAAACGGTATTGGACACGGTTCCAAGGTTTTGTCCCCTCAGACCCTCCCCAGCTGAAGCGCGTCCCAGTTCAGATTGAATGAGCTTTTCAATCTCGCCTTGTGCAACCCTACGTTAACCCTTTTTAACTTACGACCTTGGTGCGAAGAACTCTGTGCGGTGCCGATCCTATGAAAAAAACTCGTTGTACTTGTGCGATCGGACATTCCCAATTCGATTCAACGTTGCCGATCTTCGCTGTCGCTTCACGATGTCGGGGAAGCGCGCGTAACAAACGCGTTCTAACTTTTGTACCGGGCACTGCAACTTGCAACACGCTCTTCACGAGACAGCGACCAAAATCCAAGACCAAACACGACCAAATCCCTCGCACTGATAGGCGGATGCCAGAAGGCTAAGAGAGATGGTACCGGCATGCAATCGCACAGGCGGGTGAGCAACTCTGACACCGGATTGTCCAAGTGGTCGGTCTCAGCTTTGCCCCACCGAGACCGTAGACGCGAGGTCCACATTGCCTTAATCGACTGACGTGTCCACTAACTGACAAGCAGACAGCCGGTGGGCGGATGGGATGTTAGCTCTTTCAGCTGCTGCCAGGGTACACATGCCACCGTGCAGCTCGGCTCCATTTCATTAAGCTCCTGCTGGTAATTGCGACTCGATCGTGTCGCAGTCGCAATGGAGATCGAAGATGCACTTCAGTTTTCAGCGATTCCCCCCTGACAATTCTTCCGAAAACGCAGCGATGGAGTGGAAGGCCAGCAAGCGGTTCACGAGTCCGTTCCGACCGCTGAGTTTGTCGCCACAAGCTGCAGCGGAGCTCGAAGCGCTCTCGGAAGTGTTTGTGTCGGATAGCGTGCGCACCTACGAGCGGTTCCTGTTCGACGACAACCGCCAAGTGGATGGCGAGAGATGGAAGTTCATGTACGAAAAGGACGACGTCCGATCATACGCCGAGCGCGCAAAGTTCTCACCTGCAGCGCCAGGAACGGAAACGAGTCGTCCTCGCTCGCACTCGTCATCGACGTCAGATCTACCCATTGTTTTGGTGACCGGCACCATTGAGGGCGATCTCGACGACACCATCTACGGCTTCGTATGCCCGACACTAGATATGATGCGCATCAAGACATCGTACATCCAAGACACGATGTACCGCGCCTGTGTGCTGGCCCCACTTGTCCACCCAACTGCAGAGGACCCATTTCGCTCGATCAGCATCAAGTGGGTCGAGAAGGGTCAACCACTTCACGTTCGTGCGGTGGTCAGGAACCGCGATTTTGTCTACATGGAGGCCACAGGAGTTCGGTACTTACGGAACGGCGAGCGTGTCGGCTACCAATTGGTGCACTCGGTGCAATTCCCGAGACGCCTGCACGTAGTTCTGCCATTCGAGGGAATATGTCTATGAGTGCAATTTACCGCCAGAGAGACAACAATGTCGTAGATGTGTTTCTCAAAGGCTTTCTAAACCCAGCCGGAGGACTCACACGCTCAATCATTACCCGATCCGCAGCAAAAGCTCTGCTGTCGGTGTCCAAGAATGTGCATTGCGCGCAGATGAAGAAGTTAGCGTGGAGTATTCGGCAGCGCTGCCGCCCACAGGTGCATCCCGAGAACCGCAGTGGTGAAGCGTGCGTGGCGTGCCTCAAGAGATCTTCGCGGACACAACTACTTCTGCATAGACACCTTTGCTGCGGTGTGTGTTCGCGGTACGTTTGTTCGACTTGCCGTATCCAGAAGAAACTTCATTTCTTGTGCGCGGATCGACAAATGATGGGGCAAGACGTTGCGTTCTGTCCGCGGTGCTACAAGGCGGCGTTGGATATCAAGACAATAGTAGTGGCAAGCCAAGAACTGCTTTTTAACGACATTTATGGCTGGAGCCAGACTTGTGCTTATACTTCTGGCACCGACATCTCATTGCTCGAAGATCTCAATTGAACGTCAAGCTGCGGTATTTATTGGTGCACCCCATAGACTTTTGTCGAGTACACCGGTGGCATCACTTCAAAATTCGTCTTTATATTTTATCATCATCTCATAAGACTTTACTCGCTGGATCCTGAGGTTACCGAGCTGAACGTGTCGCTCCTGAACCAATGCTGTTGCGAATTGTTGAGCAGCACTTCTTCACGCGCAATAGCGAAGGCGCTAACGGCCAGAGCCTCGCTTTCACAGCCACGACATACTGTCACTAGATGCTGCACAAGCCGGAGATCTGGCTGTAGGAAACTCAATTGGTGCTGCCTTCGACAATCCAAACACATGTAGCGCATGCACAGCTTGCAATTTCGCCGCTTGTGCAGCATTTTGGAGCCGCGGTTGGTTTTACTATGTAGCGGCGGCAACTTTGAATATGACCATAATTGACATGCAACGTCCGAATGACCCACTAGTCCACCTGCGACTGAGGCTACAAATATTTTTTAGTTGATGGAAATTTACTGAGATTACATGTACATTGTTGTGCGTGGCTGCGATACAGCAATTACGTAGCAGGAGCAGCGTTAATGTGCTGAACATCACCCCGTCGCTTGCTTCTGCGTCGAGCGATGCCCCCAAATAAGTCAATGAAAACCGCGCCTCCGATGAAGACAAACGTGCCTGTAGCTCGTTCAGTGTTCTCGATTTTTTCGCCCACAACAAATTCCCAACGGGTTTAAATAGCGTTGTTAGATGTATGCAGGTCAACACACGCGCCCATGCATTGAAGCAGTTGCATCTTATGCATTGCATCTAAGCTATGCAATCCATATGCATAATCCAATGCAACCCGTAGCAGACATTGGCTTTAGTATACCATTAGATGTCAAACACGTGCGTTGGAGTTGACTTGGTAGAGTGCTTTTATTTGTGAGTGTGTGCAATCCCGCGAAATAAAAAGTGTATTCGCTCTTTACAACCGACGTGTCGTACACGAGGAGGAAAAGCTCGAGGCTGACAAACCCCTTTGATCTCACGAGTCCCAGACCTGTCTGCGAGGTGACTCGAGGATCGCCTATATATCTATTTTTGCGATTTGTCCAGTTATTTCACTTAATACCGACTACTGTATTATTACAATTATAAGTTTTCAACATCTGCAGTAGCAGTAAGTGTGCATTACAAGCGTCGAAGTATGACTTGGGGAATCAAACAGCACTGTATTTGAGCAGCAAGCGCAATGTAGCTTCGGCATGTGAGCCACGCTTAGGAGCGCGTGTTCCATAATGCTCCTTGCCGAATTACAGCTTGTTGCTCAGTACTTGACCCCGAACGCCATTCGTGTTGAAAGGTGTGTTTGCCCGACTCGTTGGTGTACACTATGTACCGCTGATATGAATCCGACTACCACCTGCCATACAGCCTGACCGCGGTGCTATCTACGCCTGCTGCCAACAAGGCTGTCACACCCCGCGTCGCAAAGAGTAGCATGAATAGAGTGTAACATCTCCACCTGTAGCTTTCGCTGCAGCTTGCATGACTTTCGACATGACTTCGGCGGACAGCATTTCCGACGAGCTCGTCGAGCATATTGGGTCTTGCGTACACTGTCGGGGGTCGGTACTTGCGTCCAATCTTTGATTAGTGATCGCTATTGAGTTACAGCCGACGCTTATCCCATGCTCGAGATCCTAAGTCTGCCATCACATTCACTGCTTCGGGCAGATGCTCAGCGGATCTATGCAAAGACCACTGCGTTTTAATGGCACCAAGAACACGGTTCAACTTCTGCGCCATGGGTTCTCGGCTATTGAGTACTTCGTGGCTCGTCGATACGCCCCAGCACATTGCTAAACCAAAACGCGATGGCTTTAATTTCTTCTGGCGACCATGGGCATAGTCGTTCAATCCCTTAGAAAAGTATCATGCCGTCGTTATGAATCGTGTTGGGTCATCAAAGAACTCTTCTGCATAGATTCCAAGGATACTCAGTGATATGCACAAGCTGGCTTGGATCTACCGGCAGATTCGGCAACGCCACTTTCACCCAGAAATTGCCGAGGTTGACTGTACAAGCCATGGTCGATCTGGGCAGATAGGTCAAAGTGACGGAAGTAGAGGATTGAGAGGCCGCACACTCCGAACTGAAAATTGTTGAGTCCGCTGAGTACAGAGGGATGAGAGAGAAACTTCGTAGCATGGGATAACTTGACGTGCTCTACAAATAAGGCAGGGGCGTATCTTTGGGTTCCGTTGCAGTAATCGCTTCATGCACCGCTTGTTGACCTTGAGACGGCCAAAAGTTGTGACGGCGATCCGCGACGTCCTCAGAATGCATGAGTCGCTGCAAACACGATTTTCGTCATCGATATCACCGCGTGAATAATCATTGCTGTGGTGTTGCGGACGCTTTAGACTTTGCGTCGGATAATACGATGCAGATAATCCGGACTTTAAGCACGGATGGTCCGCCGCATGATCCAGCGCCCGATGCAGAGTACCGTAACCTCAGAGTCCTTGTACTCAATGACTTAGTCGTGGCTGTATCTATTGGCCTCTTTAATTACCATTAAACGTCAAAGGAGGTTGCCGGCACCTCCAACGGATAGTTTTGCTGACCATACTAGTCGACGAAGCGCTGTGGAGCGAGGTAGCTATAGATCAAACGCGGCTTGTGAACTTCGCTCGGAGATATAAGGTTACGGACATAGACTCGCTCATCTTCTGAGTAGTCGTGGATTTCGGCGTACGTGGGGACAGGAACTTGACATCGTTTCGCTTGGGGCACATCCTCAGTGAAGAGCAGAATTATTTGAGCTGACATGCTTTTGTTACTTGACGTTATCGTTGGCTACTTTTTTCTTGTACTTGATCTTGGAAATTAGAAACTGACAAGGTTGGCGTCTATTGTGGGGGCAGTTTGGGACGCCACTCGGTGTTGAGTTGCTAATCTTTCTACTTGATGTTGAGCTGCAACGCGCTAAGACCGGCTTCGTTCGCAGATGTTATGTAGGAGCCGGGTCATAACCCTGATGTCCATGGATGCGTGCAGGATAGTAACCATCAACGCTTCCAAAACCAAACACGTATTGCCATCGGTCTGCTGCAAAACCACAGTTTAAAGCTAGCGGTCTTTATGATGCATCCACTATATCGCTCAGGTTTGTGCCTCTAGTACAGCACGGTTTGAACACAGCCATGCAGAAATATGGAACTATGGAGGCCAGTGACATCCCAGTTGCTATTTTCAATTCATGTAACTATCTACAGCGCTACCGATAACCTTATCGTAAAACCCATATTAGTTGATGTAATAGCAGCTGGTTTCCTCTCAATAACGTGTTTTAGAGTCCCTACGGTGATTATCAGCTTTTGTCGACGTCCAGCAACTGACGTTCTACCCGTCCAGCTCGACGACAGCGTGGGACTCTTCAGACTTGCTGGGGTGTTGATCGTCGAGTACTGCTCGACGTGAACCGGATCATACACGAATCTAGTGCGGACACTCATCCTCACCATCGCCAATAACCCATGTCATCAACACAACAGGCGCGCATACGTTTGAGCACTAAATTTCTCGCTGGAAAGCGATCCGTCTCCGAAATCACAGTGGGCGTACAGGTTCAAAACACACGGTGCTCGTTGGACTTCTTTTGCAGACGGCTTACAGCATGTGCCCATAGCGATTTCTAACACTCCGTCGGGATACTATGGATAAACGAGATTTGAGTGCTTTTGAATCCATTCTTTTAGAAAACCGAAACTAATTTCAATAAAATTGAGAAGCTGTGCGTAAGGAGCAAGGAAGAGTAGCCTGGCTCCAGTTTGGTGTACAGTCTAAATTAATAAACGATAGTACCAGCAGAAACGCAGCAAAAACCATAAGTGTGTTAGACATCCAACTGAATGCAGCAGAATAAAAAAGTAACAATATCTCTTCCAACTCCTTTTTCGCGTGTCCAAAACAAAGATGAAGCGTGGCAGTGGCCAAGGATTTATTAGCGGTACAATTTTCGCAACGAATGCTGGGTAAAACGTTTTTCTAATAAATGGGCCTGGTGTCTATGTCCGTGCAACGAATCCTTGGCGATCGAGAGCAGCCAAAATGGACCGTCGTTTTCCTCTGGAAAAAGGTAAGATAACCACAGGTCAAGACGTAGCCTTCCGGTTACGTAGCCTTCCGGTTACGTCTTGACCATGCGTAGCGACGATAGACATGCCTTTCATCTTTAGACGTCTCGTTGATAAAAATAATAGCTGCTCGAGGTAGGAGTAAATTACCAGTAGCTTCGACTTGTAAACTTCAACTTCTCTTGGAATACACTCACACGATGCCTTAGTTAGTATCTTTTTACTCAAATTCATGTCAAAGTTGTGTGCCCTGCATATCGTACTAGTAGAAATATTAACTAAATCGGGAAATGTATCACCTAAAAACTCCTGAAGTTCTTCTAAGTAAAATGTGGGGCTCTCGTGCACGTACTGTTTCACGCGTGTTAGAGCTTCCAGCGACCAGCGAGATGTTTTCACCCGTTCTTTCTTCTTGACGACAACGCCTGACGACCAATAATGACTGTACCACCACAGAAGTGTTCGCGTTTTGGGCCCAAAGATGATTTTCTTCATATTTAACGCAAACATCGTAGGCGTGGATCAAGACGACGGCGCGCCAGCAGAAATTACTGGAGTATGCCATCGAGTTTGTAACTGGCTGTGCGAAAAGTCGTTTGACGTGGCAGCAGGTAGAAAATATGCGTGATATCAAACTGCGATAAAACTGTCATTTTTGCAGTTTCGAAAGTGTTATTTTGGAGCATTTGAGATGATTCAGCTGTATTATTGAGCAACCCTTAATTTGGTGCACAGCTTTTAGCTATAAATCCACCACATGTTATTTTAGTTCCAGCAAAATCAAACTCGTTTTGCCAAAGTATGTGCGAAGCACAATTCTACTGTGTGTACTTTTCTGGTCATGCTACTTCAGGTTCACAAATTTCATAGCACCTCACACAAAATAGTCTGAGTGAGACTAATTGCGGTAGATACTGTAGTACTTAGTACTAGAGGTCCACAAATTTGTGGAAAGGGGCTGCCCGAAACGAACTGTTGAGGACTTGCCCTATTCGTTGATATTTTTCGCGGTAACAATGAGCACAAGTCAGCAAAAATAGGAAATGCAAAATTTGAGATGTGTTTTGTGTTTGTAGGCAGAACCAACAGTCAAGAGATGACGCCCGCGGCATGCATCTACAGTACTAGTTTGCTTAACGTTAACGCCAATCTCAGAACAAATAACAGGATCAATTTCTAACGACTCAGCTTCACACCCGTAGATGTCCAACTCAAAACATTGTTGCATGGGTGGAGTTGACTTATTGGCAAGCTTGTTGAGCCACTTCATGGTCTTGTGGGACGTATAAACATTGACGTCTCGCAGAGAAACCCAGGGCAAGAGTTTGTCCTGAGGCAGGTATTTCTTCTGTGCTGAACAGTCAGCTAGTTGCTGCGCATGACTAGCAAGTACAGTGTTTTCAGTGTCAGCCACGCGAGAAATATAAACCGATGTGTGCGTACCAACATCCGCTCGCCGCGGTGGCACGGGTTCTCGAAGATGATGAGTATACCTTGATTTTTTTAAATCCAGTCTAACGTTGCTTTTGCTTTGATATGTTTTGAAAATAACAAAGCTAAAGCAACGTAAAAATGGAGATAAGTTGCCGTTGTGAGACTGCAGCCGAGCTAGCCCTATATTTTCTTCCTATCCCATATTGAATGGTGTTTAGTGATATTTACGAGAAGGACAACAACAGTAAATGGCGCTTTTCAAGTTAAAACCTTACATGCAAATGCCACTAAAGTCATAGGCAAGAGGGACACCACCGCCGATCGCAGGTCCCAGGTCCTCGATTTAATGACCTATCCTAACCCAAGTTGTTTTCCCACAATGAAACAAACATGAAAACGTGATGATGTTCACTATCACATACGTAAAATTGAGGTGAGCCGAATTCGCCTCATGCAAGCCCACCGTATTGGGGCTACGCCCAATTAATAGTCTACAACCTAGAACAACAAGATACCTAGTACATTGAAACAAGGAAGTGTAGAACAACCAGGCAACCATTTACAGTACCAGGTACAGTGTATCCCCAATTACTGTATTGTGCGCGTGTGGATGTTTACACTATCGTAAACAAAATGTGTAACACGCAGATTGATGCATTTGGGCTGATCGAGGGGATGAGCTCGAATTGAGCTAAAATTGGTCCAAATTTTCTGGCTGAATGTACCGTTATTATCTGTCCGTTTAGGATGTACGGCCAGAAAATATGGTTTTTGAGTATTTATTCGCAATACAAAGAGTAAGTATGTTCTGTTTAAACCCGGCTAAACTGACGCATTAATCAAATAATTAGGCCAGTCAGCCAAATGTTCGATCGGTTTATACAGGGAGGGGAGATTGGCATTCACATACCGATTAGATCATAAGCAGAGTAAGTGCAGCGAACGAAGGCCCAAGCGAGTGAGTTTCTCGGCGTCTTTTGCACCGTTGGCGACGCCGTTTGCGGTTTTTCTTGCCCCCCGATACTGACTACGTCTGTGCGTGTGTTATTGTTATTGTAGGATCGTGTGGAGACCCGAGGGGGAGCTGTGCGGCGTACTTGAGAGCGTGTAATTTGTCGGGCTGTACGAGTGGTATTCTCGGCGTCTTGTGCGCCGTTTGCGGCTGCTGCTAGCTCCCAAAGCTGACTACGTGTGTGTGTGTGTGTTATTCACACACGCACACACGTAGTGGTCTGCACACGTGAGGTGGAAAACTGCATCCTGTTCCCGCTGATTTGAATTTCCACGTGTTGGTGTTTGCGATGCGTGGCTCTTATATACTACAGTCGATTCTATAAGAGGGTATCCACCTATTCGTACGATGTTGCTTAATGACGTGCCAGCATAAAACAATCGAAAGAGGCTGTCAGATCTTCGCTTTCTCATGCAAAAACTGAAATGCTTGCTCAAGATTCTGGCGCCAACCTGCACGATATATCAGCAAGCGAAGCTGTTGTGCTGTTCGAACGGTTATCGTGTGCAGTTCATGTCGAGGTGGAGACAGCTTACCAACGCATGCAGTGTCGTGGACAATTGGTGGAGTTCTGTAGTTACAACACTTCGTAATCGCAAACACATTGAATTTATTATCTCGTGTTTGATTGGTCAACTGAACTTTGGCTGGCCGTCCTAAAAATTATTACTACGAATAAATAAAAAGTCGACAACTTGATGATCAATATCGGGACTTGTCAAGTGATGATTGATGATCAGTACAGGCTCGTGGGGTGATGTTGGCCCGGACCTTATCGTGCCCCAGTTGGTTTATATGTATCTTTTACAGTTATCGCGCGTTGCATCATGCGGTGTAGCTAATTACTTAGTATTAATTTATGAGGTGTACCCTTAGTTTGATGCACTGCATAATATGCTTTGATGCATTAAAACCGTGCATCAAACTGCATACATCCAACAACCCTACGAGAAGCTACAGGTGTCAATGCTAGCTTCACGATCTACATGTGGAGTTTCGCGTTCTTTTATTCCGCCTAAATAGACTCGAAACTTGCCCCTTCTGTCACATAAGTTATGTGGATATGGCAAGCAAGCAACTTCTGCCCTTGTTCCATATGAAGGACTATTTGAATAGCACTTCATATGGAACATTAAAGTGTGGGAAATATTGAGGTTGGTGGTGGCGACAAATATTGTTTTTATTCAAGTGAGCAAGACAAACGTCTGCTCTTCTGGAGTCGACTTCTGTTGGCTCTACTAGTTTCACTCAATCAGCTAAAAATCAGTCGACATCCACCGCTCAAATATTCATGCCAATCAGCACCGGTTTGATGGCTTGTTTGCGGACTTTTGCTCTCAAAGTTGTTGTTTGTAGACATATTTCAACACTCAAAGAGCAGTAATAAGCGCTCCATAAGCTGTGTCGATTCTGCCAATTAGCACTAGCGAGCCGTACGTTTTGAAGAGATTAGAAGGCTTAGCATCCAGAACTTTGGTACGGTTTTATTCCGTAGGGCTCCCATCATTTGATCAGTTTTTCTGGTCTGATTGCGGTGAACGGGTTCAATTGACCCGCTATCGCTCATCTCTTGTTAATGCAAAATTAATATCTATAACATTTGTTTACGAGCAATTGTTGACGAATTCGTGAGTTGTATCAAGCCAGAGCAATTGGCAGATTTGTCTGAAGCTCGACAAGCACGTAAACATTCACAGCATAGACCAGAACAGAAGCCTAGCACAGTACCTGTCCATTGATTAAGCAATGGAACTCAGCAAAGAGCCATCCGAGGATCAAACGTACCAGACTTCACATCTGAATTATCCACGTCGTTCATACAGGAAATGAGAGTTGCCATATTTCTCCTAGAAGTGATCGTTTCGCTCATCGCGGCAGCAATTGCAAGTGCTCAAGTCGGCGTCATCAACCACGACCAAGTTCAGCCATTTCCGGAACCTGAACCTGCCAACGATGCTGAAAGAGCTGCTGTTCACTTCAAGCCGCAGCTCACAATAGCCTACGGGTGTGAATCGTATCCTGCTGTTGATGCGGCTGGGTCTGTCAGCGGTGGCCTTAAATGGGCTGGTTTTGCTGACGGCGAGTGCACTGGTTCTCCCTTAGGGTCCCAAGTCTACTCTCGCTCCGACTGGTACAGAGGCAAGTGGGCCATCATGTACGCCTGGTACTTCCCCAAGGCTCGTCAAGGAATGGGGAAAAGGACTGCTGTCGGCAGCCGCCACAATTGGCTGTGGGCTGTCATCTGGATCGACGATCCCGCTTCTAACACCTCGACCATAGAAGGTGTATCGATGTCCGCCCGTCTTGGCTACCAGAGGCGCTCACCCCGCAAGCTAAGTATGTCGAAGGTTCGAGCGTGAAACTTGGGGTGTATAGAGGCTTTTGGCGAGGTGGTAAAGCAGCACTGAGATTGACGGAGGAGGGGGAGAGACCCAGGACCTCATTCAATGGGACCAGTTGACTGACGAGGCACGAAAGTCGTTGAGCTCGTTCGACTTTGATGATTCTTTCTGGAACCTGAAGAAGAGGGAGATGCCTCTGAAAGACGGCGTCTTTCAGAAGAAACTCAAGAAATCGTATCCGTTTTAGCTTTTCTGGTGGTAGCGGGATACAATCTAGACCATCTCAGGATAAACTGAAAAGCGACCGATTCAAGTGTGATACAGGCAGTTTTGTTTTGTCCGTTTTGCACTTGTTGTTAGTCGACGTAAGAAAGTGAAGCAAAGAAGGAACCACGATGAATGTCCAATTGGCATCCTCGCGTAGAAACACAGTCACTACTACTGTAACCTTTTGAGCTATTTGGTATTCACCTATTCAATCCAGGCACCGATAACCGATGTTGTAGCGATCAAACCACAGTCTAATTCTTCAATCACGTCGTGTTCGGATCAACCAACATTTTACTACATAGTGCGATCACATCGCCTCTTTCGATCGAAGTACAATTTTTACGTGACCAGATCTTCCCATGAATGTTGTAGAAGAGGGTAAGTGTACCAATTCTCAACTTGCTAATAAACATATTAGAAATGCACTTGTTGTAAGTTTCGCCAAGGTACTTGGCCGATTACCGACTGAATTATCACCCCCGCAATTCTGCTTAAACTCATTTGGATTTCGTCGTTTAAGTCGCCAAGGTATCATTCACAATTGTCACGTAAGGTGTCTGCTCTGTTGATTGTCATTGTCGACTTATTTACCAACGCTCGGCACATTCAACAAACAAACCAAAAGTTGGCGCTTTCGCAGTAAGACACACGTGTTCATCTATGTAGTTTTCGTCCTCTAGGCTAGGGGTTTCCTGAGCGAAGCTCCTCCACACACAATTCTTCCGAAAACGCAGCGATGGAGTGGAAGTCCAGCAAGCGGTTCACGAGTCCGTTCCGACCGCTGAGTTTGTCGCCACAAGCTGCAGCGGAGCTCGAAGCGCTCTCGGAAGTGTTTGTGTCGGATAGCGTGCGCACCTACGAGCGGTTCCTGTTCGACGACAACCGCCAAGTGGATGGCGAGAGATGGAAGTTCATGTACGAAAAGGACGACGTCCGATCATACGCCGAGCGCGCAAAGTTCTCACCTGCAGCGCCAGGAACGGAAACGAGTCGTCCTCGCTCGCACTCGTCATCGACGTCAGATCTACCCATTGTTTTGGTGACCGGCACCATTGAGGGCGATCTCGACGACACCATCTACGGCTTCGTATGCCCGACACTAGATATGATGCGCATCAAGACATCGTACATCCAAGACACGATGTACCGCGCCTGTGTGCTGGCCCCACTTGTCCACCCAACTGCAGAGGACCCATTTCGCTCGATCAGCATCAAGTGGGTCGAGAAGGGTCAACCACTTCACGTTCGTGCGGTGATCAGGAACCGCGATTTTGTCTACATGGAGGCCACAGGAGTTCGGTACTTACGGAACGGCGAGCGTGTCGGCTACCAATTGGTGCACTCGGTGCAATTCCCCGAGACGCCTGCACGTAGTTCTGCCATTCGAGGGAATATGTCTATGAGTGCAATTTACCGCCAGAGAGACAACAATGTCGTAGATGTGTTTCTCAAAGGCTTTCTAAACCCAGCCGGAGGACTCACACGCTCAATCATTACCCGATCCGCAGCAAAAGCTCTGCTGTCGGTGTCCAAGAATGTGCATTGCGCGCAGATGAAGAAGTTAGCGTGGAGTATTCGGCAGCGCTGCCGCCCACAGGTGCATCCCGAGAACCGCAGTGGTGAAGCGTGCGTGGCGTGCCTCAAGAGATCTTCGCGGACACAACTACTTCTGCATAGACACCTTTGCTGCGGTGTGTGTTCGCGGTACGTTTGTTCGACTTGCCGTATCCAGAAGAAACTTCATTTCTTGTGCGCGGATCGACAAATGATGGGGCAAGACGTTGCGTTCTGTCCGCGGTGCTACAAGGCGGCGTTGGATATCAAGACAATAGTAGTGGCAAGCCAAGAACTGCTTTTTAACGACATTTATGGCTGGAGCCAGACTTGTGCTTATACTTCTGGCACCGACATCTCATTGCTCGAAGATCTCAATTGAACGTCAAGCTGCGGTATTTATTGGTGCACCCCATAGACTTTTGTCGAGTACACCGGTGGCATCACTTCAAAATTCGTCTTTATATTTTATCATCATCTCATAAGACTTTACTCGCTGGATCCTGAGGTTACCGAGCTGAACGTGTCGCTCCTGAACCAATGCTGTTGCGAATTGTTGAGCAGCACTTCTTCACGCGCAATAGCGAAGGCGCTAACGGCCAGAGCCTCGCTTTCACAGCCACGACATACTGTCACTAGATGCTGCACAAGCCGGAGATCTGGCTGTAGGAAACTCAATTGGTGCTGCCTTCGACAATCCAAACACATGTAGCGCATGCACAGCTTGCAATTTCGCCGCTTGTGCAGCATTTTGGAGCCGCGGTTGGTTTTACTAGCGGCGGCAATGAAAACCGACTGCTTCTTACCGCAGCCGGAGCAGCTCTTTTCATCAGAGGTGGCAACAGCACTAACACCCCCGTCCGAGCTTGAAGACGACGTATCTGCTGCGTACTTCTGGCGGATCGCCCACACAAGCTTCTTCATGTTGCTGCAATAGGCATTGTTGGCTACCGACAGTAGCAATCGTGCCGCGGACCGAAGAGTGATGGCTCGCACAAGCCCGCCGGCGGGGTTAAAGTACGCTTTGATGAAGACATCCGTCACGTCCCTGTCGCGCTGACGAAAAATGACGCCGATCGAACTGTTGCCGCGGACAGTGCTGTCTCGTACAGGCGTCTCTGGGAATTGGACCGAGTGAACGTAGTGATATCCAACACGTTCACCGTTGCGTAGTCGCTCGATGCCTGTTGTTTCCAAGTACACAAAGTCGCGGTTCTTAATAATGGGACGCGTTGCCAACGGAACCTTGACTTCGACCCACTTGATATCCGTAGCATTGAACGGGTTTTCTGGCGTTGGAGTAGCGAGAGAAGCGAGCACACAGCTACCTACGAGGTCGTCGTGTATGTAGGACGTTTTTATCCGCATCAACTCGGTGGTGTTGCAAATGACGCCGTACATGATGTCGTCGAGGTTGCCGACCATGGTGCCGGTGATCATCACGACCGGCAGATCGGTGATTGGCGTCTCCTCCTCGTACGACACATTCGCATCGTTTCCACGGGGCTGCTCTGCGTAGGCGCGCAGTCCGTCTTTGGCCGACAACAACTTCCATCGGGTCTCGTCGGCTTTGCCGTGGTCGTCAATCAAGAACCGCTCGTAAGTGCCGATGCTGCGAGCCACGAACTTCTGCGCCAACGTTTCCAGCTCGAAAGCGCTGGCCGGAGTCAATTGCAACGGCGGGAACGGACTCGTGTAGTGTTTGTTGACCGACGCGGCCATTTTCGGAGTCGTCGCTGCTGCACGTTGGTCTTCAAAAGGATCAGTGAAGACCATCACAAGATGTGGCTGTGCGCTCCACGACTTATGAACCGGTGGTATCAATGCGTTGTGCCATCCCTTCCGAGAGGCATCCGACGCTCGGGAATGCCGCGAAGTGAAGCTGATCGTGAGCCAGCCCTGGCCCGGGCCATGCGCCATACGTCAGTCAGTCCCATCCCATTCCCCGCCGCATGGGGATTTGGCGAGCAGATGGATGGAGACCATCGGACTGATGGCAGGCCACCGTCGTGTCGATGGAGACTCGACGATTAGCGAGCAGTAATAATCATCAGCAGATATTGGTCGCCGCTGGCCCGCAACATTGCAATCGGCGTCAAACGCCGGCAGAGAAGACAGCTATCAGCCCTCAGTCGAAAGTACTTTGAAGCAAGCGAGCTTTCGTTGCAACGATCGCAGGATAAAACACGGAGGACTACACTGTATGGCTCCGTTTAACATCCTTTTGCTCTGCAGAGCGCACACTTTGGCTCGAAAGAGACGTGTCGAGTCTTCCGGCTCTTTGCTTCAGAGTCGCCTCTCCAATGATCGGAGACTTCGGCCTCCGTCTCAAGAGATTGTCGGCTTGTCGGTGATGAGCTCCTCCTGTCTACCGTGAACGTTCCTGCAATGGATACTTGAATAGCTACACACTCTCGACATGTGCGTCTGCCGAGTTGAAGCAACTGCAATCGCTTTCAGCTGCAGGTTTTCTCGCAGACGAAGGCGACACCTTTGCACAGAATTCTCCTCACATACGCTAATGCTTGCCTGCTGTTCGATATAACGCGTCATGGATACTAATTTCGCCATGTTTGTTAGAGCCACGACATTCGTGATCGATTCAAGTCGCTTTTGCTGTTTGAAACTCTTGCCACATGTATAGCTGTCCGACGGTGGGCTGCTCGCGTGAGTGTAAACTCCCATAGAGCACCGCAGCTGTAGGTGGCTTGCTTGTCCAGTTCGAAAGTGAACGAGCCGTTGTCCGACGGACGTCAACAACCAGGGAACTCGTCGTCAGTGCGAAAGCTTTTCTTGAGGTAAAGCTGTCGACCAGACTAATGAGACGACGGTATTATAGTTGCTCCCTCTACCACTAGAAACGATGCGATCGTGAGTCAAGGTCATTAATTTCGCAACGAGTTACAGATGTGAACGGTGACCAATTGATATCGAAAGTCCCGGAGGACTCTTAGCGCGACATGGCATTAAAACGTGTCCTTCTTTGGGCCTTTCCTCGATTGCTTGCCACGCGTTCATGTGTTTGCATTGCGTGGATGATTTATGCAATGCGCTACGTGAGACTGTGACGAAGGGATCACGTCCCCAACAGACCACGAAAGACATAGCGAATCTTCCGACGAACCTTCTTCTCGTGCGCATTAAGCTCGCAACGGTCGGCAGTGTGGGGACAGGATCCTCGCTATGGTGCATCCTTGGTGGCGTAGACCAGCAGCCTGTCCTAGTGCCCTGAATCCTTCATTGATTCTTGAAACGACCTGGCGTAGCAGTAACACGTAACTGCGTCTAGTAGAAACACCTCGAGTGCTTGCTCGAAACCGTTGGTAAAAGTCTCGCGTAGTCGACTTTGATACTCGGTCGGCGGCGAGTAAGACGTGTGATCATTCTCGAACTCGACAACACCTTCCGCCACCACGACAGCTCGAACAGATTAAACGTGAATCTTGACTCGACCTTCAATGTATCTGTCGCTAAAAATTAAATTCCCGCTGCTTGCCGTTGCAGCAGCAACAACTTTCGGCGCTGTGCACGCCTTTGAAGGTCATGGCACAGTCTACGGACTCACAGATCCGTCCGGCGGAAACTGCAACTTCATGGCGTATCCCGATGCGGCCCAATCCAACTACGCAGCGATCAACAAAGCCCAATGGGACGACACGATGAACTGTGGACGATGTGCCAAAGTGTGGTGCACCGATTCGAAGTGTACAAATCCGTCCAAGGTGTCTGAGATCGTGCACATTGTGGATCAATGCCCTGGCTGTGAGGAAGGCGACTTGGACCTCTCCCCAAGTGTTTTCAGCGCTATCACAGGCATGGAGTACACGATACTCGAGATCGAGTGGGAGTTTGTAGACTGCCCTGTTGTGCAAAACATCGAGTACTGCCTGAAAAAGGGGAGTAATTCTTTCTGGGCCGCGATCCAGCCGACAAATTGTGCTGCTGGTGTGGATACCGTCACGATCGATGGCAAGCCGACGTCTATGGTTGAGTCGGCGTATTATTTTCTTCTGGACGGCAACAGCGCTACGGCGACGGATCTCTCGCATGTGACGATCACAATGACGAGTGTGAACGGCGAGGTTGTGAAAGATGTGGTATCTTTTGCAGATGCGGACTGCGTTGAAAGCAGCTCGCAGTTCTCCAGCAGCACACCCGCAGAAGAAATTCCGATCGTACCAACTGCGAATACGATTTCTGCTTCCACATCAGAAGCATCAACTTCAGAACCGACACCGACGCCAACATCTGAGCTAAGCCCAGAGTCAACGCCCATTTCGACTCCGGAGCCGACGCCAACTCCGACACCAGAGTTGACCCCAGAGCGGAGATCAGCTCTCAGACCAGAATCGAACCCAGAGGCAACTCCAGAGACGACGCCAGAGGAGACCTTAGAGCCAACACCAACTTCGACATCAGAGGTGACTCCAGTATCAACTCCGGAGAAGACTCCAGAACCAACGCTAACTCCGACACCAGAGGTGACTCTAGAACCGAGCCCAACGTCGACTCCAGATGTAGTCTCGGAGTCGATATTAACCCCAGACGGGGCATCACCTTCGACATCAGAATTGACACCAGAGTCTGCACCAGAGCTGCCAACTTCGACTGCGGAGCTGGACGCAGAGCCAACACCAACTTCAACATCTGAATTGACGATAGAGTCAACGCCAGAACCGACACTATCAGAGGTGACACTAGTATCAACGACAATTCCGACATCAGAGGAGACCACAGAGCCCACAGCCACGGGAGCACAAATTTTGTCGACCTCAACGCCTGAAGCAACGATGGAGATCCCCACCTCCACCGCTGCGACACCCCTGTGATTGAAACATTCTTGATATCTGCAAGTTCAGCGACTGAAGGATCGAGCTCCACGCCATCCACGATGGAAAATCCCACTACAATCCTTGAACCGGAACTAGCATCGGAGTCCGTATCGCCTGCGGTGACCGCATTGGAAGCCCCAGAACCAACCATCCCCGTGACTCCTGGAAGCGCTACGCCAGCAACCGAAGAAGCTACTTCGTCTCTGACGTCGACAGAGACGCCTAGCTCTACAACTGCCACAACGGACAGCCCCACCGCAACCCCTGAACCAGATTTTGTGGTAATCTCTGCAGTGCCTGCCACAACGCTATCGGCGCCACCGGAATCAACGACCCCACAGTTATTGTGAGTGCTACACCCGAACCATCAGCCACTGAAGAAATCACATTTGCTCTCATCTTGACAGAAGCACCCAGCTCTACGTCTCCGTCTACGGCCGAAAAGCCAATCGCAACCCCCACGCTGGAAACAGCATCAACTTCCAAGGCGCCGACGTTATCGCCCTTGTCAGTTCCAGAAGCTACGATTCCCTCAGCCAGTGAGAGCATTACACCCGAACCAGCAACAACTGATGAAGTTACTTCTGCCCCAACAGAGGCACCCACCCACGCTCCCACCTTGACGACAGAAATCCTCACCACTACCCCTGAGCTGGAATCTGCGGCGATGTTCATATCGCCTACTATTGAGCCTTCGGAAGCTCCAGAAGCCACCATCCCCGTGGTGACTGAACCTGAACTAACTGAAGGAGTGGCTTCCTCCCCGTTATGACGGATGCACCCAGCTCTACATCTTCACTGGCGACGGAGAGCCCTGTCACAACTTCCAAGCCAGCACTATCGCTGATTTCCGAGACGCCTACACTCGCACCGTCAGAAACTTCAGTGTCAACGATTTCCGACACAACTGACACCGATTCACCGTCAGAGACGACCACCTTTATTCGCAGCTCAGCGGAGCTACAGCCCAAAGGCGGCGCTTCGACGACCACCCCTTCAGCCACGACAGCCACCACGGCTCCTGCGGCGAACGATGATATTGCAGGATCGGCGGAAACGATTACTACCCAAGCTGACAAAACCGCGGGGGCAGTGATTGTCGTCAGTGTCCTCTCAGTTCTCGGATTCATCTTCGTCCTTGTGGTTTTACTTATCGTCGTCGTGATTAAGAAGAAGAAACAGCTCAAGAAACAGCTCCAGCAGGACAAGAGCGCTGATCCCAGCGAGAACGACTACCAAACAAACGTTGTCGTTGACCAGCAGGTGTCAAACGGATACTCGGCCATCGAGACCCCGCAGCCAGCCGACATCACGAGCCTCTAGATCTTCACGTTTCAGTCGGTACTTAAACTCACTATTCAAAATAGTACGCATGAACTTTGTAACACACAGTAGTTTCCGCGGTAACTAAATGTTCAGCAGTCGATTCGCAGGGGATCAAGGCGACGGAACGTGGCGTGACGACACTCCAAAGGAGCATCGAGGAGCCATCAATTGTCTAACGTCGTGTGCGTCGAGCTTAACGCTTGCCACCATGTACGGGTTAACGGTTTTCTTTTTAGTAGCAACGGTTGTGATTGGTGAAACGACAGCCACACGTTAATATTAGGTACTTCAGAAATGATAATTTGGGCGAATGCATCTGCTGTCACTTTCATTAATATGTCGGTTTGCATGTCTAAAGTTGAAGTGGTAAATTAGTGATTGCATTGTTCTTAAATTGGGCTTTTGAAGTCGGCTGAAGGTTAGTGTCACCGAGACATCGTCCCGTGTTGAGCGCACGTCAGCGTCATATGCCACTGCGTAACTCAATGCGAACAACATCGCATGACTCCGTTCTGACAAGTCACGTGGGAAGTGCTACGTGCCGACTGTTTCCCACAGCCTTTCGTATGTTCCCGTACTGTTGAGTGCACTCTGTTGTTTGCAGGGCTCGTACTAAATGGGTGGACGGTGGACGAAACGATGCGATGTCCTCACGGCAAGTATCGTGTTGCGATCGTGTTGCGATCGTGTCAATTGAACCCTTCGCGACTTAGAGACCACAGGCCCCGACTCCACCACGCTTTGGATGCGGACAGTCATCGTGCTCATTCCTTCTTTTGCGCCCCAGCACCTCAAGCTACGGTGAATACGACAACACTAGACAAGTACAATGACGCAGACGATCAAGCATCTTATACTGACCTCAGCACTACTTGCAGTACATCTCGGACCCTTCGTCCACGCGTCCGCGACGACTTTCGAAGGCTTTGGGACAGTATACGACGTCGGGTCGCCTTCCAGCGGCAATTGTAACTTCATGGCCTGGCCTGATGCCGCCGTGACAAAGTACGCCGCTCTCAATGCGGATCAGTGGGACGACACGATGAACTGCGGCCGATGTGCAGAGGTGTGGTGTACGGACGATTCGTGCTCCGGCCGGTCATCCGAGGTCGTCTATATTCTGGACCAGTGTCCAGGTTGCTCCCATGGAGACTTAGACCTGTCTCCAGCAGTGTTCAAGAGCGTCACGGGCCAATCGCCTTCGAAGCTGAGCATCGCGTGGAAATTTGTCGACTGCCCCGTGTCGAATAATGTACAGTACTGTTTGAAGTCTGGGAGCAGCAACTTCTGGATAGCTGTTCAGCCTGCAAACTTCGCGTGTGGTGTGGAAAGCTTGACAATCAATGGGCAAAAGACATCCATGGTCGACTCGGCGTACTATTTCCTGATCGATGGCAGCGGGGACAAGGTCGTTAGTTTAGACTCGGTGAGCATCGCGCTCACAGGACTGAATGGGGAAGTATTGGAAGAAACACTGTCGCTTGCGGCAGACGCTTGCACGGAGGGTAATTCACAGTTTTCGTACAATGACAATGTCATGAATACGGGCTCCGCTTCCTTTACGTCCAGAACATCATCGGTAGCGCCCACAAAACCACCTCGGAGTACCAAAAACTCTTCGACAACCAAAAAGTCAAATGCTCTACGTTCCAGCAACACGCCACCACCAGATGACGAAACATTGATCAGTTCTGTGGAAACCCGTGCATCCAGCGCCTTGAAAACTGTGATTCTTGAGGGGACGTCAGCGGAAGTATCAACTAATTCACCGTGTTCAACGATACCACAAACGCTTAACGCGAATATGCAGGGTTCTGGCGCGGTGAACTCGAAGCGATTGATGAACGGGATGATTGCTGTAGGGTGTGGTTGTGCCCTGGCTGCAATCGTGCTTGCGCTGTATGTGTGTCGCCGCAGGAATCAAATTGAAGACCACAAGTACTCAGAGGAATTGCTCACATCCGGCGATCACATTTCACCACGCGCGGCTGGTGTATCTTCTTCTACTTTCAACGTTGTTCGTAGCCCAACTGTGGATTCTTCCGCTGCGAAAGCGGTGGCGAGAAGTGTGTGACGTGGAGACTTGCTGGTTCGTAGGCATACGAATCAGAGCGCGGTAAACTGAAAAAACTTGTTCAATAATGATGAGGAGAGACGCGCAATTGAACTAGGTGCTTTGTCGTGACGATGAATTCGCAACGTTGCTGACGACCTGCATTCTTTGTAAGCCTTAGAAAGTTACCGACGGTAGCCAAGATGGAATTGACTATTGAGCAGTGGAGTAGGAATAAGATTCGAAACGTAGCGACAAGATAAAGTGAATTCATTATTCTGTTCTAAAAAATGTGGAAAGCGGGGGAATAAGGTTCCCGACAAGCAACTATCCAAACAAGTTACCGTAAAATCATGCCCACCACCTGAAGTGTTCTGTCATCTGTCGCCCTGCTGTTATCATCTTTTCTCTAGGGCTGCATTTTTCACTTGAAAACAAAGACATTCTCTGAATGCTGCAAGGGTTGGTGACAGTCGTCAGCACTGCAGCTGCTGGTGCAAAGTTCAATGTGAATCGCTGTGCACCACCACCTGCAAGTCTTACGTTTTCTCAGCCATTATTCGTCATTCTCCAAACCACCATCAACTCCCCCAAGCTTCAATCGAATTTCTTCGTCCGTTCAAGATGGCCGCCGTTGTCCCGATCTCCTGCAACCAACGCTGGCGTAGTCGCTCTCGCAATGCCAGCTCGGATTCGGACTTTCTGGGGCTGATGCCCACCTTGACTTCAGCCGTGGAAGAAATTGGCATTGCTATGTTGGAAGAAGTTGCATACGAGGGCGACGATGAGGATCAGCTCGTCGAGGCGATACCGTCTCCTCACAATCTCATCTTACCGCGAGAGTACGCTGCACAGGAACCTGCGTGGCGGATCGAACGCCCGAACAACACCAAGTCGATGGAGAGACGTCGTGCAATTGGCTTTTGAATGACAAGGGATCACCAACAGATAGCTGTGTACATGTAGTGTCGTTAACAGTGCGTAACTCGACAAAGGATTCGAGTATCTCAATCGTTTGTTCCTCACGAACATCCATTGCTTTTTCAAGGAAACGCTGCTTTCAGTGTCATACTCTTTAGCTATCAAGAAAGCCTTCCAAGTCACTGCAGTAGCACACAGACAGTGCTAATGGATCGCATCGCTTTCTAATTGTTGTGGCTGGATAATTAGGACCATTTCCAGTGTTCTCAGTGTTGTAACAGCTGAACACCACAGTGTGGAGCCCAGTGCCAGCATAAATGACTTGGCGGCTTCTGATGGTAGATGCAGACGGGGGTAGTTGCTCACGTCGGATTAGGGAAGCACACATGGTGGCATGGCTCACAGGCACAAGTAGCCACAGACTAGAAAACCCGCACTGTGGTGTATTTGTCAGAGGTCGAGAGACTGCATCCCAGCGATCGTGAAAGGAAGGGGCCACGACTTCCAGCGAGCAATTCAGCGGATGGGTTCCCACGATATCCACGCCGACGACTTGCACCTATTTCTCGACCAGTGTGCGGACGGTCGTAGTTTTTCAGAACGATGACGCAGGAAAAATGCCATCCCAGTAAAATGTTCACAGATTCCTGCGGGAAAAGTTTAATCCCATGGCCTTGCTCATGGACCTCTTCAATTCGATTGATGTACATGAGCTCGTTTGCCAGGTTCACCTGTCTTCGAGTGAAGGAAGTGGATCTCGTCCATAGTGCGAAAGTCGAGTATTGGATTAGCTGTCCTCACGGGCGCTCATCCATTCCTCCACTTCATATATTCGTGCTTGTCAATGGTGGAAATGCAGCTTTCAGCGCCTTCGAGTTCAGGAACTGCAATGCGCGCTCGACAGCTTGGTCTCTGCTCTTTGGGAGGCCTCGTTACTGCCGGCGCAACCTTCAAAGGAAGTGATGCACTGCAAGAGTTTGCGTTGAAGCTGTTCGACCGCCGTCGCTCGCGGACACAATACACTAGGCGTTGATGGGTTCGTTGTCACTGTCGACCCATGCACATTTGTAGCCACATCATGCAAGTGCACGAGGTGGTGCTCCACGATGCTCAAACTCACCAGTTGCATGCGCTCGAAAACCGGTAGGAACAAAATGTTTGTGAGTAGCGAGCGTCGATGGTTCGTGCGTGCCTTTCCTTCAGTGACAAGCTGATGCAGATGCTCGATACGTGCACGGAAGGTCGACAGTGAGCGCTGGCAGCACGCGATGATTTCTAACATGCATGCAGCCACACTAAGCCCATCTTGATCACTCAACGCTAACAGGCTGCGCCTCATAGACTGCTCCAACAGATCCAGGGTAGGTGAGCTCGTATCACCAAAAAGGACCAGGAAGATACTCGATCGTGGTTTGCTGTCGATGTGTGTGTGGTTGATGTTAAAATCCTCCTGAATTCGAGCTGCGACGTCGCCTAGTTGATCATCCAACCGCCCAATTAATTGAGCAACACTTCTCTTCTTTGTCGTTGGTATTCCACTCGTAGTGCTGTCTCGACAACGCCGTGCCTCTTGAAATTCTGCTATCCGCGTGGCTTTCTCCACCAGTGCGAATGACATGCCGTTGCTCATTTTGATAGACGAAAACTCGATCCGAGTCAGGCCATTCGACTTGTCACCGTCACTTGAGAAGTGGCTAAGACAATAGGCTGTCCATGGTGCTCGAAAGACTGTAAATTGTAACGCAACCTCATGTGCCTCACTCAGCATCCGATGTAGGCGATAAAACGGGTGAAAGGAGCTAGTGGTGCTATTGTCAAACGACGTTAAACAGCGTTGTACTGTGACTGGAATTGGCACTGTCTTCAAACCGGCTGACACATATTCAGTGGATGCAACAAGGCCGCGGACGAGCGCATTAGATTGGTCACTCGCTGCTCTTTTGCTCTCGCCAAGCAGCACAAGTGCATGCAACAGTTGTCGGGTAGACAAAGAAACCTTTCAGAAGTAGAAGAGTCAAGCTCGTTTTCTTGAAGGAAAGTAGAGAGATTCACTTCGCCGTGACAGAGCTTGGCACGAAGGTTTGGTCCTTCCGACATCATGAAAAGATCTAAACAAACCGCCAGTGATGCAAACGGGAGCTTCTCGTAGAGCGCGTTAAAAATCGTGACTGGATCCACAGTGCTCTCAAATTCGTCGCCATCGCTTTCATCACATGAAGCATCCCGCAACACGGCAGGATGCAAAAGCACCTGGTGTTTGTCTTTCTGACCGAAGCCGTCGAGCGTCGAGTAGTACGCATCGATTTGGGCGTAACCATAAGCACTCGACAGAGCGGCGTGTTCTTGGTTTAGGCGCAGAAACTCCAGTCGCAATGCATGCTCGAAAACAGGTAAAACTGCTAGCAAAAACCACAACTCATCCCCACGTAGAATTAGAGCTTCGATAGCACGCCGAAAGAGATTTGTTCTCCCAGCAGGAATGAGCTGGGAAGTCGACCAATGATGTATTACGATATCTCGCGCTTCTGGAGACTCGAGCCGCAGCGCAGCGATAAGGTCTTGCTTATCCCAATCGCCACCTGATGCCACGACAAACTTCGAGTCAAAGCTCTCAAGGTGAAATAGTTTTGCCTCCACGATATCTCCACCAGCCTTTAAGCTTTTCGATCCCCATGCAAAGTATTTGGGCAACGCAAGAATAAGCACCAGTGTGAGGCATCCAAAACACTTCGGGAAATCAACTGGTGCCAAGAATCCATGCCACACAAGATTGCGCAAGTTCAGCCCTGAAGGGAGGAAAAGGACTTTCAGCAACCGCAGTAAACCTGCGGGTAGCACCTCAGTCAAAGCGTCTGCGTGGAGCAAGTCTCTTAGAATCATATTCTTGTTGCGAGTCTTCACAGAAGAAGGCGATCCTGCAACTGGTTGCTGGTCGTGTAGATCATACAAAGCCTTTTCCAAAACGGTCACACCCACTACAAACGCCATGTAGAACTCGCCAGACTCGTCACTCAGCAACGACGCAATTTTGTCAAGCGAGGCAGCGTGAGTTAAGCCACGAGCTACGCTCTCAGCATGTATAGTCACTCCGCCACCATTGACAAATATCTCAGCGTTGAGCGCTAATGCCCACGTCATCTCAATCTCATTGGCGATATCTTCGTCTGCATTGGCCTCGAGGATTTCAAGCCACAAATTCCAGTCCAAAGCTATGATTCCGTCGACATCCACTTCAAACTTGGGCAAACGCGATTGCAATGACGTCCGTGTAGCGGCGGGCTGTCGCCAGAAAGAGTAGAGTGCATCATGCACGGCAGACGAGAGTGATGGCCGATACGCGGGGAGTAGTGAAGGCCTTTGGTCGACGTGTGCCATCCTTGAAAACTCCTCCTGGCAAAAATGGTATGTTACACTTCAGATTTGTATCTGCGGTGGCCTTGTAAAACATAGGAACGAGATGCAGAATCGCGACACAGAAATCGATTTTCCTATACGAACTACAAGTTAAACAACTCAAAACATGAAATACGCACCAAAGGTACTGAAGAGTTGGCTACTCCCCTTCTTCCGGGTAGTATTCGTCCAGCCACTCGTAGATGTCCTCGCGCCGCGGGCCGTAGAGGTCGATCAGGTGGTGTTTATCATCTAGCCCAGGTGGCTTGTCAAATGCTTTATCGGTGCAACCTTCGATGTACTGCGAGTGCAAGTAAAGGACGAGTTCAAAGTCTCCAACGATCGCTGCGTTGTCCATCGCGTCACTGGTGCAGCCCTCCGTCCGATGCTCATGCAGCCATTTCACAACCCTGAAATGTCCCTTAGCAGCTGCTAGATCCATTGCAGCGGTAGTGCATCCTTCGAAACGATTCTCGTGGAGCCACTTAACAACATCCAGCTTGCCGTAGTGCGCCGCGCTGTCCATGGCCTCGGTTGTGCATCCCTCTTTACGGTTCTCATGCAGCCACTTGACAATATCCAGATGACCCATTCGCGCAGCATAGTCCATGGCCTTCGTTGTGCAACCCTCCGATCGATTCTCGTGGAGCCACTGCACGATTTCGAGATGGCCGTTCTGCGCCGCACGGTCCATGGCTTCCGTCGTGCAGCCTTCTTTGCGATGCACTTGTAGCCATTTCACGACGTCCAAGTGACCATTTTTCGCTGCGTGATCCATCGCCTCCGTCGTGCAGCCTTCCGAACGCTTTTCATCCAGCCACCGAACCACTTCCAGATGCCCGTTCGACGCCGCGAGATCCATCGCGAGCTTGGTGCAACCTTCATTCCTGTTGGTATGCAGCCATTTCACCATGTCCAAGTGGTTGTTTGCTGCGGCTTGATCCATAGCCTCAGTCGTAAACGGCGGACACTCCATTCCACAGTTTAGCAAGTACTTGAGCACTTCCAGATGCCCCTCTTTCGCCAGCGACTCCATGGAATTCACGTATCCACTCACTTCAGGATAGCGCTCGAATCGAGTCTCGACTGGTTCATCGAACAGGTCACTCTTCGGATTATCACCAAAGGTTTTAACGATCCACTGCACGATATCCAGACGTCCCTTCTCAGCGACGTCCAACATCACTTTTGGCAGATCCATCCCTTAAATTCTCGAGGCGTTTTGTTGGGCGCTTTCAACGGGTAATACTGTTGCTTGCTGACGTCTTTCCAGTATCGAGCATGGAGTTTCTGGGCCATTTCCAGCTGCCCATTCACAACCGCTGAGCTCACTGCTCGACCAGCCTCGACAAGCTTGCTCTTGATCAGCCATTCCACTAAATCTTGGCGTCCAATTTTCACAGCCGCACGCACTACCGCAGCGCCACTGTCCTTATAGTTGTGGCCAAACAGCCATTTCATGACCTTGAGGTGGCCCACCGCCGCCGCCTTCTGCATGAGACCTTTGTCATCCAACACGGAATAATATTTCTGAAGGAAATTGAGAACTTTCAGGTCTCCACTGGTCACTGCTGCTTCTATGAACGAGCTGAAATTGCGAGTCGAGTAAGTGTGCCTGTCCAGCCAAAACACGACGTCGCGGCGCTTGTTCTCCATCGCAGCAGCCGTATCATGACCACCCCAGCGAATCCGAATCTTCGATGGGTCTGCTGGCGGTCCACCGTTGAACTCGTCGTCGAAGTTTATCGGGTCACTCATCATCTGCACGAACCCAATATCCCCATTGTCATTCGTCACAGGCATCAGTTCTCCGCGCAGCAGCTGCTCCAGAGCTTGATCCCCAGCACTACTCTGCACGGGCAGGTCGTCCCCACGGAAGAGGTTCAACAGCGTCTGGTTCCCCGCAGAATGCATCGCAGGAATCGCTTGATTCAGTAGAAGCTGCGACAGAAGCCGATGCGCTTCCAACTCAGCACCCTCTCCTCGATCCCCAACAGCAGCAGCAGCAGTGCGACCTCGATTGAGGAATTGCTGCAGACCTTCTGAATTCGGCATCGGGAGCCCTCTGCCAGGCACATTTGGGTGGCCATTTATGGCCTCCTCACTGCCGCAATCCCTCCGGTCTCAAGGATCCCGCCGCGGTTCCTCATTCGAACGTCGGGCACTACTGGTCTTTCCTGCGCTTGAGGTCTTGCTCCGTCGTAATCTTTGGCTGGGACGCCGTTCTTGTGCCAGAACTCGAGCGCCTTCAAGTTGCCGTGAGCGGCGGCATATTCCACCGCCTGGTTGGGCACCACGCAGCCTTGGAAGTGGTCGAAGAGCCACTGGATGACGTCCAGGTCTGGAAGTTTCACTGCTTCAATCATAGCGAGACGGAACTGATAGCGGTTATAGTATCGGTCGGATCTTAAGTATCTTCTTCTAGACCAAGTTTCACTATGACCGGGGCCTCTATCGGCAGGAGAAGCCTCGGACTCGGGGCTGCAGCTGCTCCAGATCCGCTCCAATAGTTTAATCGAGTTGAAGCGACACGCGCGATGGAATTCCAGCTCCACCGAAGTGTCCAGGAAGGCAGACGTGAGCTCCTGGACGTGAGGGAGCGAGGCCAATTCGGACTGAGCGTGGAAGACCAGCGACACGATCAGCAGTGGAGCCGTCGCCATCTTCTTTGCTGGCTCTGGAGCTCGTCTCTTCGACTCGGCAAATTCAAAAGTGAGTGGCGAATTGGTGGCGGAACGACGTAGTGAGTCATTAGGTGCGTTACACTTGCCGTTTGTATGGCTGTGCCATTGAGCATACAAATGTCCAGATGATTTCATGTTGAAGATGCACTCGTCACCACTTCAACTTGATACTGAGATTACTTTTCATATTGGATGGAGCTGCTAATCCGGCTTGTATGGCTATAAAGAAGGTTTAGATCTTTTCTGCATGGCTTCACGATTCACCGGCGGAATTTGTTGATCATGCGAGCGAAGGCTTGGCGTTCTTCCGCTTGAATGTGTACAGCAGGGAGTAAAGGTGAATCACTCAGTCACCTGCCAATGCCAGTCCTTTGTGAACGTCACCCATTGCCTGAGTAGCCCCACGTGGGGAACGACCACTGGTAAAAGCCGAGAACAATACCTACTAGCCTGAGGTCTCTTTCATCTTTCGAGTGACAACTTCAGCAGCGCACAGCTCAATAGTAGTCACCGTCACGAACTCTAGACGAATTGCATTGTCTTCACTTCTCATTTGGTAGTCTGTTTAAAGGAGTTGCTCACAGCGCTGCATGAGTTACTTAAGTAGAGAATTAAGACCTGAACCAGCCTTTGGTCCCCACTTCATCGTTCGACCTTCAGTGTAGGCCTTTCAATTTGTGTTCTAAAAGAAGAGGTAGCAGAGACTCGATCTGAAATACTTATCTGTCGTCAACATTCAATTAAATAACATGACATTTTAAACGACTTGCCGAATGCGCAACATATATATTGATTTGCCACTCTATCTGCTTGCTAGGACATTCGATGCATTGTTATACGAGCTAATTCCTACGGCTGGCTGCATTCAAACCGCTGCATTTGCTGACGTCATGTACGTGTATTCCAGCAAGAAAAGTTGTAAATTAGCTCCACTATACGTCCTCATCCTCATCGTCAGTTGAGCGCTGTCGTTCACGACTGCAGTACACACCCTCGCCTAGGCGGCATCACTGAATTGGCCGTGCCCAGTATCGGTATGTGGGGGTTGGAATAGCAGTCGACCTTGCAAGTTGCATGTTTCTTACACAATTTGGTTATGCATCCTGCATCCAGGCTGAAATTTCAGCCAAAGAAGCGATTATGCGACTGTGCTGATGACGATAAATTCAGAAAGGCCATCATGCCGGATCTCCAATGACCAACTGACCTTGAGGACTGTGCTGGCGGCGCCTTTCGTAGAACGCAACGCTTGTGCCTGGTCGTCGTTAAAGAACTTGCTTCATTCGAAGGCAGGATCTCTGGATGGGCAAATGTACGAGCACCAACTTGCGGTTGGATGGCAACTGCCACAAATGGTCCCAGGTACAAAGACCAACGTTCATTTTTGAATTTGCTTTCCGAAGCTGAAGCCATCCTCTGCTACGACTCTGAGTCCCCCGTGCTGCTAAAAGACAACCATGCGTTTAAGTTCCTTCATGCTCGTGGCTTCGGCTGCTTTCCTTGCAACCTGCGATGCTATCTCAGCCGCCAGCGATATTAGTCGTCCCGCAAACCCCGCAAACGTTGTAGGCAACGGAAACCGGTTCTTGAGAACCCACAAGGTAACTGAGGGGCAGGAGAACAAGTTCGCTGACGAAGATTCGGATGATGAGGATTTGAACACCGAGGAGCGGGTGGGTTTGAAGAAGGGGTTTATTGACTACATTACCAAGAAATTTGCTGAAGCTGATGATAGTGCACTCAAGAGCGTGCGCGCGGAGCAAAAATCAGAAATGATAAAGACGCTGCAGATAATCAAGGATCAAGGCAACACCCCACAGACTATGAAAAACATGCTGAAGGAGGGATTCGCCGAGCTCACGGACACACAGGGTGACATCCTTTTGAAGGCCTTCACCAAGTACTTCGACCGGCTGAACTGATACGATAGAGTACCAGCAAAATGGATGGATTTTCAACCAATTTGCTATTTGCGTTACTTCTATTTTGTGGAAAAAACTAGAGATTTGGGCTGGGAGTGCTACAAAGTTAGACCTGTGTCAGAGCGAAGAATTCAGCGAAACACGAAACACAAGCATATTCATCCAAAGAAAAGTCAGAATGTAAAAATAGATTACTCTACTCCACATAAATATTTACCACTAGATTTATTGTGCTGGTAGTGCTTAAAGCGAAAGGAAAACACTAAATCGACAAACACCCTCACTGCTACCAGCAAACACTTTCTTGCCTCTGGTTCTTAATAAAATGCCTCGCACGGACGCGCCACCGGAGAAAGTGTAGTTGTGCGACGTTCTTGTTGGGCACATGCACATTAGTAACGGCATAAAATCATTTTTTAAATGTACTTAAATAAAATATAGCAGTCAAAATCTTGTTTTTGGTCGTGAGTTGTTAAAATTGTTCCAGTAAAGAAAAGGTTTGTCAATTTCTGAGAAAACTACCACCTAGTGCTCACATCTCGGTTTACTGGTGCTCAGATCAAATTTCTCTTGCCACCCCGCAGCCCAGTCGTCGGTACCCGCAGCCACTCAAACTGAGTGGTGGTATTCCGTACCGCGGCGTGGCGCAGCGAGGTGGCAAGGGATACAAGCTGGACGAAACGATGTTATTCATCTCGACGAACGTCCTGACTATGTTTTTTATTGCTGTGTGAGTCTTTAGTTTAGGTATGGAACTACTACTACAGAAGATTGAAAGCGTGATTGTCTACAGGTGACGGTGTCGCTGACACTCCGTGCAGCAAAGGTCCTAATGGCAGAATGCGTTTTCTTTGGAGGGCTCAAATGTAAAACGACTAGTAGGTTAGAGTACTGCTCGAATTTTATAACGAGAAAAATACAAAACTGAATGAACTATAGCCACGTAGTATTATCTTTGACTACACTTCTTGTAAAGCAACATCGAATCGATCTCCCGGTTATTAGAGCATCTCCACCGCTGCTGCGCCAAACGCTATCGCTAAACGGTCTATGGCGAGTGAAATCGAATAAATTACAGGTATAGCGAGCCACTTTCCCACCTGTCACTCTCTAAATCTTTCGCGGACTGAAGAGCGAGCCCATTCGAAGTACTGCCGTGTCAGAGACGATGGGATGGCGGGAACGTGTTGCCATCCTTCTTCGCACCGTCCTCGAGGACCACGGTGACGAAGACTCGGGTGAACCTCTTGCGTCGGGTGCCATGTGTGCGACGTTGACTACGACATTGCAGCCACTTATAAATAAAAGAGAGGAGGATCGAGTCCAGGAAAGCATGCAAACGTTGAGCGTGGTCGAGCACTCTCCAATTCCCGCGCGAGAAACATTTGTTTTCCGAACAGCGAAGAACCCGGCGCAGTATAAACGGGCAGCAGCTTCTCAAATACAAGTAACGTATAGAGCAGAGAAGAAGTGTCAATCTCATGGCTATGCATCCGCCTAAGCCACCAGATCCAGGGAAATCCACTAGCGTCCGCGCGGAAGACGCCAATGTAGCGCGACTCCTAATGGCATGGCTTCATCTTGGCTGTAGGTTTTTCCGCCAGGTAAATCGGAGGCGGCAAGGTGTGGTGCTAGAGGAAGACGTAGCACGACGGCTCTGACGCACCAACAAACAGCATTTTCAAAGAATGAAACATACATTGCTCCCAATGCTTAGCCGCTTTGTACATAGATACATCTTGAACCACAGACATTTGATCCGAGCAATGTCAAGAAGTAAGTCTCCCGATACCGCCATCGCCAGTTGACTCTTACGTGCAAAACATGTATCTATCGCCCGCCCAAACGTATGCCACATTAGCTTAAGTACAGCAGAATCGAGTAAGCTTTTAAACCCACTCCCACTCCTTTGATTGCTGTTTCCTGTACGAGAACACGCAAGTCACTAAGTGTACAGCCTGGAGCTTCACCAGTCTGCACCCCAGCAACCAAATCGCGCTCTTCTATGACCGCGGCCATTTTACCACGAATTTTTGCAATTCTTTGCTATCCGACAAATGTGCAGGATATCGCTCACGTAATAGATTAACCACTTGTGAAAAATAGCCAACAGCAGTGGCTTTGGCCAGAGGGCTTCCACGGGAACTAGTACGACAATACAGAGCGCAGTTAGTAAGGAGTTGAAATTCTGACTAGGTAATGCACCTGGAGCAGATATCGACTGTGTAATTGAATCAATAGATCCCTCATTCATGTTACCAAGAAACAGGAACTCTCCGAAACATTTTATGGCCGGTTGCTCTTGCCCTGCTGTCCCTTGCGGAACGTCCAGCCCTGCCAGTGACTTTCCCCTCAGCTCGGCCTTTAGCTTATTCATGACGTAGTCAATCCCGTAGCGGTCGATTCGCCACCGGGAATGACGGTCAAGGTGTCCAAAATACCTTTCTTCATCATAGCGGTCACCTCTTCTCCCGGAATATGACGCTTGATCATCTTGCGCCGCTCAACTTGCTTGAAATGGAAGAGGCAGCCAACAATCGCTGCATCTGGAAACTGGTCCTCCTCAGCGTTGATCAATGCTTTCTCAAAGTCACAGGTCACCGTGGAAACCTCCATATCCATATCGGTTGTTGCCTTCACACAGTGCAACACATGCCAACAGGCCCACTACAACTTATTAGTTGCTAGCACGTAGAGAGCAGGTACGTAGCAAATCGACGCTGGATCGTAGACCATAATGACGATGCATTGGTAGAACGGAGTCGGCGCACAGTGACAGTTGCCATCGAGAAAGACCTCGGTCTGACGGTAGGAGAGCAAACGAATCAGCGCTGGGTGCCCCCATCCCAGTATGTGTTGAACCTCCCCGTTATCCACGTAGGTAAACTGGTACTAAAAACCGTTGCGTCTCCAGCCTTAGTCATCGACAAAGGGGGCACTTCCACGCGTCCATAGATCGTCGACCCGAAGTGGAGGTTGCGCGTTCGGTAGACGAGACTGATGACTTGATCACGCGTAAGACCACGGATCATTGTCGGCGACGTAAACTCCTCCCGGACCATCTCCCAGATTTTTGGCTGGGAGCACGGTGACATTCACCAATGCGAGCCGGTCTACTTCTTCTTTCATCGCGTTCGTGTACTCTTGTATGCCTCAGCTAAATTCCACAGCTTCGCTTATCTCCTCCTCATCGGTTTCCATCACTTCAGTCTGGAGTTGAGATGTCGGTTGCATCGATGAGGTAGTGACAGGAAGTCGTCTGCCGCACGTGTGGTCGAGAGAGTTCTGGTAGGTCCCATCGGCCACCACATCGACCTTAGCCTTACACCGCGTACTGCGATAAAAGCTGCAGCGAAAAGTTGTCTTCCGGCCTGAGGAATACGCCTTCGTATAGGCATATTATTTTCATTGAACAGTGGTTTTGAATGGGCAGAGTGCTTGGGTGGGTTTCATTGTGAAAATGAAGACAAAAGCCTCAACAACGAGGTGAGTCCTCAGCAACCAGTCATTCTACGATTTTCTTGTACTGTAAACACCCATATTGTAAAGCACATCTCAAAATTGCTTTGCCGCAGCAAGCTTGGCGCCTCCCCATTAGACACAGAACAGCAGGATAACAAAGCATGCTCTGATAGTTGAAGTTGAAGTTGATACCGGTACATACCGGTATTAAATATATTTTGATAGTGAAACATTGTAGTCCTAGCAGTAGGGATATTTTACGGGTCGGGACTACGGGGGCAGATTTTATTGCCAGACCCCAGCCTGACCAGCGCATACGGGTTAGGCCTCAAACCGCCTGACCAGACCCGCAGACGACCCAAAAATAACTAACTCGCATTTCACATCGCGATCAGCAAGGCAATGCTAAAGCGCACTTCGATTAAACATCAAGATTCAAATCGTCGAATCGTAGGAAAGAGGATGAGATAGCGACCTAGAGCTAAACAAATTTGAGAGCAGTGATGTCTCCTTATTGAAGGAGAGCACGAAGTTGCCGCATCTACTGCCGGCGAGGTTGTCGACCTAACATCTATTGTCGTCGCTGCCACAAGCATAGCAGGACTACGTTAGTGGATCTGCTCATCATGTCAGACACAAGTGCACACGGCGGTGATGCTATGAACACGTTAGCACCCTGAGCTATCTAATTCGAAGCCTGCCACATCCAGGCTGCCTCCTGCAGCCGAAGTCTTCATGTAGGGTAGTCAATCCTGTCTAGCGAAAAGCGTTTTGCACCCTTGGTCCACTTCGTGCACACGTAGTGTAGCAAGTGGTGCACGGCGAGTAGGTACGGTGTCCCCGGCCTCGGTGGTAGTGACTTGCATGAGATATTATGAAAAGCTGTATACTTTTTTGACGTGCGCAGAAAGGAATTTTCGTTCTAGTCCTCTAAACTAAAGTTCAAAATATGACTCTAGAACAAAAATTTTGGAACTAGTGCCAATTTTCCAAAAGCCTTGCGTTAGTTTAGAAACTAAGGTTTTTAACATCACCTTGCAAGTCGCGACAGGAAGCTAATTGAGGACATGTTGTTGCTTAAGGCTCTTGGGTTATCTTCTCCCCGCGAAAATGCCGAGCACTACACTCTGGATTGGCAAGCAGACAGGCAACATCAATACTACACCGACGGACAGAATGGATCTGCCAGCAAAATTCAACGTAAAATGGGCGCGTGTGATAAAGCATGACGCGCAAATCCACTTGATTAACCAATTAAATCACTCAAAACGTAGCATCGCAACGAAAACTCGCAGTTCTAATTCTGAGCCAGTCACTTTCTAAAATGGATGCTGCCGCTGAGCCCCCCTCAGACCTCCTTCGAACCCCCTCACCAGAAACAGCACTGTAGCAAGCAGAGGAGATCACAATTGCAGGTGTCCTCAATGAATGGTATCATCAGCCTAAGAAACGTCGGATGCATTATTAATGAAGCAGAAACGGCGTGTCCTGTTAGCGACAGAAGGTCTCAGTCAGCGCGAAGCTGCCAGGTCGCAAAAATTCCGCGATGGACGCTTAATCATTGGCGGAAGAACAAGGAGGACATATTTGCTTTCAAACCATTAATTAAAAATAAAACCGATTCTGGTAGAGGTAGCGAGAAGACTCTGTCGCGAGCACCTGGCCGCCCGAGATCATTCCGTTTAGAGTTGAACTCATCACCTTTATGAAGGGCACTCGACGCGATTCTCTGCCGCTTACTGCCTCTATAATGGCTTCCTACATTCGTGAGGAGCACCATGAATGGTTGGAGGGCTATTCGACGGGAAAAAGGATGAATTTACAGCATATCAGTCTCTACTGTGCTCCAACCATTACCAAAAAATGCAACCTCGGTTTGCCAGCCTTTAGACGTAGGCATCATGGGATCTTTAAAGGCAAAGCGCAAGGCTCTGTGGCTCTTCGAAAATGCTACCGCTACGACTGCTAAAGGAAAACGCCTAGCTATGATAAAGCGCGCCATTTCAGCATGGGAATCCATCAAAGCTGACACCGTCACGAGCGCATTTAACAAAGCACACAAAACTGACTTTTAGTGCAAAATTCGCAGTTCGAAGAACTGTCGTTGGGGTTGTTCTGGGATGTCATCGAACGACTTTCAAACGACATTAATGCAGTGCTCCACCTCACGGATGACATCGAGAAACGTTCGTATCACATAATCTGTATAAATACAATACATTTTTTGTTTTGCTGAATCTTTGGAAGTATCCATTGTTATCTATTCGAATGATTGATAGAGTGTATGCATTATCACTCTTCTGATCCACAAGTGTCGCTCGGGAGAAGAAGGCCAAGTTCGTCGCGAAAGGGTTGCTCAATCAGCGCAATGTGAAGAAGAAGTTCCAAGCCATGAAGGACAAGAAGCGCAACAGCGATGCGCCCAGCTAGTAGCCGCGCCGCCATTGCAGACGTTAACGCTAGCGCCAGAAGAACGAAATGGAAATGTTGGCCGAGATGAGCGTTGACGCCTTTTTAACGACCAGGAGGACAATGACCATGAGGACATGAAGGAGAAGGGCGCGGATGACGTGGACGACGGCAGCAGCAGTGAAGAGGAGGACCCTCAGGACCCTCGCAATATGACAGTATAATGGTCAGTTGCGATGTCGAAGAGAGTGAAAACAAGAATGAAGTCAAGAAGAAGTACGACAAGGAGGTCAAAGAAGACGTGGTGGGTCTCACGACCGCCACGATGGCTCTATTGCAAAAGTTGGAGAGGGAGTGCTTTGAAGGCAAAACCGTGTAGGACCTCCGCCGTCTATTGGAGATTTTCAGCGATGCTTGTCGATCAAGCGATACTTTCAGCAGTGTGCATTGGAAAATCTCGAGGATGGAAGTAAGTAAGATATATTAAGCTCAATTATGCTTCCCATTACGATCTCGAATAGCCGCCCGGATCTCGAATAGCCGTCCGGACTACTGCCTCTAATCAGTAATCGCGCATTGAATAATGATATAAATGAGTGCTAAACATCCATTTTTGAAAATTAGTGATTGAAACCTGCAGTGAACTAATGCAACGCTGGTGCAGGATGCCGACCAGTAGTCCAAAGTATAGACTACTCTTCAACAGTCAAGTTTGCCAATCGGACTCTTAGTTGGCAAGCCTTGTCCATGAAAAGGCTCACCTTGGACGGGTTGGTGATCGTCACAATCGCACCGTCAGGCGGCATTCCTGGAGTACTCGCCGTGCACCCAAAGACTGCCGCAGTAATAAGCAACTTGTCGATGGCCAAGTAATCGCTGTCGTACGCGTCACGAAACTTCTGCATCTTTTACAACGACCCCGGGGCTTGTAAGTCGACAATGTGGATCTTCGCAAGCTCTCCTGTCGTCACAATGTGGTCTGACGTCCAAATGACTCTCCCTTTGACCTGGAGACGAGCTCGCACAGATGGTTGATCCACATCGTTAGTTCTGATAAAGTTCGCCAAGCTTTCGACCGTCGTAACCGTTTCAATCTCTGCAACTTGTTGATCGCGCATTCGTTGATAGCGCTCCAGTGGGGAAACATATTGATCCGCAGCTGCCGTGGGCTCCACTGCATCCTCATCCACGGGGATGCTTGGAGCAGTAGCTAGTTGGCTTTCACCGACCATATTATGGTCAGCAGTGTCAGGAGCTTTGACGCGGGGCTTCTTGAGATTCGATGGAGGTGTTTCAGTTTTATTGACTGGGTTTCGCTTCTTGGGGGCTCCGGATGCCATGTTGTACTTTCGGTTCACGTAGAATGGAAAATGAGGAGCAACACTTATGGATTTTTGGCAGGCAACATCCGTCAAACATCTACTGGTTGAAGTCATACCATTTCGAGGACACTTCTACGACCCTACAGATATTACGTGAAGAACATTCACTCACAGATAGAAACCCATCAATCTACAGTCATATCCACCAAGAAGGATTTTGCCGTTAAAGATTAGTCAACATCTCTCCATCAACAAACAACTGATTTGCTAAAGTTTAGAATGAGACCGAAACAACACCATTTCCTATTCAGCATCGCGTTAAACCAGTGAAGACCTTACGGTTTCTGCTTCTTTTGGCGCTTTCGTGTAATCCGGTGCACAAGATCTGGTGCGGAGATTTGCATCGACATCAAGCCGCTACCCCATTCATTGGGAGCCACCACGTTACAACAATTCGCCTTGTGGATTTTGCTTGTGGATTTTTTGCCGCTGCTTCCGAAAAGTGCGCTGCTTGGTCTTACTGCCTTCAGTCAGACGTCGACCCGCCTATCTGAATTCCTCGTGTAAGTCCGGCACACTCTTTTAAGAGATAGATTGAGTCGGCGGCTTGAGTGATCAGAAGGCCTCGACATCTAACTTAAGTGTGGCGCAATTATCCGTTGCTTCGTGCTAAAGTTGTATGTCACTTAAGAAGCGCAGCGTATCGGACTGCTATCGCTGTGGAAAAAGTGTTCCGCTGGAGAAATCTTCTGTGAACAGTGTGTCCGGGCAAAGGGCGACTTTTCAAATTTTTGCTGTTCGATCCAGATAAAGGTGACAAAGCAAGGTTGGATCTAGAGCAAACGATATCAAGAGCCCAGCGGATTTCAGCAGCTTTACACAAAACTGTGCAAAATCACTCGGTTTCCGACGACGCAACACCTGTCACTGATATTCTCGATCAAGTCGACATCAAGCTGACCGAAGCTGGAGCGCTGTTAAGTTTGGATTTATCTCGTGTTCTGAAGCGTATCATCCAGAAGAAGCGCAAGTTAAAATAATACCTTGTTGAGTTTGTTCATTGAGTATGCGTTCAAGCACAAAAAAGAAAAAAAACCTTGCTGCGGTGAGGCGTTATCGGGCTCGCGAGTCCGCCGAACAAAAGTGTGACAGGCTTCGAAAAGCTCGAGAATACAAACGCAATCAAGTTCCTCATTCTGATTTGGAGCCAATATCAGATATCGAGCAGCGCGAAGTGTTACAACGTCTGCGGATTTTACTTGGTGCTGAAAGACTAGATGAGTGTGTGTGTGTCGTTTGCGACCGCTTCGTACTGAGGCATCAAGCTACCATCGTCTCTATCACCGACAAAGTCATGATGAATAACATGCGCACGCTTTTGACATCGTGTGAGCTAGATTTACCACCAGAACTCTTGCAGCAATACGATTGTGGATATATTGATGCAGAACTAAGTGGTCTGATGTTATCGTCAAAAGGGATACTGGCACAAGGAGAGGGCGGCGTTACGAAACTAAACTTATGCAATGAGTGTCATGACCGGATCCGAAAACAATCGCTCCCGAAATTCTCGATACGAAATGGTTTTTATGTTGGCTTCTAGGATCGAACTCTGGTCGAATCTACAATTATTGAACGAATGATGATACAGCTTGTAACCGTTCTTGCACTAACGCGCGTCATGCGTGGGAGTGCGTACCGCTCTATTAGGTCGCACTGTATGGCGTTTGACGCTACCCCTGGACCTCCTGCTACGCTGCTACCAGCCACACTCAGCAAACTGAGCACCTACCGCGTGGTCATGGCTGGATCTCTAACCAACAAGCAACTGGATAAGATAAGGAGTCTTCACGTTGTTCGTGGAAGCGTTGTCCAGGGCTTACTACATTTTTATAAAGCCTATAACCACTTCTACACCGATGTGCAAGTGTGTGATGAGGACATACCGTCTTCGTCTGAACCATTAGTTGCTGAATCAGTTTTCGACTTCAATGAAACGGCCTCACCTGAAGTTGTTGAATGCGTCAACCAAGACCAGGCCCGTGTTGGTGCAGAAAATGATTTAGTTCTGGAAGACGAAAGCGAATTGATTGAAAGGAGCATGGTATTTGTAAATCAAACGAACATTAATCCTAATTCTTTCGAGAAAGTTACGGAGCTTCCCACAGCAAATCCCGATGCCCAGCACCGCCGGTTTCTTGTTCAAAACTCTTCGAAATTTTCCCGAGATAGCGATGGAAGTATTTACGCCAAGATGTTTCCTCATCTGTTCCCATTTGGTCGTGGCCATCCCGGTGAGACTCGAACTATCCCAGTTTCACAAGAAGCATGCATCAAGTACTACAGCGTGCATAGCTCGAGACGCTTTGCGGAGGATGAAACGTTTTTGTTAGTCGCGTTTGATCGGCTGTCGACGCAGCGGATGTTCATGCAGATTTCGCTAACGTGTCAACGAGATCCTTCCTTGTTTCGAGGCTACGAAGCTATTACTCACGAACAGTTATCACGAGCACTTCGTGATAATGAGTTACGCCAGCAAGGAAGGCTAGCACAAAGGGTTGTAGACAGCTCGCCTGCTGGAAAATTTCTTCGCTCAGTAGAAATAGGCACCGGAACGCTTTGGGGAAGTAACTCGGAGCGTCAGCGATGCCGTCGGCAAGCTTTTGCATATCAGACAATGTTCGGGCAACCCGCTTTGTTTGTAACATTAACGCCAAACGTGGCAAACTCGTTTGCCCTTGCGCAGTATACTGGAGCGACTTCTGTTGACAGTATCTTTGATTGCCTGGAGTCAAAGCTCCCATCCAAGGCCGAGCTCCGTAAAGCCGTAATGCAAGATGATGTCGCTTCTGCTCGCCTATTATGAGGTACATCGATGCCTTTATTGAGGGTGTATTGGCCATGGACAAGGAAACAGGAAACTGCAAGTCTTATACAGGATTATTTGGTGCTGTAAAGGCTTACTATGGGATGGTTGAGACACAAGGAGGAGGGACCCTTCATGCTCATTTTATTATCTGGTTGAGTAAGTGTACTACGAACAGCATTGAGTTTGAATCCCTACTCGCAAATGATACCACCAGAGATGCGCTTGTGCAGTCTATAGCAGCATATTCATCAAGCATTGTTAGCAATACGTTGCCGCTTAGCACAGAGTCTCATTGCTGTTCAAGATGCAGAGCTAGTTACAAGAACTTACAGCCTATTCCAATACCTGCGTCGGCATACATGGACGCTAAGAGAGGAAATCAACAACAGTAACCTCTACTAGTGCGGTGTGGTATCTGCCAAACGGAATTTACTTCGCGAAGCGTCTTGCGGAACGTTATATTGGAGAATCGGCCAGTATTGTGGCCACCAGACTATCCTGAAATGACAACGGAGCAAATCCGCCGACAGGCAGATGTCGAGGCCTCCTGTAGAGCAGATTTTATTGACTCTGTGCGGATTATAAAGCGGCGCGAATATCAACGCTTAAGCTATGCTAACTTGCTGGATATACCCGATACTCGTGTTTCACCACAGGGCCAAGATTACAAGAGCCTTCGAGATGGCCCTATCGTCAGGATAATCGAAATGCTTCCACCAATGGATAATGATATCCGAATGACAAATCAAGATTTTAAATTTATGGTATCAGCTTTGGTGCTGGTACTAAATGAACACATGTGGGAACATACCGGAAGTTGCTTTAAAAATACACGAGCAACCTCCAGCGCTGGGGGATGTCGGTATTTGTTCCCTCGTGATCGCGTACCAGCTACACAATTTCGTAGTGGAGGTGTTGTTATATGCAGAAAACCAGCACACGAGTACATAAATGGTTTCAACTCCGTAATGATGGCGACGTTTAAATCCAACCATGATATCCAGATCCTGCTTGAGGTAAAGACGTGACCAACCGCATCTATTACTGCTGCAAATATATCACTAAAGCTCAGAATCAAATCGATTCCATTGCTGCAGTTGCTCTTGCTGCATTCCGGAGACGAGAGGAAAAAGAGATAAACGAGTTCGATGCAAGACTCTTGAACCCAGATTGCATTCAAATCAGTAGAAAACGAGTGGCAGCGCTGGCATTCAATCTATCCAACCGACAAGAGATGGCGGGTCCACTTGCAGCTCTGTACATCCAGTGCAGTTCATGCTCGCACTCCAGTCATCGATGCGAAAAGATTCAACTAAACAACATCATGTCCCAGCTTATGGGGGATAGTATCTATACGTGCGACTTAGTGGAGATTGGCTGCGTGGACACATCCACACCAAACAGTCACAAGTCGCGAATGTATCACTCTGTTGCTGCACTTGACGATTATATATACCGTCCGGTCAAACAAGCGGGTTGTAATCTATACAGATTCTATATGAAATATTTCAGTCGGAAAAGAACTCCATCTACCTCACAAGAGGTGCTATTCCTGGAAACCCACCCTCTTCGTGAAAGCTGTTGTCTTGGGATACGTTTACGTGATGTTGTTCCTGTAATAGCTGGACCACGAATGCCTTATGTAAACGAAAAATCATCTGATGATGTTAAAGCTCTGCGATCGAGGATAGAACTAGTGTTGTTCAAGCCTTTCCGGGTCCTACAAGACCTCATCCAAAGCACAAACCCATCGGATACAGAATGGATTCAGGCTTATACTCAATGGGAGCATCATCGATCTACTTTCGAGAAAACAATAATGGCAAATATGGATGACTATTTCTTAGGTAGAGAGCGAGCTGCAGAAGACAGCCAATGGCACGGCACACAAGACCACCCAGACACAGATTCAGATATTTCCATAGAAGATATTTTTTCCTATGTTGACGACGATGTTACTTTTAGTGAAAACGGCCGGCTTTCTTCACATGACAATTCCGAAACGGATATCGAGTCTGACAGCGAGCGCGAACCACAAGATACAGCACAATTAAATCCCGCTCGATACCCTAGCATCCAGCCAAGCTCTAGTCATTCGCAGGTGATAATCAAGCCTATCATCGACCACGACATGCTTCGAAATACTGCAATCGGTACCGTATCAAAGTTTTGCTATCTAACCGGGTTAACAAGATCACAGCATACCTCAGATATCCCCAACCTTCCAACGGTTGGGGTTTCACGGCAATGGGTCAAAGATGCTAGAACAGATAGCAAGTTGATTGTTTCACCGAACAAAGGCGACATATCTGTGCAACCAACCCAAGTCGTCGAGCTTATCCGTGATGCACTGCAACCTGAAAACATCGTTTGGAATACTTGTCCGAGAAATAATACTAATGAGTTGGCTTATCCGACTTTAGCCGAGGTATCAAAAACGTTTACTTTGAATCCGCTTCAGCACGCTGCCTTTTGTAAAATAGGCAAAGCCTTGTTGACGAGATGGCTAAAAGCAGACCCGATTGAAGGTGGCTACCAAAGACCGGATTTTGAAACTGCTTTATCTCGCGACCAACTCCTATTTTTTTAGGAGGGGCTGGCGGAACAGGAAAGAGTCGGGTGATCGACGCAGTCACGCGTCTCTGCACAGGATGGAGAAGAGAATCGTGCGTGCTGAAAACCGCTTTAACTGGGAAAGCTGCCACATTAATTCAAGGCCGCACGCTAGCAAGTTTTATAATATCATTGGAACAGTCTAAATCGGCTGACCTGCTTGGTGTTGATATGCTCGTTGTTGACGAGGTCTCGATGATGACGAAACGTGATTGGCTAAAATTGGACATGTTGCTTAGGCGGTATAAACGAATATCGGGAGTACCATTCGGGGTATCCATATTGTACTTGTTGGTGATTTCCTCCAACTACCACCTGTGGGTGCTGACCCTATCTATATAGATCCGCGCAATAAAAACCTATTCGACAGCGGATATTGAAGGTTTTTCGCTCTGGCGTCAATTTAAAGCTGTGATCGTATTAGAGGAATCTGTGCGCTTTCGCGACGACCCCGAATGGGGAGATGGGTGTTCGGCGGCTCGTATGGGCACTTGGACTCCAGCTGTTATAAGCTCGATCAATTCACGGCTTGTAAGCGACGATAACAATATGTCTTGGAGCAGCGAGATAGTGTTCGTTACGCCCGACAATGCAACTCGTACTGCAATCAATAACGAATTTGCTAAAGTGGCTACCAAACTACTTCCGCCATGAAAATACCCTATCCGGCTTGTTGCTCACTTTGATGGCGGTCTTTCAGGTCTCAGCCGTCATGACGTCGACCATGTCATGAATTTGCCTGATTCTCGGTTCGGACGTATGGCTCCTTTCATAGACCTTATAGAAGGCATGCCCATACAAGTAACCCAAAATGTCTGTCCAACTAAAGGTGCTGCTAATGGCACTTTGGGATACCTAGAACGTTTAGTATTCTCTCCACAGACCCGTTTCAGATTAGTTCGTGACAGCAACGCGAATATGGTGGTACAAGTCCCAACTAAGCCGCCACTATACGCCTTGCTTCGCCTTGACAGGGGGCCAAATGCTTCTGCGTTTGACGAGTCGTTCGATACGGCACTCTATCCGGTGTTTCCTGACGCACAAGCTTATTCTAAAACTGTCATCACGCTCCCTAAATCACCAACAGGGCAGAAGAGGTCTCTCTCCTTGCGTCTGCGGCAGCTTACGATAGTGTCTGCCGTAGGATCCACCATATACAAAGTACAAGGCGAAACGCTACAATCTATGGTCGTCGTTGAATGGAAATCCTCAATCGCGATTGTGAATAAACCCCAGCAAACGTATCTTCTCGTTTCTCGAGTCGTCTCTCGGCGTGCGTTTGCGACGCACACATCATTTACAAATGATTTAGCGCAATGGTCTCGACCACCAACAGAGGCTCTAAACGAGGAATTTGCCTACGACAGCTGTCTCGCCAGACACTCCAGAAAATTCAACAAGATATATTTCTAGGCTAAACAAAAATATATATCTAGACACTTCTAGTTTACGGAAGTTATCTAGATTGCTTCGGACTGCGAACGCCCCCGGGTACTCTACCCGGGTCTCCTAATATAGCTGCTACCTAATTTTGCCAAAAACTCTAGTAATTCGCTTCCTGCAAATCGATTAGAAAAAAAGCCGAGGTCATCGAACAGCTGATGCGCCGACGGAAAGATGGCAGATCCATTCTGTCTGTCGGTGTATACTGCCGTATCAGTTTATCTCGTTCATTGCTTGCCCGTGACAGTACGTTCGCATGGATGGAGACGTGCTGGCTGTGATCTTCAGTCGGCTCGACATACAACGGTAGAAAACGCGTTCAATACCATCTACGACTAGTCGCTGGTGCTGCCGATGAGGGCTCACCGACTGTTCGTATCCAAGTGTTATTACACAGGCGGACAGAATCCAACGGCCGGACACCTCCAAACGGCTAGACCAGTTACAGCTGTTAAGTAAGCGTTTTTATCCAATCAAATATCATACGAAAATTAGCTAATCCTGACCCAGCTGCTGAATAATTCTCCCCCTTTTTTTGAATGGAGGGCGACCCTCAGGAAAGGAGAGCGGCCATCAGGCGTAGCCTGCCACTGCCCCTACAATCACGGCTCCGAGAGTTCGTAGGAAGCAATATTCTATGCGTACTAAGCGTACTGTTAATGTTAACAGGTGCTGAAGGAATGAGTGTCCGTGCAGCTGCCAAAGCATTTGGTGTTCCTCGCCGTGCGTTTTGCGCCATCCAATCCAAAGCTGGATGGAAAGGTGTCGTATGAGGTTCTCCGCACGGTGATGCTGCCATGCGTCGAGGATCTCTCCGTACTCCTTGTTGACAATCTAGCGTGTCATGAATTGGAGGAGGCAGGCTAGATTGCTGTGTTCACATCTGCAGGCGTTGCCTAAAAGTCTACCTTGTGTGTCAGCTACTAGTCGTTTGAATGGGTCCTCTGAAAGCTAAACTAAAGTCCGCGTGGCTGCTAGAGAGCACAGACGAAAGTGGCTATCGCATAGAACAAAAGGTTAGCAACCAACAAGGGTACTATTGCTGCCTAGATCGACATCACCGATGAATTATTCAGTCACCTTCCAACAAGGCACTTAACACTAACTTTTAGCATAAATCCAACGATGAACGCAGTTATTTTTCTTGTCTCTTTTTGAAAATTTGATCCACCAATCACAGGCCGTTCTGTTAACTATGCAGAGGGTGGCCGTTGGATTCCGTCCGTCTGTGTAATACCACTACGCGCATCACAAAAGACTTTACTCGAAGGTTTGCGTCACTGCCAGTGTCGAACTTGAGAGAGAGAAGAAAGTCTATTGTCCCTCTTGAGTGATGCTGCTGCCTACATACCCTGGACTTAGCTTTCGAAGACTATCCTATCCCATCTTCCTCCCTACTCCTTCAGAGTTGACAATCGCGATCTCCCCCGCCACAATTCGCTTGCGGTCCTCCATTCCCACGGCGGGCCACTCTCGCGGCAGGAATCATGGAACCGTTGACCAAGTCTGGGGAGTCTGGCGCTCGAGGCAGCTCAAACAGCGGACCTGCCACCGCACTGAATCTCAGCGGCATCACGGCCGCCACAGAGTACTCATCGTAGGTCCGGGTCTCGCAGAACGAGACTGTGATCCACGAAGAGACTCGATTGTCAGGAGGGAACTATGCAAGGGCCGCCTCAACTCTGGGTCGTGAAACACATAGCGTCGCTCCCTTGCTGCGTGTGTTCATTTCATTGTGAGACTGCCGATGAAGCCCACCGCGCTTGTTCCCGCCTTCACGCACACGATAGTGTCGAACTTGCTTCTGAGAGCTACCAAGTACCGGAGTATTTACGCACGATCATGGTACCATGTGCTGGAAGGTTTGCGTCACTACCGCAAACTTGCTTCCGAGAGCGACCAAGTACTGGGGTACATGTGCAGTCCTGCACTGCTAAAAAGCAACAGTGGTACTTATTAAAAAAGCAATGTAAGTTGCTTGTTCGTGGTGGCGAGGGCCTTCGCCGGCAACTTGTGACATAGTGCTACCTAAAGCAACTGCATCCAGCAGCTTGAATAGAAGCTTCTCCGCATGTGGCGCCCATCTTACATCGACTCGCAAAATCCACATGAGACGTAGCCCTCCGTAGCCGCCATAAGTGCTTGGTAACTCTAGAAGCCGTCGTCTGACCCCACCCATTCCAACCCCGCTTTCAGCACGAGATTGGGTCTCGGATTCCCACTCACGGACTCTTCGCTCGCCACCTCGACGACATACAGCGCGCAAAAGTCCTTGAACGCTTGATCTCTGTTGTCGCCAACACATGACCTTACGTCGCGCGTAGTCGGCATGTGGCTGAGAAGGCTCTCTTTCCCATTTAGGATAGCGTAGGGGTCATTGTGGCCGGTGATATGAAGACGTTCCCTCCGCAAGGCACACGGACCTTCTTCCACTAAGGACAGCGTCTTGTCGAACGCTCGCGCGTAAATTGCCTGGTGTAGATCTGTGTAGAATATGGCATCGCGTAGGCGGACCCGGTCAGTTGGCTGGAGGCGCATCCTCCGGGAAACACGCGGCATCCCAATTACCTTCCCACTTGCCTTCATCAGCTTGCAACCGAGTAGGAAGTGCTGGACATTGCCACCGTAAATCTCGCGGAGCTCGGCAATCGAAACCCACGACCGAAGCGTGGATGGCGAGAAAAAAATTCCGTGAACGCCGTCTCCAAGGTCCAGTGCTATATTGACGTGATGTGCTTGCAGAGAAGTGTTGTAAGTTGATGTGAGCTCTGCGAAGACTGATTGTATTTTGTTGTTGTTATTTGTTGCTATGCATGTTCCTCGTAGAGGAGTTGCCACTCGTCGTCGTCTCATGTAGGTTATCGAAGATCATCTCCATCCCGTTTGCGATTGTTCACCATCCTTGCATCTTCCCAAGATTGCTGTTTCTCCTGCGAGTTCCGACAAGAAGTGTCGTTCAAGAGGTAGAAGTGATAGTGGCGAAGAGAACGACACTGCCGCGTTGCATCATCATCATCTAGTTGCGGAAGGTCTGACAAAGACGACCTTCCGCAACTATATGCTGGCCATTTTTAGCGTCTCCCGTATAGGTTCAGTGGGGCTAGCCTCGAGATGGGCGACAGAATAGAGCGACCATACTGGACCCAAGTATAACTGACGCCATTGCCGGCCCTGTTTGAGATCCGAGCCAATAAATCCCGCCATGCGCCGCCACGTGCTGAATTAAACGGGGGAATACGACCCCACATACTGAGTCCAAGTCAGCTACGTCAAAACGCCATTGCCGCCCTAGCCTGAGGCACGGCAATGGCGTTTTTACTCACAATACTGATTTAGGTTAATTAACAGGGGGTGTATCGCATGTCCATGGTGATGACAGGAGAATAAAACCTCATAACTTATATGTACGTCCTGCCTGTCCATCACCCCTGGTCTGGACCTTCATTAAGTCCTAGAGGATATGATGTGTAATCGGTAGCGAAATAGCGGTGCAGATCTGTATTCGGTACCTCTCCGAAGCAAGTTTACGGTCGACACTGTGGCAAGACCTATACCTTCCATAATCGTACGCTCATAAACAGACAAAGTTATCATGGTTGGTCACGATCAGTGGTAGCAAGACAGCACGAACACACGATGCACTTTCCGCTGTCTTGTGAAGCCCCGAGATTCGCATTGCGACAGCAATGCTGTGGTGTCGTTGACCTACCGTTCGTGATTTGAGGTCTGCACAGTGCCAACAACTGGTTCCTATTCCAGAACATGGCTCAAATACCTCACTTCTCAAATTGCCTTCCCAACCTCAAGACTCCAAGTCCCCCTACCAAACTGCAACCGCTCGAAATTCAGCCATGCGTCTAGGCTACTTCGTGTTATTGATCGCATCTACCTGCCTGTCAGTTTGCGACGCTGCGCCCCCGATCACTGGCAAGACGCTGAGCCTCGACCCCTCCAGCGACTCGATTCCAAGCGCCAACAGATTCTTGCGGATTCACAGAGCAGTTGATGCGGAAGACAGTGAGAGAGATGCCGACGGTGAAGAGAGAGGTCTGTCTGGCCTTAAGAAGCTCTTCGGCTTCAAAACAAAAGAAATCGATGCGTTTGCCGATGAAACTCTAACACAGATGGTGAAAAGCAAGAGGTTCAAGAAAAAAGTATTCAAGCAGTGGGACAATTTGTCAGTGGGCCAGATTAGGCAAACCCTGAATATGGAGACAAACCGGTGGACCAAACAAAAATTGCTGGTGGAGTACTTGAATAAAAAACCCGTCAAGAAGATCAAGCCCAAGAAGAACCGGAAAGTCACCTTTGCCAGAGTCTAAACACGTAAGTTATACTGTTGGTCTGTGAAATTGAGTATACATATTTCACTCATTTTTCTTATCTTGGTGGTTGATTGTCATTAGCAGTAAATGCGCCCCGAATTGTCCTCGCTCCCTCACATCCAGGAGCTTACGTCTGCCTTCCTGGACACTTCGGTGGAGCTGGAATTCCATCGCGCGTGTCGCTTCAACTCGATTAAACTATTCGAGCGGATCTGGAGCAGCTGCAGCCCCGAGTCCGAGGCTTCTCCTGCCGATAGAGGCCCCGGTCATAGTGAAACTTGGTCTAGAAGAAGATACTTAAGATCCGACCGATACTATAACCGCTATCAGTTCCGTCTCGCTATGATTGAAGCAGTGAAACTTCCAGACCTGGACGTCATCCAGTGGCTCTTCGACCACTTCCAAGGCTGCGTGGTGCCCAACCAGGCGGTGGAATATGCCGCCGCTCACGGCAACTTGAAGGCGCTCGAGTTCTGGCACAAGAACGGCGTCCCAGCCAAAGATTACGACGGAGCAAGACCTCAAGCGCAGGAAAGACCAGTAGTGCCCGACGTTCGAATGAGGAACCGCGGCGGGATCCTTGAGACCGGAGGGATTGCGGCAGTGAGGGAGGTAAGCAAGAAAACACCCCTTCCGCCTTGTCACAGGCAAGGTAATTGCGCAGTCAATGTACTGCGCCACTGTGGCTCAAGCTTTGCAGTATGTGGTTAATTGTGTCCACACCAAATTTAGCTTCGTGCGATAAATCCCGCATTTTAATGTCTCGAAATCACCCGTGCCACACGCTGCGTGGAAACGCTTCAGCTGAGAAGATGGCCACAATTCTGGCACACCCACCACCAGCACGGTAACCAGTTCGCCCAAATCTGGTTAACACATGCCGTGATACCAACACGCTGCATCAAGATGTCGACATAGCTCATAGCTAAACGATAAGCTTAGTGCGACAGGTTAGTTAGCGTAAAGGATTCCAACAAACGCACAGTGCACAATGCGCATGCTTCTTTAAGTAGTATTAATGTCGAAAAAACTTTAACACTGAGATTTCCAGATTTAGTGTTGGTCACGACAGTGCTGAAATTTAGACAGGAAAGAGATCACAGAGGAAGGACCCGATTCGTTTCGAAGTCAGATACATTGACATCACTTAACAGCTATTGCTAACGATATACTAAGGAAGGATTGGTGCGCTGAATACGACGAATTGCTAGCCGCGTGCATAACATGCGTATGCGCACTCAGTGTAATACTTATCGGCGGTGGCGTTGGCGCTGTGGGCATTTCTCTACTGTTGCAATTGTGAATCTTTCGAAGTTCGATTACTACTTTAGATTATGTATGCTATATAAAGTAGTAATCTTTGAAACGACGAAGGTTGTTCTACTTAAACGCACAAAAGCTCTCATTGATGTAATTCATTTCATTGTTGTGTAAGTGAAAGAGATACACACTTGGAACCTCGTCGAAGATTGCTGCATTCGTATGAAGTTCTTAGCCGTCGCAACTGACTAAAACACCGACTTGAACCATGGCACTGCCTTATCCACAAGTTTTTCTGCGCACAATGGGCGCCTAGTATGTGTGTATGTTAGGCGCATTACCCGTTAGCATACATACATACATGGGTGCTTGCGAACTAGAGAAGGGGAAGGACGCGGTCCTCACCGTCTGAATTTGATTTGAGTGTCTCCAGTTGGGTAAAGTCGTACACGTTTGACGAGTCCGTGGGCGTCGATGTCCAGTCCTCCGACACATACTTCAGAATGCCCATGTCGATCGTGACCACCATCGTATCCATGATATTCCCGTACTTGAACGGCATCGAGTGCACAAAGATGCTATTGTTGTTGTCACCCTCCACGGTGGCGGTCCTGCCGTTTTTCGAGGCCTTCACTTTGGTCTCAACTTCAGCAGCGTTAACGACGCCAGTGCTACAGGCGACAAGAGCGACGGCAGGCGCATGCCTTGTCCCCCACCAAGAGAACTGTACCATAGGAGTTGCCAAAGTTTACTATACAGTACATGTACCGTGCATAGAGTAGTTCACGATCATCGTCAGGCATGTGCTATTGGGGCGTTTTGAGAACCATTGGGATCTGTTGAAAATTGGGTACTCCTGGAAGACTTCAAAGGGGCGTTGCAAAAAGTATAAACAGAAAATGAATTGAAACCCCAGAATCCTTCAAAGGGGTACTATAGGAATTTGTATAGAAGTCCCAGCTTACTTGTCGGGGACACTACCATATGCATGTTTGACATGAAAATGTGGTTGCCTTTCGAGCGCTTGCGCAGGAATATCGTTCAAAACGGTTTAAACCTTCACCGTAACCTTCTTGGTCGCCTCCAGTTTGTTCGCCAACGCCATGACTTCGAAGTATTGACGTAATTGCAGCTCGCCTTCAAATGCATAATTGCTCAAACGTCCGCGGTGGAGTCCCGCAGTGCGCTTCAACGCACTGAAATCTCCTTCGACTGTGTGCGTTCCTGCAGCTATACTTGCAAGTCCTATAGCAAACGCAGCGAGTATTCCAAACCTTCCGCATTTCTCAATCTTAGCCCACGAATCTCATATAGCCCACGAATCTTTATGCATCTCAAACTTTAATTTGATTTTACTATACTTAATACCATGCACAATGCACCAAAACCATTTTGAAAGACATGATTCTTGCTTGAAAGCGACAATGCCAGACTGTCATCCTGCCCGCAACGCTTTTTTACAAACATAATACAGATGTGTACGAGCAGCGGATGTGGTATTAAGTCTTCTGTAGGGGCAATTTTCATGATGTTAAGATGAAAAGAAGTCTTGCTGTGTCGCCAGTACAAGAGCAGAGGGCACATCCTTGGTGTAACTTGAGGACGTCGCAAATGGTACTTGTGAGATCAACGGAAAATGAAAAATGAGAGACTATATGCTCCGTCGAAGCATTGACATTTACTAATAAACGTCTTCAATTTAAATTTAGGTTGCGTTGATCATCATATTAACGTGTTCGTGGCTCTCAGGTGATCGACTTTAGAAGCGTCTTGGAGACTACATATTCACTCTCTAGGATGCGTTAGCTACGCGGAAACCTTCTTCAGGTGACGGAAGTAACGAATATGACATAGAACTTGGACTTCACATCCTCGAATTTTGGGTCAAAATGGGGCACTCCTCGAAATGTTCAAAGGGGTTTCGTCTTTTTATGTGCAAAATGCCCCAATGGGCACCTTCCATAACCTCATAACCTGTCTAAACGGTTGTATAAGCTTTAATCAGTAATTTATTTTAATTACCGTTTGGTTTTATGAGCCCCCAAGGGGTTGCTGGAAGGGGTCCTTTGGGTATAATGAAGTTCAGTCACGTTTAATCACGTTGCAAGTTAAGGGTCGCATAAAATAGTTGTTTGATGAGACCACTGGGCGCCTTCCATAATGCATCTGGACAAATGCATAATCGCATATCAACAATAGCGATTATGCGGCTCTGCATGATTATGGAAGGCCATTAAACCCACGCCGGATCTCCAATTGACCATCGAAGACTATGTTGACGGTGCCTTTCGTGAAACGTAACGCTTCGTAAGTTTGTTCCTGATCCCCGTTAAAGAACTTGCGCAGGATCTCTGGATGGGCAAATAAATGTACGAGCACCAGCTTGCGGTTGGATGGCAAGTGCCACAAAACGGACCCAGGTATGAGGACTAACGTTCATTTTTGAATTTGCTTTCCAGAACTGAAGCCACCACCACTACTACTCTGCATCCCCGAGCTGCTGAAGGGAAATCATGCGTTTAATTTCCGTCGTGCTCGTGGTTTCGACTCTTTTCCTTGCAACCCGCGATACTGTCTCAGCCACCAGCGATTTTAGTCCTCCCGCGAACGTTGTAGGCGACGAAAACCAGTTTTGAGAACCCACGAGGTGACTGAGGGCCAGGAAAATAAGTTCGCTGGCGAGGATTCGGATGACGAGGGGTTGGACGCCGAGGAGCGAGCAGGCCCGAACTGGGGAATTGTTGACGACCTAACCAAGAAATATGCTCAAGCTGATGACATTGCTGCACTCAAGAGCGTGCGCGCGGAGCAAAAATCAGAAATCATACAGGCGATGCAGAGGATCAAGGATCAGGGCAACACCCCAAAGTCTATGAAAGAGAAACTGGAGGAGGGATTCGGCCAGCTCACGAAGAAGCAGGGTGCCATCCTTTTGGCGGACTTCACCAAGTACTTCGACCGGCTGAACTGATACGATAGAGTACCAGCAAAATGGATGGATTTGAAAGGACTGGAAGGAGACGAGTTACGGACTACAGTAGTTATCCGGGGAAGCGGCTAGTAGGAGCATGGTTAAGGAAGCGAAAGGGAATTATGGTTCAGCACGTCGCGGGGTAGTATACTCCAGCGAAGTGTAAGTAATCTAAATTCACCTCCCTTTAACAACTAAAAATCAATTTTGTTACTTTTTTCTTCAAGCGTAAAGAAAAAAACGTTTTGATTCAAAACTTTTGAATAGTTTTTCAGGAGACCGTAGCTCCCAAACTCTAGGCTTGTACGACGTGTGCAGTGTGTCGTTCAATTGACGATATATTCACGACAGGTATTGGTTCATGAGATTATCTAGACATGGTCGGCTACCGTAGAATCTAGTCGATCACGATGAACAGGCATGCGCTATTGGGCGCCTTCCATAACCTGCATAAAATGTCGCGCATTAAACGATCGCATAAAATAGTTGTTTAATGAGACCAAAAGTGGGCGCCTTCCATAACCTGTCTAAACGGTTTTATAAGCTTTAATCAGTAATTTATTTTAATTACCGTTTGGTTTTATGAGCCCCCAAGGGGTTGCTGGAAGGGTCCTTTGGGTATAATGAAGTTCAGTCACGTTTAATCACGTTGCAAGTTAAGGGTCGCATAAAATAGTTGTTTGATGAGACCACTGGGCGCCTTCCATAACCTGTCTAAAAGGTCGCGCATTAAACGATCGCATTAAAAAGTTTTTGATGAGACCAAAAAGTGGTCTCATCAAACAACTATTTTATGCGACCCTTAACTTGCAACGTGATTAAACGTGACTGAACTTCATTATACCCAAAGGACCCTTCCAGCAACCCCTTGGGGCTCATAAAACCAAACGGTAATTAAAATAAATTACTGATTAAAGCTTATAAAACCGTTTAGACAGGTTATGGAAGGCGCCCACTTTTTGGTCTCATTAAACAACTATTTTATGCGATCGTTTAATGCGCGACGCAGGTTATGGAAGGCGCCCAATAGCGCATGCCTGTTCATCGTGATCGACTAGATTCTACGGTAGCCGACCATGTCTAGATAATCTCATGAACCAATACCTGTCGTGAATATATCGTCAATTGAACGACACACTGCACACGTCGTACAAGCCTAGAGTTTGGGAGCTACGGTCTCCTGAAAAACTATTCAAAAGTTTTGAATCAAAACGTTTTTTTCTTTACGCTTGAAGAAAAGTAACAAAATTGATTTTTAGTTGTTAAAGGGAGGTGAATTTAGATTACTTACACTTCGCTGGAGTATACTACCCCGCGACGTGCTGAACCATAATTCTTTAACCATGCTCCTACTAGCCGCTTCCCCGATAACTACTGTAGTCCGTAACTCGTCTCCTTCCAGTCCTTTCAAATCCATCCATTTTGCTGGTACTTCTATCAGTTCAGCCGGTCGAAGTACTGAAGTCCGCCAAAAGGATGGCACCCTGCTTCTTCGTGGCAATCCTCCTCCAGTTTCTCTTTCATAGACTTTGGGGTGTTGCCCTGATCCTGATCCTCTGCATCCTGTATGATTTCTGATTTTGCTCCGCGCGCGAGCAGCAATGTCATCAGCTTGAGCATATTTCTGGTTAGGTCGTCAACAATTCCCCAGTTCGGGCCTGCTGCTCGGCGTCCTCGTCATCCGAATCCTCGCCAGCGAACGGCCTCCTGGCCTCCAGTGGGTTCTCAAAACTGGTTTTCGTCGCCTACAACGTTCGAGGACTAAAATCGCTGGTGGCTGAGACAGTATCGCGGGTTGCAAGGAAAAGAGTCCACGAGCACGACGGAAATTAAACGCATGATTTCCCTTCAGCAGCTCGGGGATGCAGAGTAGTAGTGGTGGTGGCTTCAGGGTGCAAATTCAGAACGTTAGTCCTCACCTGGGTCCGCAAGCTTGCCATCCAACCGCAAGCTGGTTCGCATGCCCATCCAGAGATCCTGCGCAAGTTCTTTAACGGGGATCAGGAACAAACGAAGCGTTACGTTTCACGAAAGGCACCGTCAACATAGTCTTCGATGGTCAATTGAGATCCGGCGTGGGTTTAATCCATAATCATACAGAGCCGCATAATGCTTGTTGATATGCGATTATGCAGTCTGCATGATCAAATAAGGTTGTCTCGGGATGCACACTGTAAGAAAACTTCGCAAGGTCAACTGGCATATCTGTACTGCACATCATAGCATCGAAAACATATTCATGGCCAATTCGATTTAGCCAGTGATTTCGCCTTAACGACAGTGTATACTGCAGACGTGAACGAAGCGTTCGCTAGACAACTGGCGAAGATGACGAGGAAGTATATTGGACGACAGGAGCTAACACCTACAATTCTTCCATAGTGGGGTACCCGTAGGTGAAAGAAAATGACGGACATGCGTGAATGTAACATGTTTAGTTGCGGTTGTGACGGCTGGCTGCATCCGACGTTAATGCTGAGTGCATCGTCGACATCGCATACGGAAGTGCGTCCCGCGGCAATAGCCCATGAATGCATCGTGCTTTACGTTTGCCTCCAGCGACGACCAGAAGAAGGCAGTAATCTTATGTATCGTTGGCATATGTAGAGAGCTGCCACTACTGTCGATTTAAAGGACCATATCTAAACAACAAAAACACAAGTAATAACTAGTTCCCGACAAGGCCAAACATCGTCTCAAGCAAG